>JBBYHK010000007.1:1441351-1530010 GCA_038382065.1 Adansonia grandidieri | reverse complement strand
ATATATATATATATATATATATCTTTTGTTTCCTTGATTAGTCCTTGAAGGAATCTATAAACTCAAAAATCACGAACCATGTGATCAAGCTGAATTAAATTAAAATTATAGTGAATTAAAAAATCAAATTATATTTTTTACTAAATTACAAGTATAAGATAAGCTATAATTATAATTACGTATTGCATTCATGTAAAATAACCAAAAAAAATCTGAAGTAAAGTTGAATCAAACTACATATGTTTGATTTTGAGACTTGTACTTTTTTCTTACCAATAAGTCAAAACCTGATTGGCATAATTGAGTTTTAGTCGTAGAAAAGATTGCATAAAAAATAATACAGTAGAAATCCATTGTCTTTTAGGAATACCTATTATTATTTAGGGATCAACTAAACGATGATGGTAATGCAAATCGACATGTAATTATATATATAATATGATTAGTGGTATTTTAAGTGTTTGTTTGGGTCTAATTTTTTATGAGCAATTTTAAGGGTACAATTTTCTAAAGTACTCTTACAAAGCTCTAGCCTTAATCAGAAGTAAAGAGAACTCTTCACCTTAGCAACTAGCCTAATCCCCTGTGGGTAATAGACATGTAAATAATTTGCTATACATAGGTCCCACCAAAATTAATTCCAGTTTATATATGGCAAAGGGGCTGAAAATTATAGTTATGGTTAACTTGAAAAATTATTTAAACTTTGCAAGTTAGAAATAAATGATCAGCATTAAGTTCGTACTAAGGCTTACCAAATTCTAATTTATGTGTTTCAATTTTCAAAGACCGATATCAGAAGTTGGCAATTACAACCAACTTTAGATCAAGTAAGGTTGCTAGCGAGGAAATTAATGCCAGCTAGAAAGCTAAAAATAATTTCTACAAGGCAATATCCATGGGAGGCTGTTCAATATATATAGATTGTGAACTAAAATGGTAAAATAGTTTCCGTTTAAGTAATGATAAAGATAATGATAAATATGTTTAAAAAAAATAAAAACTGAAACCTAACCCTTTCCGAGATAATAAATCAAGAGAAATTAAGATTCCTCTTAAAGATAGTAGAGCGTACCCTAAAATCTGTATAGGGTTATGAAATATTTAGGTATCTATTAATTGATGAAATTAATGAAGATTACAATACAAGGAGCTCGCTCTCAATAAAAAGAAACGTCCTATTTATGTGATGAATGCTTGAGCAGTCAAATCAGCAGCGAGCAAGAAACAAGATGGGTTGCTTTTGTTTCATTTTGTTATGTAAACAACGCGGAACATTAAAAGCCTCCTTGCCCACTTGCAATCCACGAGCAAATCCTCGTCCCTTGCAATCAACATTTATGAATATAGTAGTACTAGAGGAGAACTATTATTAAACATGGGCGAGACTAACATCAACTTGCATTGTTTTCTACATCAAGTTGGAGTTTGTAAAATCCAAGTTGCAATTTGCAAGGCAGCTGTTGATTCTTTCTCTCTCAAAAACATCAGTATATAAATATATGTTAATTATCGAATCCGATTAGTTTTTTTTTTATAAACATATATTGATTAAAGATAATTGCAATACTATTTGAAGAAATATTTGTATATTTAATATATTGTTTTTATCAAATTCAAGTATAAGTGATATAAAAATAAAAATTTTATTTTTTAAATATCATCTTGCTAGCATATTTCTTAATTTTTATTGTAAGTATTCAAAATCTCTACGTCAGCACGCGCTTATATGAAAAATTCTAAAGCTAAGGGCTTTTCGAAGAATAATAATAATTATTATTATAATAATAATAACAATAATAATAATAATAAATTTAAATATTGAATTATTCTTCACCCTCTTTCTTGTAAACATGTTCTATGTTGGACAAAAAAAAAAAATTCAAAGAAACCTATAAAAATGATTAAATATATAAACGTATGCTAAGTCCCTCACATGCCATACACCGGCCTTTTGATCATCATTAGCCATTTATATATACATATATATATATATATATTCTAGTAAATCTTTATGGCAATATTATATCAAAGTATAGGGAAATGTAAAACGATAATGTACTACTAGTAGTAGTACGACATAAAATTGTATAGAAAAGGTGCGAAATTATTTAGTTAATATTTAGATGCTTAAACAACTACTTTAATTAATTGTCATAGAGAAAACACATTATATATGTATTAAGGTACACTTATCGCATTGGAACCACGTTCAATGCTTCATTTTGCTTTATATATATATATATATATATATTACGGTCCCCTAATGATCATTGCTTTACAAATTGGAATCTCTCAACAGTTTATACCAAAGTTGAATTTGTAACATTTTTGCAGTTTACAGCAGTGTCCGTTTAAGGTTTATATAAAGTAAAATACATCGAAAATCAGCATATTAGTTGTTAATTACAACATTTAATGAAAAAATATTATTATAAATAGAATGTTAACTAATTTGAAAAGTGTCACTGGTTAAAAAATATATATTTAATTCGGTAAATATTTTAAAATAAATACTGATTAATATTTACACGCAATATTGATTAATGCAGGTAATCCAACAAGCAATGTTGGATGATATTTTAAATAAATAATAATATGTTAGATATATAAACCGGAAATCAAATTAATTTGGTGGTTATAAACAATATTCATCCTCGATGAAATATTCGTTCTGTAGAGGAAAGGCTTTGATTGAAATACGTATTTTTTCATAAAAAAAAAATGCATAAAATAAGAAGGAGAAGGGCAAACAAAGAAGGTAATCTAGGTAGAATTCACAAGGATTAATTACCAGTACAACTTTAACTGACAAAATGTAAAAAAAAAAAAAAAAATCATAATTACAGAGAAATCAACTCAAACATTGACTGCCATCGTCAAAGCCAAGATCTTCAAAAAAGAAAATGGTGAAGAAATAAGCCATAAAAAAGAACTACTAATACATGATCTACCTTCAACTTCTTCACCAAGGCCTCTATATGATCTATGAATTCCCGATAAGAGCATCGTTGACATGGATTGATCTCATATCGGGAAAAAAAAAGTTGAGAGAATTAGAACCTTTTTTTTTTTTTTTTAAATTTTAAAAAAGATTACGGGGATGATGAATGTTCTCTTCTGGCCATATTTTGAGCCATTTGAGCCAAAGATTGAAGGTTGCAACGTACAATTGTATCGACAAATATGCATGTATCCTCTCTAGAATTACCAGGCGGTATATCAACGACGAATGATTCGACGGCAACTGTCCCTTTACCATTTGGAGAAGGGTGTAGACTTGTAACAGATCTGTAATTTTGCAACCGATGATCGCCCCCAACCACGCTAAAGCTAAGCACGTGGTGGTCATCGTCAAGGATGTCAAGCCTCTCCATGCTGGAAACGGCGGGGAGGCCCGACACCACGTGGACTTCACGGAGGCTTCCCACGCTGCCATCACCGACGATAACTTGGCAGCTCTTGAGGAAATGTTTGTAAGCTTGAGGGTTATCAAAGCGACGAACCACTGACCAGACCGTATCCACAGGGGCTTCGATGGCTTGAACCATGGCTGAACAACACTGGTTAGGTCCCAGGGTGTGGATATGGTACGCAGAGACCGTGTCAGGCACTGAGACACCGCAAAGAAGAAGAGGGAAAAACCTTGTGAGTGCGGTGGGCTGAGCTTGTTTTTGGTGGCAACTGCCGATGGTGGTGGTGGAGCGATGGAGCTGCAAAGAGGAAGGCATATTTGTGGCTAGTTAAGGAGGTAAATATTGTGGTTTTGCGTTAGAGGTGATGTTTATAAATATAAAAGAAGAAATCCATCATCCATCATTGTTCATCCATACACTCTAGACCTAGAAATAGTTTTGAAGATTTGTTGGAGGAAAAAAGAGAGAGAGAGAGAGAGAGAGAGAGAGAGAGAGGCTTACGCCGGACACTGCAAGTGGGTCGCCAAGTTGCAGCTTCTTTGGACTTAGTTTACGTTAGATTATCCAATTATATTATACAAACTACAAGATTGCCACTTTCTTAATTTATTTTTTTCCTTTATTAAAAAATTAATATTTTTTTTCCTAACAATAGAGTTGGTGGTATATAAATATTCCATTTATAATAATATTTTTATTAAATGTAATAGTTGGTCGTTAATATTCTAATTCTCAATTCATCAATATATATATATATATATATTTGTATAGTATAATAATTTTAAAGCTATTCGTTAGCAAACCCGTTATCATATATATATATAGGAAAGTTACTGCTTAGGCCTCATACTTTGCTTGTCAAATTATCATGCAAAATTATCAAATGAGTAGTTAATTAAAGTAAATGTCATTTACATACAAAAATATACATACGAATACATATATATATAACTAATATATCTTATATTAACTTTTTAATTTAATTAAAAAAGCTATTTTATTTTTTTATTTTTTAAAAATATCATCGTAAATGATTATATGTATATTTGTTTATACATATATAGTGTTATCTTTAATTAAGCAATAAGTAATGCGATTACAAGCTAACTTTAAATGTTGAAGACTTGAAGCATACTACATTCAATTCCATTTTAAGCAACAAACATTTTTAAGGGCAACCTATATAAATGTCACAAAATATATTTTGTTGCAACATAAATAATGTTATGTTGTAATAGGCTAATACATATCATATTCTACATCAAAAATATATACAAAAATTATTTTTAAAAAATATATATACAAAATTATTTATAATGCTCTTTACAACACGACTATATGAAATGTCTTGGAACATTTGCATTAACACTTTTTTTGCAACATAAAAATGTCTTATGCTGCAAAAGTGCTGTAAACAATTTTTTAGTTTTGCTACAAAGTGTATATAAAAATTATTGCAAACACATTTATAACACAATTATTTACAATAGCATATAATTTTTGTTGATAAATATCACATTTCTTGTAATGAGTATCAGTATATTTAATATATATTGGGTTTTTTTTTTTAACAATATTCAATGATAACAAAAATCTCTCAAAGCAAAAGAAAAACCAAAATATATATTGCTGATTATCATGGAAACATGGAATCTTAATTTTCTAATTTATAAAAATAGATCTTCTTGGGAAATATAATTAAGATATTTACTTATTCAATATTTCAATAACCAAAATATCTCTTAATCTGGGTACTAATTAGTTTGTCAATGTTTTGATTCTAAGACAAAAGTCAGGTGTTCAAACTTTGGAAACAATAATTGTGTCCAACTGACTACTTCTAATGTATATTAATTAAAAAACACTATTTTAATGTTTGTATCAAAGGCTTGAAATCAATTATTATGTCTATAAAAAAAATGAAAATTATAATAAAGGATTTTTCTTTTAACAAAATGAAATGAGCGACTATCAACAAAAGTAGAGCCAAAAAAAAAAGCATACCTAAACCTAATAAATCAAGAAGAAAAATGATGGAATAAGTTAAGAAAAATATTACTATTTGTACAGTCAATAAGATAAGCTAAATACTAGTAGCCAAGTTGAGTGATGAGGGTTAGTAGAAAGGGTAAGATTTTAATTTTCACAAGTTGGAATGTTTTATAAGGTTGCCAACTTGTCATGAGTGTTTGGTTCATGGAACCTTCTACAAGCAAAAAAAAAAAAAAAAAACTTTTTCAAAGAACTTAATCCAAACAACTGCTATTATTTTATGGGTAATTGATCATTGTTGAGGTCATGGTGTACGAGTTAATTAATTTATAGAAAAAGGGTTTTCATTTGTTGTAACAATTCCTGGTTTCAGGCCCCCCCCCACCACCACCACCACCCATGGTTTTTGACATTTAACAATTCTTAATCTCTTTCTCCTTTGATTAATTAGCGTAAAAAGATGATAATAACCCTTTACTGTGGCATCTGTATTTAAAACTTATAAGTCTGTTTTGACAGAGTAGAGTGAGAATTCTGCTAGTAATGCACAATTTTTTGCCCCCTATCGACGTCAAACTCAGCTTGTAGACTAGAGTTCATTTGTGCTACATGGTGCATTCTCAAAGGAAAGTTTTACTTTGTAATGCATTAATTAGTGCTTATATGATCGCAGTCAAATTTCTATGAGAATTTTATTTTCAAGAGATCATTTGATCTAGTACTACTCTTGCTCATGACAACTGCTATTATATGTCATGCCTCCAACAAGCGTATTCGGATTTACGCATTGCTTGCTAAACATGTAACTAAGTATCATTTACAATTTTTAAATGAAATTAGTTTCAAAAATCACTGAGAAACGGGGGAATTTATGAAGAACCAGGAGCATACATGAATGCAGAATGACAGAACAAGGAAGCTCAACAGATTAACAATTGAGCATTTCGTAATTAGTCACACGTACGCTTGAAATCAATCTATTTATGGGTGCTTGCGGTTTCTTGGATGTCCACAAACTTCTATTTTGAGGGCTGAAGTACTGGCTTATAATGTTGTCGTCAATACTCACTTTTGTTACCATTCGATGTAAGTTCCTACAGGAAGAGGATGCTGTTTTAACGTGTTCAAATATGTCATCCTGTTGCTTATATTCCAGTTTTAGTTCTGCATATCTGAGACTCATGATACATGCAGATCAAGATCAATATTTCTGCTTTCCATTAACATTACAAAGCTGAATATTTCAATCATGTGAAAGTGATCGATTAGCCTAATGGACCCTAACTTGTATTCGTAAAAAGAGGTCCCAACTTCAAATACCCTCCCACTCCTGATTCAACTATTAAAGAGAAAAAATTGCCAGCTAACTGTACGTTCAATATCATACAATCAGATATAATATTTATGCAGAAAAATGAAATGATCATTCGCCTATATCTGGATTGTATCTCACTAAAGGCATGCAGTTTAGCATAAATCTACTCTAAAATACAGTATGAGTGCTGTCCAAAATGGAATTCGGGACAGGCCCAACACTTAACCTAATAGCGAACATTAGCGACTTTTTTCTATTATTTCTTTAATACTTTTCAATATAATATTGATCAGTATTTATGAATATGATTTTTACAAAATTTATGAATGAATTTTATACGTACGAATGATAATGATGAATCTATCGAAAAAGAACTGATGACGAAATAATGAATAGAATCCTGACCTAGACGTTGACGAATCAGATTTGGCTGTATTATGCAGCATAATTATTCTGCATGTTATCTAGGATGCAGCGGCAAGTAATGCAAAAATTCCTAGAGTAGCTTCAAATCTTGCACTTAGAATTCGATTGGATGTATAAATGTTTCTCATATTTTAAATGGAGGATACGTTCTAGTTAATTTTTTTTTTCTCATTATATTGTATCTTGCTAATTAAAGGGATAACTAATTGTCTGTAACTAAAATCTACGATGTGATTCATTGTTTTTACTTCAACTAAAACATAATTGAATTTTTATAACTGAATTTAATTAATTAATCTCTCCAAATTTAACCACTAAAGATAAGATTTATTATGAGAAGTGTTCCCAATTCATCACCTTTTTTATTTGAAAAAAAAAAAAAAATCATGAAACGATGGAAATGTCAAAGAATAAAATATTTGTTAATATGATGATTGGATTGTGCTATAACAATCCAATGAATTTCGTACCTAAACCTTCACATGAAAGTAATAAAAATTTCATCTGATTGATGTTTTGTTTTGTTTTTTTTTTTTTTTAATAGTCACTTTTTAGTTTTTAGTTTTTTTTCTTTGCTGTTAAGAAAATAAATAAATAAATAACAAAAATATGGATGAAGTTAAATGAGATGGAATCCTAACAGAAATGCTGGTAACATAAATGAAACAGCAAAAGCTTGCTAGTAAATTAACAAACTGCCAGATAAACATCTTCTTAGTTTATGAAATTGTCAATTGGTTTTGTACCTAAGATTAGTTTCTTTCTTTGATTTCATCTTGAATAATATGTAGATTTTTCTCTCCTTGTGTTTGCCCATTTTCAAACACAATTCATAAGAAAACTGTCAGATTATATATAGTGGTGCTGAAAATTTTCATATTGCTTGTGCCGGAGAGTTTGTCATCGCAGAGATGGCTTCAACTATGGAAAATACAACACACATTCACACTACAGTTTGCGTTTCTTTGAATAAGAACTTGCACTACAATGGCATATTTTTCCAGGATAACCCTATGAACCACATCATTCCTCTCTTCATGCTTCAAATCATCTTGTCTGTCGGGATCTCTCAGGCGATCCACGTTATTCTCAGGCCATTAAAACAGCCAAGACTTGTCTGTGATATCATGGTAAGTTGTAGTTTTATTATGCCTATGCTCCTTATTATTAGGATTTCCTTTATTTTATTTTTTCAGGTTTCTTCTGCAAGTAATTAATTTCATAAGTTATCTAGCATATCCTCTGAACAGAGGTTAGCTTTTTACTAGTTTTGTTTCAGATTAATGTTTCTTTGTTTCTGTATTTTTTTTTTCTCTTTTCAAATATAATCTTAATATTTTTTAGAATAATAATATGCCTTCTGGATAGGTAGATTTGTTGGTGGAATTCTTTTGCTATATCAGGCAACTAGTTCTAGCCTATATTACCCAGACTTGAGGTAAGTGTAGGATGCTGATATATGTCAACATGAATATACTCAATTTTTTCCCCTATGCCTATGTACGAACATGTGTCGGACGGACACAGGTATTTACTGAAAATGAAGACTCTGGCTGGGTAACAGAAGCTCAAGCTAGTTGCTGAATCATGAGAATTATTGGAAAACAACTACCAGTACTTGGAATGTTTAAGCTGGAAAAAAGAACGGAAGAAGTGGTTATTAAAATGCAATTTCATTTAGATACTTATGCCTATATATATATATATATATATATATATCTTTAGAGGAAAACAGAAATCGAATGAAAAAGTAACTTAATACATGGTGTGGTGGATGGATTTGTTTTACAGTCTGGAGTCATCCTAGGACCTTCTATCCTTGGGCGCAGCGAATTATACATGAAAAAAATGTTTGCACCGAAAGAGATGTTAGTGCTTGCCACTATCGCAAACATGGCCGCATACTTGTTCATCTTCCTTATATGTATCAAAATGGATATAGCTATGTTATCAAGAACAGCCAAGAAGACTTGGAGGATTAGCTTGGCTTGCGTAATCATTCCTTTCGCATTCACTTTTTCACTCACTTTATCGCAACTGAAATTCCTCCCTGGAATAAAGGGTGGCAGTGTCTTCCCCGTCCAATTCAGTGTTGTTTTGTCGTTAAGTTATTTCATTGTTATTACTAGTACCCTGGATGAACTTAATCTTTTAAGTTCAGAGTTAGGACAACTTTCCTCATCCATCACACTGCTTCACGAAATTGTTTCAGGCATCTTTATAATTATTGGAGTTGCTTTGGGGCAGAAAGATAGTATAGATTCGCTTTATGCTGTCGGTTCTCTATTTGCATTGATAGCGTTTGCTATCTTTTTTATACGACCAGTGTTAAGTTGGATTATCAAGACAACCCCAAAGGGGAAACCAGTGAAGGAAGGTTATGTTGTAGCAATAGTACTTTTCACTTTTTTATTGGGAGTGATCACTGACGCTGTAGGTGCATCCTTCAGTCCTGCATGTATTATTATGGGATTTGTCATACCGGATGGACCGCCTCTTGGTACAACGATTATACAAAAATGCGAACTTCTTCTCTTGGAGTTTTTTCTGCCTTTGCTCTTCCTTCATATCGGTTATTTCACCGATTTGTCAGCAATACAGGATTTGAAGGAGTCTGTCACCTTTGGGGCGCTCCTTTTTGTAGGGTACTTAGGGAGGCTAGTAGCATGTTTCTTGGTTTCGTCATCTTTGAACATAAGCAGAAGTAATGCGTTCTTGCTTAGCCTTATTTTGAGTTTAGAGGGTATCATTGAACTACTCCAAGGCATTCGGTGGAGACATCAACAGGTTAGATATTCTTCTATGCCCTTTTCTTTCTCCCGTTTTGTCTACATGTTTAGCTCTGCAAGAAGCTAGATATATATATATATATATATATATATATATATCTGTGAATTAGTAATAATCTAATTCTGTCTGGTGTTGTGCAGTTCATAGATGATCAGAATTTTGCAACTTTGGTGATTAGCATCGTTGTCCTAAATGCCATTGTAGTACCCTTGATAGAAATCATATACAAGCCCGTGGTAGAAAATTTTGATTTGCCAACCTCTGTCAAACTACGCAGTAAGTCGCTTGAAATGACTTCCATCATCGGAGAATTACGGATCATTACCTGCATTCAAGACGAAGACAACGTACCAAGCATCATTAGCCTCCTTGAAGCATTAAACCCCAAAGAAGTTAGCCCAATCTGTGCCTACGTGATTCATCTTGTTGCACTTGCTACCCAGAGTGTTCCAAATTTAGCTCCTTACAAGAATCCCAGTAGAAACTTCAGCAATCCCAGTGGCTCGGATAACATCATTCGAGCTTTCCTAAACTACGCGGAGCACTCGCAGGGTCCGGTTCAAATTCAGCCATTCAGAATGGTTTCTCCCTTTAGGTACATGCATCATCCCATTTGCAGGCTTGCTGAAAAGATACATGCACCTCTCATCATAGTGCCCTTTTTCAAAAGAGAAGTCCTTAGCACTGATGGCACCTTGCGGATTTTCAACACTAACATCCAAGCATTTGCAAAGTGTACGGTTGGGCTTCTAGTGGATAGAGGGTTGGGCAGCCATATAAGTTTAACTACCTTCTCTTATAAAATGGCAGTGATCTTTCTCGGTGGAGCAGATGACCGCGAAGCATTAGCTTTAGCAACTCGCGTTTCAAGTCATCCTAATGTTACGGTAACCGTACTGAGGATTCACTTGACAGAAATATTTACATTGGAACTTGAATTTGAGAGAGAGCTAGACGATTCCATGTTCAGAGACTTAAAGGCTATGAACGTTAGCAACGGTCGTGTTGCTTGTCATGAGTTGGAGGCACATGACAGTGAGGAAGTACTGAATTCACTTCGATCTTTAACAAATACCTATGACCTTGTCGTTGTGGGAAAGCGGCACGGAATTCCACAGTCTGAAGCATTGATCAGTTGGGCACAGTATCCAGAGCTTGGGGTTATTGGTGATGCAATAGCTGCACCGGATTTCTTCGGGGGGTTGATGTCGGTATTAGTGTTACAACATCACGGTGACGGTGAAGAAAACCAGCGCGCGTCCGTGAGTTGTAGTCACTTTTCCTGCCAGCTATAGTAAATGCTACCCGTGCATTACACTAATGCACGTTGATGATTAACAAAATAAATATTAGAACTTTTATATTAGAAATGTTTTAATGGAAATGACGCATTAACAAATAAATAACTTATCATTGGTATCCTTTGATAAAAAGCACTGACTGACCAAAAGCCAAAAAGCATTCCATTGACAAAATTCCCAATAAAAAAGGGATCTTCTGAGCTCAATTTTCCAGTACTATTTACAAATTTAGTTTTCATTTTCATCTGTAACAATCTTTAATACCACTTCTTCCCTATGAGAATTTGTCAATTCTTTTTCCTTTTTCTTTTAAAGAATTGGATCTTCTTGCCCTGGGAAGATGTCACAAGTCAGAACATTAGACTGACGCATGGACAATCGTGAATTTTAGATATTACACAGCAGTCTACTTTTTTTTTTTCTTTTTAATTTTTAACCAATGAAGATCCATTTCTTCTTCAATCATACTTTGACCAAGAGTGATTCTTGTCTTCGTTTAGTTGCTTATCTTCAACTTAGACCATTTCTAATCGAGAAAAGTTTTAGTAGACGGAAAACCAAATGAGGAGTTTTACTTGTAATTCTAGCCTTCTGTCTTCCCTTAGCATCCAAAATCTGAATTATTTTCCTTATTCCTGTCAATGCTGTACCCACAATGACTAATTTTCCAATTTTATTCTTTTGTTATCCTTTTTTAAATGCTCATGTAGTTCAAACACCATTATGAAAAGAAGCAAACAAGAAATGATTCAAAAAGCTTTAAATTTATCTTTAATATATTAACTGTAGGGAACAGAATACAACTAGAATCAAGAAATAGATATGGCGGGTTTTAGAGCTAAATCAGATGGTAATCAAAGTTTCGACAACAGCACCATCACCTACAACACCCGCTTTATCCATCCAACGGAAACAACTAAACAGAGAATAAACTAGTCCCCAATTGCAGGGAAAATAAACCCTGATTCTTTTATGCTAAGAAAATGACTTAAAAAAATTATACTAATAAGAAAGAAGGTAATTAACCCTTCTTATTGGGCTCATGAATTTCAATTATTGTTGTGTTTTTGGTGTTGAATCCTAACATATAGGCAAATCAGGTGGTGGTGCTTGGAGAGTCTGTAATTCTCCGACTCCATTCTCCACCAGGAAAGCCATGGCCAATCCCCATGTGATGTGAACATCCAAGTGACAGTGCATTATCCACACACCTGTTAGGCAAAGAGTTCAAATTCCAACATCAAATCACGGATTCATTGGAAGACTATTTGAAATAATCTGAAGAAGGTTTTAGTATTATATTTTTTACCTGGATTATCAGCAACGAATCTAATGACCGCCCATCCATTCACAGGCACTGCAACTGTGTTCCTGAGAGGAGGATCGACAAGATTGAATTTAGAAGTATCTTTTTTAGGATCGAAGTTTCCAAACCCTTCTGCAATGATGTAGAAATCGTATCCGTGAAGATGAATTGGGTGGTTCTCAGGTGTGACAATGCTTGTGTCTTGAAGCACAATTTGTACCCTTGAACCATACTTCAAGTTGTACAGCTTAGTTCCTGAAATTGGTTGGAAAAGTGATCGGCTCACATTTCCAGTGTAATCAAATTTCACTGGAGGGGTTCCAGGAAAATCTCTGGTGAATACTCCTGGAATGCCTTGTTGGTGAGCTTGCAACAAAGAGAAGTTTTGTGGGAGCACGAATGAGACATTGTTGATGCTGGCAGTGAAACGAGTACCGTTTGGTCCTTGACAACGACTTTTAGGAAAATTTGGTGGGCAATTGTTGAGTCCTAAACCAACAGTGAAAAATAGATTTTCGTCAATATCAGTTGGGACTTCAACGTTTCGGAGACTTCTAAAGCTTCGACTAAAGGTTGTGACAGTGTTGGTATCATTGTAGGCCGGCAGAGAAGGCATAATTGGTTTGGGTGAATTGCATTTCTTGGCAGGGCAAGGCAGAGATTGGTATTCAAGAATAGCGGTGGTGGTAGTGTTGTCGAAAGGTGCGTTTTGGGCGCTTTGGTAGGCACGAGCTGCGATGTAGTATCTAGCCGGTGGCTGGTCACCTCTGATCAGAACATCAGTGGTTTGGCCAGGGCCTAACATGAGGACTGAAGTGGTGAAGGGTTTGGTGTAAGAGGCATCAGCACCAACAACTGTGAGTTTATGGTTGGCCACTGTGAAGAAAAG
This sequence comes from Adansonia grandidieri, assembly GCA_038382065.1. NCBI lineage: Eukaryota > Viridiplantae > Streptophyta > Magnoliopsida > Malvales > Malvaceae > Adansonia > Adansonia grandidieri. Next base: position 1,516,575 of record JBBYHK010000007.1, on the reverse strand, counting down.
AGGTTGGTTCAGGGCAGCATTGATGACTCTGAGAAGGTTGGTCTCGGCGGAGTCAATGGGAACTGTTATAGTATCTGAAAAAAAAAAAAAAGTTAAGCAGGTAAATCTCCTGGAATATCAAATGAAACTCAAGTTCGAAATTTCAGTAATTATGGTTCAGATCTTGAATGGGGCTTAGACTGACAATGGTAGGCCTTGACTAATCAGTAAAGATCCAGCCCATTGGGCAAGTCACAGTCCATCCTTTTGCTGTTAAAATAGTCCTCAGACGACTTTTGACTGGTTGTCTGAAGTAGCTATAAAATTTCGATATCTAAGCATTCTGTTTGGTTGATAAAAGTACGTTTGTGCTACTTAAAACTGTCTAATCAAAGCGAATTAGATTTGCCCAAAAGTTTTCCATTTGTAATTTTCCTAAGATGAATGGGGCCTTGATGCGTGTTAATAGAAGAAAATATCACATTATTAAATCTTAAAATTGATTTATAGTACTGTAGGCTATGATTTCCATTTAATTTATTCATTATAGCTGAGGGTGAAGTGGACAGAGAGGAACCGTCCAAATTCTGGGGAGCATGAAAGTAAATTAAACCAAAGGTAAAATCTGAAGTAGCAAACCTTGGGTGGAGCATTTGTAGAGATCACCAGGTTGACCATTGATGGTATATGCATCAGAGATATTTGGAGCAGCCCCTGTTCTTGTTGCTTCCCTTACAACATTAATGGGATTTGCATCCCACCATTCACCTGATGGTAATCATCAACATAAGATTCATACTCATCCTCATAATTAATAAATAATCTGCTTGCTTAGAACTGATCACGTTTGTTTAAAATTATATAAGAATCGGTAATTACCAAGTATAATTGGCGTTTCACGTTTTGGCGTAGGAAAAGGGTAGGATTCGCCATCTCTAGGACGGATGATCAGAGCTCCATAAACGGTGGCTCTAAGCCATGAGCTGTGAGCATGCCACCACAATGTTCCTTCTTGTCCTTGAATTGTGAACCTGTAGGTGTAACTTCCTCCTGGTCTAATTGGGCACTGAGTCACAAATTCTGGTCCATCTGCCCATCCAGTTCTCATTTGTCGAACACCATGCCTGTAAATGGAAGTGGTTATGATAATTTAAAAAGTATTAATTATATACCAGCTTATACAAATGTGTTAATGATTATACATGTTCATTGAATTAATGCTATAATAAATAAGAAGTGAGATATTCTTGTTAGGCTTATATCATGATATATATAACATGACGAAAATTATATATGTTTCATGTGTATATATATGTATATATGTTAATTAGAAAGCTAATATCATGCATGCATGCATGCATGCATGAATGCGCGGTTATTAGTTAATTACCAGTGGATGGTGACATTATATTGGGCTTTGTTGACAACTTCAACTTCAAGGGTGTCACCACCCTTGACCTCCAGAGTAGGTCCGGGAAACATGCCATTAACAGTGATGGAGTTATGAGTGTTGCACAGCCTCTTCACTGGTGTTTCTTGAATCTTTTTCATTCATGATAACCAAGTGTTTGATTCATTAGCTAATAAAAAGAAACAACATAGAAATTGAAAAAAATAAAAATCAATGAAGGAAATTAAAGAAGACATACGAGAAATTGATGTCGCTGAAGTTCTGCATTTGCTAAGGACAATGTAGAACAAATGAGAAGTAAAACGATGGAAAAGTTATTGAAAGTCTCCATCTGAAGCTTAGCTAGGCTAGCTAAAAATGCTTTGCCTTTAATTTTGTTTGAGTGATAATTGGGTTGAGGTTGAGGGAGAGAATGTGAGTGAGTCGGAGAGAGATCGAAGGGGCATTTTATAGGAAGATTAGACGAAACAAATAGTTGTTTGAGGTTGGCGGGTTAGGTTTTGATTCGGTAAAATGGTCGAATTCCAGGCAAAACTTAGTTCAACTCTGTAGGAGTTGTTGCGCTTACTAGTCTATTAAAACTGAATTATCTCTTGAACGCTTAGCTTGCTTGTCAAGGATTTCATTGGGGTTGATTTTCAGCAAAATCATAATCATAATAACTATTAGATTTTGTAAGGCAACAAACCACCGTCTTTTTGCTGTAAATCAAAGTTTTAGTTAGTTAAATAATTATAAGCTTAGAAAACGATACTCCTTTTTACATGTATTTCTTGATGTACACAACAAATCAAGATTGAAAGTCTCCTTTATATATTAGTCCCACGCAAAATGAAGAGGCAAGGGATGATAGTCAAAACCATTATTTTGTAGCTAAACCAATTCATGTGAACATCAGACTTTTTATGAGAATTAGAAGCACTTTCTTATAGAGTAGACTTTCCCCGATACATATATTAAATAGATATTGGTATTTAATTTATGGTTTTTCTTTTTCTCCCTTTTCTCAATCTTTTTATTTGGAAAATAATTTGCTCTTTTAGATAGAAAGCAAAGTAATTAACATGAGAGTAACAAATCTAATCTTCTTGAAATGGGACCCACTAAATTAACATTACCTAAAACTTGAAATTGAAGCTTAAACGTTAACCTATCATTTTCTTCGAATTCAGCCTTCAATAGACATTGAAGGGATGAATGTGATGTTGCCTAAGCCATTGAAAGAAAAGGACCGACGGCATGTTTGAGAATTGGGTGGGTCTGGTTTGTGTAAATCAATTTGGGATTCTAATTTTTTGAGTATAGACTGTCTCGAATTTCGATCAATCAAATTTAATATTCAACTTAGTCGAGTTTGGCCATTCGAAAAATCATATTTGTAACTTTGAGGTATGAGTTCAAATTATTTAGGTTCAATTTTTAATTTTAAGTTTAAATCAAATCAAATTTATATAAATTATTTAATCAAGCCATATTGAATTAAATTTTTCTAAGACATAGAAAATAAATACTACTCAATATATATATATATATAAATAATTTTTGAATTTTTGCATTATAGTATAATTTTTCAAATTTTTCAAATTCGTTTTACTTAAACCGGTATTATCATTTAACAAACTTTTAGTAAATATCACTATTAAAATTTGTATTATCTATCTTAAATGTCAGCAATAATAAATTTTATCTCCTAAAAAGTGTGTTTTTTAATAAATAAACATTGAATAGGAATATAAATATGGGTCGATTCTATGTAAAAATTTGAACTCATTTAGTAATTTGAAGTGATCGAATTTGTAATTCATAGCACCAAAATAATTAAAGTTTTTTAAACTAAAGCAAATTAATAATTTATGTTATTAGTATTGGTTTTATTAATTTAATGTTTTTAAAAGAAAATTATACTTGATTTAATTTTGGATTATTTTAAGTTTAGATTAATCAATTTTGAATTGTTAACTTTTATTGGTTTAATTAGATTAGGTTAAGTGTGAATTCAAACAAGTTGGTAAGATTTTTGTGAGTTCAGATAAAAATTGACATATTTAACTAAGAGCATTGCCATAAAATGACATTTTCCTTAGAATAGTGAAGAGTAGAAAAATTAACAATATAGGAAGATTCATAATTTTTTTAAAAAAATAATAATCTAGAAATAAAAATAATTGCAGATATTAAATTTTAAATTTATCGAATATTAATCAATTTAATTAAACTCTTGATTCAAAAATTCCATGGTTTTACGAGAAAAGTAATACTACAAAAAACCTACTAAGAAAATGTCTTAATGCCCACCAAAATACATACCACTAAAAAGAAGAATTAGATTTGCAAATTTAAATTAGTTCACGCGTTATTGCAAACCAATACTGTAACTTCCATACCCAAAAAAGAAGAAAAAAAAAAACACTTATTGTTTAATCTGTCAGAGTTATTCAATATCAGAGTGGGGGAAAGATTTTTGATCTGCCTTTTAATATAGACGTGGCCTTAAACAAGAGGATGGAGACGATTAGTTTAGGTCAAATGTTGACTTAAAACCCCCCAGGTTGAAGCTATAACTCGTCTTCTTTCTAACAAAAGACGACTGTAATGTAAAAAAACCCCACTTTTATTATTGTTATTAATTATTATTTATTATATTAAAATAACGACGTTGATTGAGTCTAACTTCTAATTTATTTTAACAATTAGTCTGGTGGATACGTCATTTTCGAGTTTTGTTATGTGTTGAATTAGGTAAGTTGTCATTAAAACAGCTAAAGATCATTGGAAGGAAGATCTTTGTAAGAAATGTGCTTATTATATTATATTTTATATGTGCAATGCATGACTCTTTAATTTCTTGCATATTCGCATGTTTGATGAACTAAAAAATCCTAGTTGGCTAATTTTTTATTTGCTCACCGGTTGCTGATGTAATCATGCTTGATTGAAATTTGATTCTAAATTTTCTGCTGATAACATAAATCTTTTAAGATTAATTTTGACAGTTCCAATTGCTCATTTTAGAAAAAAAAAATTTGGTATTCAATGCTGCTAAAAAATGAAAATCAGAAAAGATTTGATAAATAAAAATAACTTTCGGATTGAATATTAGAGTAAAAAAAAAAAAATTGATTTTAAGTCATTTTTGGAGATAAATCAATAATTTAAAATGTTTTTCTTACGTATTTTTAATAAATCGATGTTTACGTATAGATGTGGAGGATGTGCTCCTTAAGTAAGAAGCCCCTCTCATATATATATATATATATATATATATATTACTAGAAAAATATACAGGCTGATTTTTGGAAAGGAAAAAGAGTAGATCAATTCACCCAAATGAATTAAGAATCCATCACTCAACCAAGATTATTCAATTTTAATTATCTTTTACTGATCTGCACTTATATTCAACACCATTTAACTTTTATGCAAAATTATTTAGATTGTATAATGAAACAGTTTATAGCAATTGTTTTCTTATATCTGAAAAGAAAAAAAACTAACTTTAAATGTTGCAATTATCTTTGAAAAAGAATGGGAATGCTGCAAAATAAAGAGCCATGCATACAATGGCAAGAGAGGACCAGCTTGGTACATTTTTCCTGTTTAGCTGGTAACCACAAAAGGAAAATTTCTCCTGTAAAGATAAGCAACTTTGTTTTCAACACCAATTTTGCTCCGAAAAATGAGTAAATTAGTCTGTTTTATCCCTTGGGTACCCTCCCCCCCCCAAAAAAAAAGAAAAGAATCCTTTTCCCAAGTTTTAATGGAAACAACAAAACACTGTTTTGTCTGAAACTGCATGAGACTGCATTAAGTTAGTTATTCAAGAGTATCTGTCAAGGACAGCAATGTGGGAAACTTCACTGTCAAAATAGGGTAAGAACAAAATAAGCTGATACATACATTATAGAGATGAGATACTGTCTTAATATGGGAAGAATTAATTAAAATTAGTGATGAGAGCTACAGTAATGTCTTAATATGTTCTATAGAATACATAAAAGAAATAAAGGTTTTTCTTCTTTGGGGGGGGGGGAGGGGCGCTAATGTCAAGATTTGGATCTGTTTGTAAGAATCTATTGTTCTATTGATTCTATAGGTTAGTCGAAGATGAAGCCTGCCTAAGCTATTGGCTCTATAAGAAATTGTAAAAGAAAATTCTTAAAAACCAAGAAAAAATGATTTATTCTTTAGGATTAGTTAATTAATTTGTTCAATGGCATTAAAGGCTGCAAATAGTCTCTTCTAATAGAACCATGGAGAGAGAGAGAGAGAGATAAAGAAAGGGTTAGGATCAGGATTAGATAGGTGAACAACAAAAACGAAGAAACAATTGACAAAGTTGGTAAAGTTTGTTACTGACTTTTCAAAATCTTGGACAAGAAAATAAAAGTATAGTAAGAAGGTCGTTAAAAGTAGTGAAAGAAACTGAAAAAATTGATGGATGAGCTGAAGCTTCCTTGTCAAAGTTCTCTTCTGTTTGGTCTTTCATCAAATGTTCTTTGTAATCCCATTTAAAAAAAAATCCCACTTTCTTCTTAGATTTTCATTTTCAACTGGTAGTTATAGCCTTATAGGTGGTTTGAACTTATGGAATGTTTAATTCCTTCATCTTCAGGCAAATCTGATTAAAAAGATTGCAGCATTCTGTTCTGTAATAAATGGTAGCTAGACTTAGAATTTAGTACTATCTGATAAATTTATCTAAGACAGTGATGGACAGTAAAAGGAAATTGCTATTTGGGAGTCTGATCATTCAAATTATCTTGGAATGTTTCAGTATCAATAGTAATTTTCGTTTTTCAGTCCTAGATGAATTGAAAAAGAAAGTTGAAATGACCGAGGATTATTTAAATTGTAATTATGAATATATTTTTTATTGCATCATGTTTATAATGATTATGTACGTAATAAATATTATCGTAACAATTGCCATGAATATTAATGACTTAATAACTAAAACTGCAAAATAATGATCTTAACGTTAAATTGCGACATTAAGCATAAAACTAGTAAACTTATAGTGATACACTACTGGCACCATTTTAGCATAATTGAGAAGCTGTTAAGAAGTAAAATGAAAATTTTGGACTAGGGAAATTGATGTTATGTTTTCTTGTTCTTTTGGGATAAGATTTATTGGTTTCTTCTTCAACAACTTGGATTCCAAGCTAAATGCAGTGGAGAAAAAGAATTGAACATGAAATGAAGTGAAAGTGGAAGAGTTCAAAAACCAACCGACAGAAAACACATGGAAATGCTTTCTGATTAAATGCTACAAAACAGAACACCTAATTGGTGGGTTTTTTTCCTCTTTTTTTTTTTTTAATTACTTGGAGAAAAAAATTTGTCAACAAACAAATAATTTAGAGGCAGTAAAGAATCCCCTTTCAAGTCAGTTCTAAAGGATTGATAGGCTCTTGATAATAACAGGAAAGGAACCTTTATTTTAGAAGGTTTTGAGTCCTTCAATAAAGGGTTATATGTATTACTAACAGCTAGGTCCACCAGACACCAGAGTACTCTTTTGTAATGCAATTCACACTGCTACCAAAAAGAGAAACTTGTTCTATCAGCAATGTCATTATAGAAAATAAAGAAGAATATTAAATAGTATCCCAAATTTCATTTATGCAACATATTGTTAGGCTCAACATCCACTTCATTCAAGTATTTACGCCAAGTCCTTTAGAGGCTGACATCTGGTAACTTGGCTCTGCATGAACTGAAACTACAAGAGCCATGACATTACTGATTAGTGCTTATAGTTCAGTTATAGAAGACTGATCAATCATAATCTAGTGCAGGATTAACAATACTTACAGGAGACACTAGTCTATTTTAGACCTGTCTATGAACTCAACTATTCTAAATTAGTTGTTGGAATAAATTAAGTTCTTCCTAAGGGATGGAAGTAAACAAATTGTTTCAAAATTGCAGAACAATTTCAAAAGTGCCTAGCCTTTCCTAAGATTGGAAAGGAAACAAACTATTAGACAAAATCGAAACAATTCAGTACAACATCCTCCAGTAATTAAAACGTACTCATATTTACAGCCTCATATATTGGCACACAAAATTATTAAGATACATTGTAAAAATGAAAGAATTATACTCTACATATTGCCGAACAACATATAAACCATCTCCTAAACCTTTTTCTCACTGGATTGTTGGAGGAACTCCTAATCCATTATCACTTGAAGGTGCGAAGCTAGCAGGTGTCTCTAGTCTCTAGTCTTATCTCTTCTAGCTGCTGAAGAACCTATTGAACTTCTGGTCGTGCTGATGGTTACAGATCAACACAATGTAAAGACTGTTTCAAGAGTGTTTAGCAACTCATCAGTAGCGGAAGATGCATCTTATAACATGATTTTTTTTTTTTTTAATTTTATTTTCACTAGTGTCACAAATTTAATCTAATATCTACTATTATAAAATTTCTAAGTTTGATGTCACCAACCAAATGATATGAACTCAGTTTGAAAAAATATATATAAAATCAAAAAATTAAAATAAAACATATATGTCTGCAAAGATATTTATGCCTTTTACTGTTTTTTAGAATTAAAAATAAATACTTTTGGTACACACTTCTTCTTAACCAATGATAACATAATCTTAACATTTATGCCTTTTACAAGTGTGATTATTCTGGTTATTATTAAATTATTTGAGTGAATATGAGATGAGTGTTCACGGGTTAAACTGGGTTTGAGCAGGTCTAAGCATGGTATTAATATAATTTATGCTTGTTTAAGTTCAATCTAGTCCGAAATATTAGTCTCAAATCCCGCTAATCCTATTGACATTTGTAAATAGATAGTTAGATGTATTTAGGCCCGTTCATATTATATTTTTTTTATTTTTTAAAATTTAATCTTTAATAATTAAATAAATTTTTAATAAACTTTAAAATATAAATAACTTAACATATTTTTTAATATTTACACTATAATATTATATATTTTTATTTTTATATGATATAAATTATACAACATAAAAATATAAAGATATTATCTATTATATAATGGAATAACATTTCACGTAATCGCATGTACGAGTAATTATAATCTTATAATAATTCCCATTTGACATAACTATGTTTACTGAGTAATTATTGTCTAATATTTACCACAGGCACTGCTTGGAGAGCATGATGTCAGCTGGGTGTTCGAAAGAATATTATATACAAGACATTAGCAATAGGCTAGAGTTAAAAGAATTAATATTGAAATTGATCTGAATCATAAGCTTATTTTCATATGTATTAATAATAATGAGCACATAATAATAATAATAATAATAAGCCTTTTGCTGTTCTTGACACTTTAAATCTTTTTGATTGCATGTAGGATGTTGATGCTAGCATGTTGGGAAGAAGTCTCATTTTGTTAGCTAAGCTAGCTTTTCCTTTTATTATAATAGCATTAATATTGCTAGTATGGATGAGACTATATATATGTTTTGATTTTGTAATCCTCTAAATTTTTTCTTGTCTTAGCTTGCCTCTAGTACTGCAAGATTTGGAATATGTTTGTGAGTTAGTCTTAGCTAGCTTGATCATGATTCAGCAGAATTTGTTTCATAACTTATTTCAATTAAATGATCCAATCTCGATTAATATTGTTGCTTATTATAACTAAATTACTTGAAGCAATTCAATAATAACTATATAGTTGAGCAACACGTATATTTGCAATTTATAAATCATATTGCTTTGTACCTCAATAACAATGACCAAAAAAATGTTTAATGAGTTTTTTTCCAAGCAAGATCTGGTACGACACAAGTGTTCCAAATTTTTCTTTGAACCTCTTATGAATGCCTTTTCTAGAGACAAATGAGAAACAAAAAGGTAAGTTGTAAAAACTTTTCAGCATTTTGGACAAAGCGTTTAAGGTTCCTGTAGCAACAAGAACATATAATAATAAAATTAGAAACTAGCTAGTCACTTAATCATTCAACATGGAGGAGCCAAAAACAAGCAAGAGAGGCAAGTTAGAACTGAGGAGCATGGAGATGCTTTAATAAAGAAACATATTACAGGGATAAGATTAAGAGCTAATCGTACCAATGATTATAAATATATGTATTACAGGCATGAATACATGTGCAAGCACAACACACGCATATTCCTTAATGTACACTTGAATTGCAATTTTATCATCTGTGCATCGAAAAGATCGTTGCCAATAAAATGGGGATAAAAATGTAGTACCTTGTAATATTATGTTATGATCTAATACTTTTCGCTCAAGAAAGGGTAAAGGACCGACCTGATAAAACAAAAAAAAAAAACTTGGCATCCATCGAGTGCAGAATCGAAGCATCCTTAATCCACCAACTTCACTTTAAACAAATGAAGTCTTTCCTTCATTACATCAAGTTCAAGCAAGTATTCTCTCTTCTTTATCTCTGCTGCAGTTCCAAACATAACATTTTGATGTAAAAGCAAATTAAAACAGACATGAAAGTTGAAAACAGAAGAAAGAGGCACAAATAGTGGGATCATAGGAGCAATAGCTTGACAAGCCACATTGGAATAAGACTTTCAAGCCATGAAACGTTGCAACCAAGTCTGATGCACTTGTCTATTACACGAATGACTTATAGTTAGGCCATGATCTAGGATGATATTCGTTACAACAACTACAAATTGTAATAACTAAAAGTGCAAAATATTCGCTCAATTGATGAAGTTTTTTCCTAACGCTTGGAATCAAAGTCCTTTGCAATCATTTGCAAACAACGAAAGAAATACGGCTTAATTGATGAAGTTTGAGGTATTATTTGTATGCGAATTATATGAATATGAAGCATCGCTTGTTGGTTTTTGTCAGTAGGACCAACAAAAAAATTTGCAATAGAGATGGCTGGCTTATGTCTTGCCCTAACCTCGAATCTCTACGTTGAAGATATTAACTATTGTTATGCCTTGATATCATTCATCACCGCGTTTCTTCGTTCAATTATGACATTGGTATTCATGTTTTGGGATATTAGCATTAGGGACACTTAGTTGGAGGCGGCCTTCAAATTCCTGTGGTGAATTTGCAAGGTGATCAATTCATTTTCTGCATTGCAAATTTGGCGCTATCATAGAATATAGATTTAATCAACTTTTGCGATTTCAACAAGCACAGCTAGCTATCAATGTTCCAAGCAAAATGCTAGATATGCAAGAACAGCAACAACAAAAAGAAGTGAAGGAAAAGGCAGATTGAAAAGCAGCAACAGCTTCGTTTGCTGAATTTATAAGGATTTGTTTGTCGAGTTCCAGAAATAATAATAATAATAATAATAATAAGCTTTTGAAAACATTCTTAATTAAGATCTCATATTGATTGATTAAGATTTCTTATTATTTTGAATGATAAAATTACACTGGGTTGTTTTCGTTGCCGTGTAATTCAGACGATCAAAATAAGCAAACTGCATGGAAGTTTTCTCAACATATATATAATTATCTTTTGTATAAATGTAAGTTTCAATTCATCTAAAATTAAAAACAGTACAAACTGCTATAGTGTAAAAAGGCCGTAAATAAATGGCAGAAAAAAATAAAGAAAAATATAGTAAAATAATGAACAAAACAAAAAAGTGAACAACAGAAGAGTAAACTAATAAGACGCAGCCAGCCTACATATTTGCTTAATCCTCAAAGTTGTTATATACGCAGCACTCAATCGACAATGTTTTAAATTTAAAATTGTATGTTTCTGGTATAATGAATGTTCAAATTTAAATTATAATTGTTTTTATCTTTTAATTAATTTTAAATTTGTATCTAAATCTTCTTGTGTCAGCTAATGGAAGCCATGTCCTGCCACTGCCACATCATCCACGTTATTAAAGATGTTCTTAGATTCGGAATGTCTCAAACAAGAAAAATCCTTTTCTTGTTCTTGTTCTGCGGAAATTATATATATATTTATATATAATCTGCTAAAATCTTTAAAATTTACATGCATGTAATTATAAATCCGTTACGCTTTGGGCCAAATTTTGGGTGTCCAGACTTGATGGACTCAGTTACTTCTCATTGGAAGAATTTGGACCTGGAGGACAACACTATCCAAAGCATCATGTACAACTGGGAGACAAAGGCGGACATTTCCAAGCTTCCTCTGCTCTGCCCTGCTCTCTCTCTCTCTCTCTGATTGATTACATTCTTTCACTTACTCTTTCTGATTTAACTAACCATCCCTCGCTTTCTTCTCGATTTTGCCCCCCGCTTTTTCCTCTTTCTCTTTATCTTTCTCTTCCTCTTCCTCTTCCAATGGAATCCTCCGCTGCTCTCCGATCCTTCTACTGTATTTTGCTTCTCTCAATTTCTCTTCTTAATGTTTATTTCTGTTGTTTGAATGAGTTTTGTTTGGTTTTATTGGAAATAAAAAGAGAAACGAAAGGATGGGAGAGTTTATACATGTTTATAATTGTTGACATTTCTGAATCGTTTTTCAGTGTTTTCTACCTGTTTCGGGCTCTAATAATTATGTCTTTTTTAAAAAAAGAAAATTGAAAATTAATTGTAAATTATAGAGAGAGAGAGAGAGAGAGAGAGAGAGAGATCTGCCTTTAGTATTTACTTATTTCTTTTAGGCGGTGAATATCAATGGGGAATGTTAATCTAGCTAAGTATTTGAATCTCGTAACTTCCATAAAAATAGAGTTTTACTGTTGAATGTTGAATATGATTCGTATAAAAGTTTCGACTTTTGGGATCATGCTTTTTTCCATCTTCAATGATCAATACAACCCCCGCCCCCCCCCCCCCCCAAAAAAAAAAAGAGGGTCTTATCTTTGGGAGTTTGTATTGGAAGCTAATTTTGGTAGTTCTTCTAAAAATGTCTTATTTTTCATTTCTTTATATAGGTAGATTGAAATATAAGATTGGCACATTATCCTATTCTAAAGGCTTTTTGAAATTTTGCAAGACTTCTGTTTGGAGCAGTCAGAAATGAGCTCTTTCATTGTCTGATTACACTGTGGAACGATGATATTTAATGTTTAAGCTATATTGTAAATGTCTTCCATATAAAATTTTGGCTTTTCCATTGCCCAATGCCTTCCCTCGATAAAACGGACTGAAGGAGAAAAAGAAAGTGCTGAGTTTTATCCTTAAAATGCCAAGTCATTTTGAACAGTTTGAGCATTAAGAATGTTTATTCCTTGGCTTCTGGATTTTCTTTTTCTTTTTAGTTGGGATTCTTTTTAATATCATGTTTCTTCTATTGTGTATATTTTCGGATATCTTGGTACAGATAACATTATATGCTATTGGTTTATCTGGTTCTTTGTTGGCATCCATTTCTTACCACATAATTGGTAAATTTCTATATATTAGCAAAGTATGGTTGCACGTATGTGACTTTATGAATTTAAATTTCGCATATATGGCTTTATTTTCCATTGGAAGCTTATACTGTCATTAAAATTTTAGATTCTGTAGGTGCTGTTGCACAAGCACATTGCTCACTTGAAAGGCCTGTTATCGTTCATATGCATTCTGGCTGCTGGTCCACTTCAAGAAACTCATGTGTCCCAGGCTTTATGTTTGGCTGGAAGAACAATTCTTCTATAAAACGAAATCTAATATCATGTGTGAAGACACCTGGAGCTACTGTAATAGCAGAGTCAAATGGTGAGTTTATATTATGTCTGACTTCTGATTAAAATTTATCTGATAGTCCTCTCATAAAATTTGTTAATTATAGTTTAATTGCAATTGAACCATGACATGGTGCTCAAACTAATCACTGTTGCATTTGGATTTTTCTTCTATACAGACTTGGCTTTTCACTTGTTTCTGATTTGTATTGGTCGATAAAAGCTAAATTACTTTTTCTTTTTTCTTTTAAATATTGGAAGCAAAATGTTTTCTGGTTTTTCAATCTATTATGTAATTACATTACAGCCTTAGCATTTTGTCTGATTTTACATGCTCAAAGTTGTTAATTATGGTTGCCATATTTCCATTAGGTCGCACCACACAAGGTTCTTTGGAGAAGACAACCGCACGTAATGCAACTTTTCCAAATGGATTTGAGGTGATAACTAAATCTTCAAATTGAGTGTCTTTTCTATTCTTGATTGTCATTGCTTACTTCTTTCTGAGGAGAATTTATTAGTGCTATAAAAATGATATAATGTTTTCTTCTCTGCGATTGCCTTTACTTTGTCAAATTGGTTTTCTTTTTTTCTTGCATTCTAACCAACTTGATTGATGGTTTTTAGCTTAATATTGGTATCTGCCTCATTTGGAGCAAAAAAGTAGTATTAGTGCTAGGAGTTAAAACAAACATTGTGACTGCAACGCTAATTTTCAGATGTTCTATATTTTGAACGTTAACAAAACCACTCACTTTGAGGACACGCTTCAGGTGCCCTGAAATCTACTAAACTGATTTTCTCTATATCAAGTAGTCTTTATTGGGTGTGCTTATTTCTGTCTTTATGTTGCTGTTATGCAGTTTCTACTATGTTTATGTCTGTTTTCTTCACGATGAGTCTTCTTTTGACCTATTTTCTTATATTTGTCATTCATTCATTGTACCTTTTGCTCCTTTCATGGTGATCTAACAAAAACTTCTTTGTTTTGATTCTAATTGGCTAGATAATTAACATATTAATTACTTAAACTGTCAGGCATTGGTATTGGAGGTGTGTGATGAGACGGAGGTCGCTGAGCTGAAAATGAAGGTTACTTCCTTTTCTCTTGTCATGTGATATATTTGCATGCTTCTGCTAAACTTATTCTCATGACTCAGGGATTAACGTGAAAATTTCTTGTAAAGATCTCTAAGCACTTACGTCAAATCGTAAGTGTTGAAACCTTCCATGTTGACCATGGAATGAAAGTAATGCAGCTAGCCATCTACATGTTTTTAGTTTCTTGTTGCATTTTCCCACACTTTTTTTCCCTAATCAGTCATCTATTGCTTTCTAACAGATTGGAGACTTTGAAATGCATCTGAAGCGGAATGTTGGTGCCGCAAAAGCTCCCTTGTCCAACATTTCACCTACAACAGCTCCACCCATCCCCACTAAACCAATGAATGAATCAGCTGCTGTGACCCCGCCTCCATCACCACCAAAACCTTCCTCAGAGAAGCCTACTCCGTTTAAAAATGTCTCCTTTGGGAAGTCATCCAAGTTAGCTGCCTTGGAAGCTTCTGGATCAAATAATTATGTTCTAGTACCTTCTCCAATTGTATGTGCTTTTAATCAAAAGCAAGGGCTATGTTCTCTTTTTTATTTCTTTGGAACACCATCTTTAGAACTATCATCACTTTACTGCAGGTTGGCACATTCCGAAGGGGTAGAACAGTGAAAGGAAAGAAGCAACCTCCAATCTGCAAGGAGGTAGTAGTTTCTGTCTGATTACAAATTGGAGATTTCTCAAGTTGTTAGTTAGCCTATCTGTCAAAGTGTGAATATTTCTTACCTGCACAAAAGCTTGAGTGGTATCTGCTGGCGCTAAGTTATAGGAGATACTGATGTCCTTTCCCCTAGAGGATTAATGTAGTGAGTTTTTTTGCAGGGTGATTTGATCAAGGAAGGACAAGTGATTGGATTCTTGGATCAATTTGGTACTGAACTTCCAGTTAAGGTGAATGCAAATTATTTCCATTCGTTAGTTCTAGATTTTTTTCCCCCTTTTTAAGTTGGTGTTTAATGGTGTGTGTTATTGATTTATTTAACAGTCGGATGTTGCTGGAGAAGTCTTAAAGGTCCTCTTTGCTGATGGAGGTATAACTTTGTCTGCATTTCATATCTATTTCTATGTCTTAATGTGTAAGAGTCCCTTTATAATTGACAAGTTCTATGGGGTTTCGGTTTGATGCAATGCCACATGCATAATTACTGGAGAGTAGATGAAAGTTAATTTCCACTATGGCAAGCAGTGGTTGATGCCAAAGAAACATAAACCTAAACCTGGACTATTGTAACAATTGGTTTAATTCTTAAAATATTCTGGATGGTTCTACAAGTCTGAAATATGATCACTGCCTTTGTTTCAACTGTGTGCACAGATGCTGTCGGGTATGGAGACCCTCTTATTGCAGTCTTGCCATCTTTTCATGGCATCAGGTGATTCACTCCTACATGTGGTATATTTGCAGAGATAATGTCACAAAGTCCTAAGGTTTGCCTTTTGTTTTCTCAATGTCCTTTTAATTTGTTGCATCTTTTGATTGACTGCCTGGGCACAATCACGAAATGTATGTGTAGGTTCTCAATGTTGCCAGTCAGTTAAATTCCTAGGAAATCATGGAATAATTGGTTAAGCATATTATAGATTGAGGAGTGGCTTATGAATTGTTTTGTATCAGTTAAATTTGCTTTTGTACACTAAGCTTTTAGACAAGTATCGCAATGCTCAGGGACAAAATAATTTTTTTGAAAAAAATGATATGGGTTTATTTTATGTGGTAACATTTTAGAAAGAGCGTGCTTGTCCATTTATTTTAGGAAGAAACTTGAGTCTAATTCGGTGAGAACGTAATAGTTTCCTTGGAACTGCGAAATTTAATTTAATTTAATTAATTTGGGAGTTTTTTATTTGCGAAATTTAGTGACTATTTTTGTTTGTAATTTTACACTGAGAATACCAAGACATAGAAGACATGTTCTTAAAAAACTAAAGAAAACCGGTGCCACCGAGGCCATGGTGTAACAGATTGTGAGCAATGTGATCCCTGGCATGCGCAGCATTCGCAGACCTCAAATTACTCTCAAGTATCATCTCAACATCAAAAAGCTCGAACTGTAGTAGTTCAGGGTCCATCTCCTCATTGCACATCTCGCAGATGTTATGCAAAACACAGCAAGCCCCAAGCACCGTTGGCAAATCCTGGAGCTTCACCTCAATTCGCTTTTGTAGGCAGGACCACCTCCCTTTTAATCTCCCGAATGCTTTCTTCGCAACGTTTTGAATCTCACCAATTTTTTCATTGAAACCATGTTGGGCCCAAGTCAAATTCTGGTGTGTATAAGGAACCAAAACCGAATCCATCAAAGGGTGCCCTGAATTTCCAACAAGCCAAACATCCTTCAAACCCCCATTGGTAGCCCTCTGGAACAAAGCAGACTTCTCCAACACCTTATCATCGGGCATTGAACCAGGCCACCCAATACAAACATCTGTAAAAATCCCCTTTTGATCAACCACACCTTGTATCGTAATTGAATAAGAAGTCTTCTGATTCCTCTCTGTATGCCTTCTATTGAAATAAGCTGCAACACTAACCTTGGGTGCTATAATTGGTACATGAGTTGTGTATAATGAACCACCTATATTTGGAATCCCTGATATCAACTCGAATTCTCGTTTAATTTCTTTCATTTTCTGTTCATCAGGCCATTGAAGAAACTTAGGCATCAAAACAGTTTTTATAGCTGAACATACCTCCAATACTAGCTTATGACAAGTTGAAATTCCCAGTCCAAAACGTTTCGAAACCAGCCGAAGCGGCTCCCCCGTAGCCAACCTCCAAATACAAACAGCCACTCGTTGTCGAACTGGGATGGCATCCCTCAACAGAGTGTTCTTTTTCATCACCACCGGCTCCAGTTCCTGGCATATCATTCCAAATGTAGCTTTACTCATCCGAAACGCCTTTCGAAACTCTTCCTCTGGAAAATCAGGGTGGTTGCAACGATCCCACCAGTCCTTTGATCGATCCTTCACCCATAACCTCCTCTGCTGACCTGAACCGCTACTCGTCGTCTCATTGCCGACATTGACATTGACGTTGTCATTCCCTGCCGTTGTTGCAATTGTAGTCGCCACTGCCAAAGCAGAAGCTGAATTTCGGGAACGTTTTGCTGTTAAACTACTATCCAAATTATCAACTTCAGAGTAATGATGTTGAAGCTGATTGTAATACTCATTCATTGCTTGAACTTTTCTTTTGTGATTGAATTCAAACAAAGCTTTGTCTTGCTGGGATTCAGTTATCCACTGATCTTCCTCTTGCTTTGCTTCTTCTTCTAATAACAACAACGAGGCAAGGATATCTCCATATCCACTCTTCTTCATTTCTTCTTTGTTGAAGAATCCATTGCCACCACCGCCCCTGGAATCCTCATCCTTTCTACGCTTTTTATTGAACCCATTGTCAAGCTGCTGAAACCATGGGCTGCTGATATTATTAGAATAATCTTCCGGACCAAGAAATGTGAAAGAAGTGATTTCCATATTCTGTTTCTAAGACTAAAGTGATTGAATAAATGCTGCTGGAACTACCAAATGTGAAAGGTTCTGATTTGAAATTTGGAGATGTGAACTTGGGGTTTAGGAATTAGTCATTTATATATAGCGACTTTAGAGAAGAAGAATTAAAAGAGAGTCAGCAGGTTAAGGAAGCGTGTGGGTGCTTGGAAATGTGAACGCGGTGGGTGGCTTTTCTGGATTGTTATTTTAGTTTGATAAGAATTTTACGCGGTTGAAGCTGCTTGATTTGGAACTCCAGGGGAAAAATCATTTTATGGGAAAAGGGAAAGTCGGGCAGAAGTTTCGTGAGTTTAAGGATATTATAGGCTGATAGATAGAGGAAGAAAGTTGGGGGAAGTAGCTGAGAAAAAAGGTGTACGGACAAGTATCCAGGGATAGTTGTCCTAAAAACTGGAGCAGAATTTGCCATTGACTTTGACTGAAAATTAGAAGTCAACAATTTTGGTTGCTGGAAAAAAATATCCATGGGGAACTTCCTCAAAAGTGTAACTATTGCTCTACCGTCCATCATTCTTTTATATTAATGACCCAAAATAAAACTGGTGGAAGCATAAAAATATTGCTTTTTTAATTGCTTCTTTGGATCATATCTAATAAACCCATGACTTGGATTATTTGGTCATAACAGAGTGAACTACAAATATACTACTTTCAATAGCTTGCCAACCCACCCCCCCCCCAACAAAGAAAAACAAAGGGCTAATTGATTCAATCAATGATTAAAATTATTAATTAATTAATACAAAGCCAAATGGCACTTATTTGGGTGTCATACAGCCATACAAAGATGGCTTAAGCAGAAATTATTATTTATTTATTTTCAAACTTGATTGAAGACGTGGGAATGCATGCCTGTAATTCTAGTAGACTTAATTAAAACCAAGAAATTGGGTGATTGACAGTAACATCCTCCGTAATTATTGAAGAGGTACAACAAACTGTAACATCAAACAACCATGATTCACACCTGTGTTTCAATCGCCGTGTCATTGCTTTGCATCATAAATTCAATCAAATTGTGGCCTCCACTGACGGATCAAAGCAAATTCATAAAGTTCTGTTCTGTTCTGTTCCGCTCTACTCTGCCCTGTTCCTCTTTTTACTCTTTCTTTTCCTTTGTGTGTTTGTCAGTCTGAAAATTCTTTCTTTTCTTCTCCTTGGAACAGCTATCCAGTCTAATGTCCAGTTGTCAACACGTCAATTCTAGTTCTTGTGTTTGTTACAAATTAACTTCGTGGAGGTCCACAAAGCACTACGATCACACCGTTTTATCAATGTTGCCCCAGTTCATATAACCTTGAGAAATTAAATCTTTTACTACTACTACTACTTAAAAAAAAAAAAAAAAAAACAAAATTTGCTACAATAATTTACATTAATGGGAAAGTAAAATATTGAAATAGAAGAAATGAAGTGTCATAATGAAATCATACTATAATCCATGTCCGTTTAGTAAGCTTACCCACTATATTTGCAGTCAACGTACTCGGTATTTGATCTTATCCTTAATGAGAAATTAAAGCTTTTTTTTTTTTTTAAGTTTTTTGCTTCGTTTTCTGACACAACTTTGAGTTTCAATGAAGGTTCTTTATCAGCAATCATCATCCTCAACTTTGAATCCCAACGCTCCATTGTTCGTTTGGTTGGCTTATCGGACGGTCGATGATTTCATTGATCAATGGTGGGCCCTTGTCCAATCCTCCCCTCGTTTCGATGACTAGTGGCTCCATGAACGCTTCCACGATCCCCAAAACGACGAGGACCCTCTCTTCATCGACGACCTCGATACCATCTTTGACTAACAGGTCGAACTTTTTCTCCACCCCATACGTGACTCATTTAATTCGACGAGTCCATTCAGAACAACTTGGAGCTCATTTTGTGTGCGTGCGTGTGTGTTGGTAATTTTTTCTTTTTTTTTTAGACGAGGGGAAGGAAGGAGATTGTCAAAAGAGATTGATACACATTGGGGCATCTAAGTGGTGGAAGTTCCGATTTACGACTAAGTCGCCAAGGTTTCTTGAGAAAGCTCCCAAGTCCGAAGACGGAGTGTGAAAGTGAGTCCAAGGAGTATTCACCAACCAAGGTAGATGGACTCATGCTGAGTTGAGATGCGTGGGAGGTGCCGTCGGGCCCAAAACAGTCACTTTCAAAGTCTAAAGTTTTTTATTTTTATTTTTTAGTTTGTAATATTTTGTATATAGATCGTAGTTAATCTGTAACTTTTTTTGTTCTGTAACAAAGGAAATTAACCTCCCAATCATGGTTGTTGAAATATATTCAATCTTAACGTTTCCCAAATTATTTATATTCCATGCCATTTTTACTGTAAATACTGCAATATAAAATAGTAGTAAAAAGAAAAAAATCACTGTTGGTGTAGAGCTCATACTCATTTTAGTTGATGCTTGTTTTCCTCCATGAATGCCGAGAAAGTCTTGTTTGGAATCGGTTCAAAAAGCAGATAATACATGCAATTATGGTAGCAATCATTGTTAATTATGGATGTAAGTTGTAGGACGACTCTTGAGAGTTATCAGCCTCTTCCTCCCCCTAAATGGTTTGCTTGTTTGCGAACCAATCCTTTGAGGAGCTCTGATATGCAGACTTCATATGTTTCAGTATCTGCCACACCCCATAAACACAGTAAGAAACAAATCAAATTTCTCAAGAATATTTAAGGTTAATCATAGAGGAAAAGTATAAAGATTTTCTGGATACATTCCTCACTTTCAGTTTCACTATCTATATATAAAAAAATTGCTGTACAAAAGAATTACTTACATTGAATTAAACAATTTTCGTTGCGTTAAGAGAAAAGGGTCAAAGTAAAAACCATTAGTAATATGAAAATTTCTGTGAACAGAATTACTTACATTGGCCATTGCTGTTAACTAGTTTGCCGTAGTAATTCAATGTTCCGAGCAGTAACTGATCAGATATGTCTTTGTAGATAAAGCGGGAAACTGCAGAAAGCCGAGATTTGGCTGGTTTGGAATAAATATACAGTGCCCGGGCGGGCATTCCTCCAAGTGATGTCCCGTAAGCATTCTCTTCTTGCAACATACGGTAAACAGTGGACTTCCAAGTTTAACCGCGTACAGTTCTAAGATCTTCATCGTTAAAAACCGAACAGTTAATCATTGTCCACCAATCAAAACCCACCACGCATGTCTCTGCAATGTGTCTTCTATCCATGAATCTTTCGGTTTGAAATCACCTCCCAGGTATGTTTCCTGAGCATTGCTGCTATTATATTTTTTTTAGCTTGTTGACAAAATAGAAATTGAGATACGATTAATTTGAGTATTTATTAGGCTTTTTGGGCTAAAAAGAAATTCGGGTTGGTTTAATTCTCATCATCATTTTGATTGTATTGCCAACTTGTTTTAGGTTCCTGAGGGGCTAAGTAAGCATGTGGTTTCATCCAAGAAGGCTCAGGCTAACTGGTAATTAATTAATTTCTTGTGCTATGAACAATAATGACATGATTTTTTTTTTTTTTTTTTGCTTAATTTTCTGGTCTGTCTAAAGTTTGACAACTAATGAAGGTATAGAACGCTAGTAGAGGCTTGGAGTGAAGCAAAGCCCCACCAAAAACACCCAAGGAGGCTGCAAGGTTTGTCATCCAGAACTTAAAGAGACATCAAAAGGCAGATGTTGAGGTACAAAGAAGCATCAGTATCAATCATAAAACACTAATGAGATTTGCCACAACTTTGTTAGAATAAGGGAACCGGGAATTAATGCATTGTAGGATTTTTTTTTTTTTCTTTTAATTTTTGTAGGGACTATTGGCATTCTATAGTCTTCCTCTTCCCCATACACTTGTCCAGCCTTCTGCTAACGCCCCAACATCATTGCCTCAAGGAGTTAAGTTTTGAGTTGCAGACTTTACCGATAAGGACTGCCTTCCTCCAATCTTCAAATTATCATTCAATGAAGTAACTTGGAAAATGGATTTAAATCGAAAACGCTGTGATTAAATAAGGTAGATATGAAAGCAGTACCAGATAGAGATACCATAAAAGTGTATGTAAGTACTACAGATCCCAGGGAGTCATCAAACGTGCCTAGAGACGTCCAATTGGCAGCTGTTAAAAGATCAAAAGCACGTGCCGAGAAGAATTATACAAAGGCAGATGCACTTCACAAGAAAATTACTGATTCAGGATACAGGTTTAGGCGTTTAGCTATCTATATCACCCCTAGATGATCAATGTTGTTTCAGGAATTCTTCGGCTGCGCACCAGTGGTTTCTAATAAACTAGCTTCTTACTCCAGGATCTTAAATCTTCAGAACCAGGAGATCCTAGCTCGAAAGTATCGCATCGGTCTAAGGTAACATTATTTGTTTCTTGAATTTCAATATTCCATCAGCTAAATCTCATCTAAAATGACACTGGTTAAGAATTAATAAATTATGGAATGTAAATAGTGGTAGAGACGCACCGGAGAGTTCAATGCCTTACGGCAAAGAAGTAAAAGAAGAGTTGGCTAAGCTTGTTGAAGGGAAATGTTTAAGAGTTCTTTTCTATGGGGAAGATCGTTATGGCCGCTGTGTTGGTGATATATATTGCAATGGACAATTTGTACAGGTATTAGGCTTACCTCTTTAAGAGCCAATTAGTTTTTTTTTTTTTTTTTCTAATTTATATTTCAAACAGGAAATTATGCTAAAAAAGGGGCTTGCATGCCATTACACAGCTTATGACCAACGCCTAGAACCTGCAACTGTGAGTAACCAACAATTCTTCATTCTTGCACTTCTTTCAATTTAAAACTTAGAACTGTCAATTCCAAACACTGTGTACTTGTATAACAACTAGTAGGAAAAAGAGGTTCGAGCAAAACGAGTTGGTTTGTGGGCTTCATCAAATCCAGGGAAGCCATGGGAATGGAGAAAGGACAAACGAGAAGGCAGATGACATTGTCCTGATACAAGTGAACATCTAAAGAATTGCAACTTCCTTATGCCTGGCATAAACCATTTGATACCAGCATAAAGAAAAATAACTTTCTGCCCTAACTTGTACTGAAGACCGGGGGTTGATGGCTGAACAACAGGAATGAACGAGAAAGGAAAATCTACAAATTACTTAAAACCATGATTGATCGATGTAGGTATTGTCCTGACTTTAGAAAGTGTTTGTAACATTCGTTCAAACAATAACAGAAAGTGTTGTAACATAAGTTTTTATCAATCTGATTCTTGCAAATCTATGTAAACCCTTGAGCATCAATTGGTAACGTTCACCTGATAGAATTGATCAGTTTAAGGCATCCATAAGGTGGCCCCAATGTTTTTGCATTTTAAAGACATTTACCAAAATCACTCTCTCTATCTGCCCCTTTCCTTCCATCTCTTCTTAAATACTAGATAAGTCGAAGGATAAAAATGTATTTGAAGAATTATAAAAGCCTTGAGGTGAGGAGGATACTAATAAAATATCGTGTGTAAAGGTCAGCAGTTCCAACTAGAAAAAAAATCTGCATAAATATTCATTGGATGGCGCTTTGAATATTTAAAAAAAAAAAAAAAGTAGAGAAGTCCACGAGAAGTCTTCATTTGCTTTTCTTCGAGCTCTCTCTTCTCCTCAGTCCCCCACTCCTCAATATCTCTGCTACTGCAGAAGTTTAGGTTGAGAGGGGTTACCAAAATGTTCGTACGTTCCTTTATGGAAAATGCCCTTAGGTTCCTATATGGAAAATGTTTCCAACCCATCACCACTGAGGATTCTGATTCGGTAGGACCCTCTTATACCACAACAGCTTCCGTGGTTTCAACACTAGCCCATGATCTCTTCAACTTTGAAAACACCTCCCAGGTAGATTTCTTGATCAGTCCTCCAATCAAATTCTCTCTTCTTGTTGGGCTAGATGCTGTTGGCTTGGCTTATAGTAATTTTTCTTTTTAATGGTTATTTTGTGTGTTTTCTTTTTTAAACTTTTTTGAGCTGAACAAGCAAATCTGCTTATTAAATTGTAAACTGGTTTCAGGTTCCTGAAGGTCTCAGTCAGCATGTTGTATCATCAAGGAAGGCTCAGGTCAAATGGTAACTAACAGATCGTCAATATTCTGTCTCAAATATTGTATCCGTTGTTTAATAACTCTAACTGAATCATTTTGAAGAAAATAAAAAACTTCAAGTACATAATTGACTGAATTTCCTATGTGATGATCAATATAATCTGGTTGACTTCCACTGTTTGCTTTTGTGATCTTTCAAACATTAAGGTATGGAAGGCTATTGCAAGCATGGAGACAAGCAAAACCCCCACCAAAAACACCTGAAGAGGTTACTATGCTCGTTATTCAGACCATGCATGGACATCAATCGGCAGATGTTAAGGTACAATAAGCCAGCAGCATGAAAACTTTGTGCTAGTTCCATTTTTCTCAGATTAGAGGAAAAAAAAGTTAAAATAATTATTTGGTTTACTGGCAGTGGATTTTTTAACTCCACAAGCCGGTTAAAACACTGTCATGTATCTTGAATGTATATATAAAATAATAAAAACTATATAAATAGGGTTCATAGCAGTGTTTTAACCTCGTTCACAGAGTTAAAAAACCTTACTGTCAATGTACCACGTAATAATTCAAAAAGTTAATGCATGGCAGTGATGTTCTGTATTCTAATGAACTTAGGGTTTGCTGGAATTCTATGGTCTTCCTTCTGACTTTGCTGTGACAGAAAATGGAATCCCATCAAGCTTGCCTGAAGGAGTGGAGTTTGAAATGCATACACTACCAGTGAGGATATTATCTATTTAAAAAAAAAAATTCAGAGTTGTCATATAAAAGCCATTTCTATATATCTTGGATTTGATGCTGAACTTCTCTAACCTAATCAGGTAGCTAGGAATATGGTACCAGATGGGGATGGTATAAATGTTTGTGTGAGTACTGCTGATCCTAGGGAGTTGTCAAGTGTACCTAGAGACATTCGAATGGCTGCAGTCCGAAGATTGGAAGCACGTGCTAAGAAGAAGTATGCCAGGGCTGATAAGCTTCTGCAGAAAATTAATGAATCAGAATACCAGTTAGCTATATTTAACTTCAACTAGTCAAATCTTGTTCATTCAATTCTTAGGCCTAGTGCTACCATCTTTCATTCAAGACCAATGGTTTTCTAACAGTCATCTATCTCCAGGGTCATAAAAATTCAAAATGAGGAGATCCTTGCTCGAATGTATCGTATTCGACTAAGGTCAAGTTATCTGCTTGTTGGATTTTTATGTTCTATTTTCTAAATTGAAGACGTGATGGTTTGTTGAATGTAAACAGGGGTATAGATGCACCGGAGAATTCAATGCCATATGGAGATGAAGCAAAACAAGAGTTGGTTAAGCTTGTTAATGGGAAGTGTTTGAGAGTGCTTGTCTATGAGAAAGATCATTACGGTCGCTATGTAGCAGATGTATACTGCAATGGCATTTTCGTGCAGGTATATACGTTTTAGCTTGAATTTGATTACCTGGTAAGAACAAATTAATCCGATAACATCTCTGTCAAGCAGGAAGTAATGCTAAAGAAAGGGCTTGCATGGCATTATGCAGCCTACGACCAACGGAGTGAACTTGCTACTGTAAGCAAACAACAATCTTGTTCATTCTTGGACTTAACTTGAGTTAAAACTCCGAAATTTATGATCCTGTGTACGTATTTAATATTAGTGGGAAAAGGAGGCTCGGGCAAAGCGAATCGGCCTTTGGGCATCACCAAACCCTGAGAAGCCATGGGAATGGAGGGACAGACAGAGAAGGTAGATAACATTGTCTTTATGGAACCAAAACATCTTGAGCAGCGATTAATATGCACAGAATTTGTGTATCCTTATCTTGCAAGTATGAGTGTGATAAAGTATGCAATTATCATTTGCTATAAGTATGTTCGATGTTATATTTGTTCTATGTATGTTAGATAACGCAATGACTATACACGTACTCGACAATATCACCTTAAAGTTGTGTTCTTGTTTGTGTAACCAAAGCATGTAATGAAGGCAGCAAAGTCTTATCTTTGTTCCCTTCTCTCTTCCCTTGTCTGAGGGTGTTCTATATCCTATCGTTGTTCTCATTGTATGTGTGTTTGAAACATGGACGTACTCCTATAATTGATCTCTAAGGGAGCATTCTACCATAATATAGGATGCTGAAACATATGAATGGACCATTTGGCAACGAAAGACTGAAAACCGTATTAATGTTGGCCGGACCAATGCCTCTAGTTGGACCAGCTCATGTAAATTTTCCAATCAACAGCGTAGATTGCAAAAAGATATTTTTACCAAGCAAATCCTTAAGGGTCACACTTTAAGAACAACGAAAAGGATTTCTACTTCATCATTGCAATCGACAAGAAACCAAAATTCATTAAATGGAAAAAGGTATCCCCTTGAATGAAACAGGGAAAAAGGTATCCCCTTGAATAAAACTCCTTTAAATAAAAATCTGTCAAAACAATCTATAATGTCAATATCAAATACAGCAACACTTGAAAGAAAAAAGATGTTGACACATAAAGGATACAAAGGCAGTCAAAAGAATCAAGTGAGAGTGGAAAAAAATAGAAACCATCTCTCGAAAAGCAGCAAGTGAAGAGGCATGGCCCAGAATACACTGCAAAAGGAAAAATGAATATATATAACATCTATTTCCACATACAGCAAGATTTGCAATTGTATTCACTATTCTCATTATTTATCAAAGAAGAGATAGGGATGTCAACCACTTCTATATTCTTATCTGCAATTACAAAGAATTACTATTTCAGTGTTCAAAAGGAATGCTGCATTTATATGCAAGTCTCATCATTACAAGAGATAAACATGTATTCAAATATCTCAAATAAACTAAAAAAATAATTGAGCGAGGCATAAAGATAGAGTGATAACTAACAAAGTCAAAAACCAAGACACCTATCATTATCATAGCTGATAATTCCATCAATGCGGAAAATCTCAGTTTTCTATAAAACAAACTAAAAGAAACACCTAACAGGAAGTTACTTATCCAACGATTGGAAACAACTATATACGGATAATTTTGAAAGGAAAACAAGTCCCACCTTATTTTGCATCACCCGTCAAATCGTCAGAGTCAGAGTCACTGGCATTGTAACCTGAACGGAACCCAAGAAAGATCATTTGTGAAAGCAGTTAACGACCTTATTATGAGAGAGAGAGAGAGAGAGAGAACCTGGATGCTTATCACTAACTTTCCAAGCAGAAGATCGATTCCTTGAAGCCTTACCAATCCAAGCAAGCCCCTAATTTCAGAAGAAATTATTAACTACTACCGTCAGTATTCCAAATTCACAACTACTGTACCATACATGAAACTACCCAAGAAATAAAGCAGCATAACTTTCAACAAGGAAGAATAGTCTATTAGCAAAGTGAAAAAAGGATGGAGACCTCTTAGATATCATCAACCAAGACAGGAATAAGTTCTGCAAATCAAGCACATGTTTTTTGCAGAAAATGCAAGTAAAAAGGAAACAACATGGAGGGCTAGCAAAGTTCAAATTGTAATTAATTAAGATTCAAATAATTGAAGTAATTTTTCCCTAATAGAAACACCAAAAACAGAGAAAGAGATTTTAAGATCCCAATCCCAACAGTTTTCAAAAAGAAGTAAAACATGCATTTTGAGTTTTCGACTCTGTTGGTAATCACACATCATAAAACTGAGGTGTCCCAACGAAACAGAGAACAACAAGATAAATCACACCAGCATAAGAAACAACAAAAATTGAAAAAGTGAATCAAATTAGCCCCTTTTCATGGCATCTAGAAA
This sequence comes from Adansonia grandidieri, assembly GCA_038382065.1. Classification (NCBI taxonomy): domain Eukaryota; kingdom Viridiplantae; phylum Streptophyta; class Magnoliopsida; order Malvales; family Malvaceae; genus Adansonia; species Adansonia grandidieri. The sequence goes on along the minus strand of JBBYHK010000007.1, from coordinate 1,489,144 downwards.
ACGACGACCACATCAGTAAAGGAAATAAATCAAACAAAAGTTCCAAGACAACAAAGAACACCAAGGTAAAATCATACCAACATGAAAAGCTACAAATAAATCAAACTAGCCCCCTTTCAAGCATCTATATCTAAATCAAACATACAAAATTGAACCCAGAAACCAAAATTAACATAGAAAACTAAACAAAAAAGGGACCTTTTGGACATCTTTAGGAACACCATAGCCACTGCAATACATCTGTCCAACAAGGACTTGCATATTGGTATCACCAGCCTTGGCCTCCTTAAGAGCGTCTTGAAACCATCCTTTTACCAACTCGGAAACCACCTGAGCCAAGGGAATTCGATCTTTGTCATCCCAGCTATCCATTGCCTTCTGCTTGATTCGGTCTGAGTCGACTTGGATCCCACTCGAACTCGCTTTTTCTTGGCAAGAAACTCGGTTTCTCGATATGGGTTTTACATGTTTTGCCTTGTGGAGTTTGTCCGATGGGACTGCTTTTGCAAAGTCTTGGCCTTTCGTCGTACCAAGAATGGATTTTCCCATAAATTTTTTTTTTTTTTATTTGAATGTAGATTTTTTTTAACGAATTAAGAAAGAGAAAAAGCAGAGGAAATGGGTATTTTTTTCTCTTTTTTGTGCTTTTGTTTGGATTATTTGATGCTGTTTTCGATCTTGAGAGCTTGGAGAGTGAAAGTACCAAATAACCTAAAGCATTTATTTTTTGAAATTGTCTTTTTTTTTTTTTTTTTCAATTTTTTGAATTAATTATATAAAATATGATCAAGGAAAAGTCAAAATCATAAGATGAAGGAAATAATTTTTGCGCAAATATTTTAATATATATATATATATATTCTCAAAGTAGATGCTATATTTCAGGATAAAAATTTTAAAATTTAGGCTGTATTTATCAATTTTTTTACCAAGATAAATATTTGGTTGAAAATTCTTAAATCTTTAGCAAATATGGTTTAAGTTTACAATGGTTGATATGGTGTGGATGATTATGACAAGTAAATAGTGTACAACTTACTTAAAATATACAATATTTGTTAGGAAAGACAATCAAATGCTGTGGTTAAATTCTTAAATTTAGATACTCAAAATTAGAATCTTTAGTTGTCATTGAGGATAAACTTTCTTAAAAATAATAACAATACACGTACCAGAATTTTCTTCTTTTTATACCCAAAAAATAAAAAGTAAATTTTCTTCTCCTAATTTTCCCTTCTCCCATCTTCATCGTTTTTCTTGAGTTTCATTCAATAATTGAAACTCGGATAACCCTGCATAAATCTAGTTCTCTATTAAAGGTATGTCATTATTTATATATACAGATCTTATGCTTGGCAAAATTTTGATAAAATGGGAACCTGGAATTTCAAAAAACTTGTTTTCCGCATTCAAAAATGGGTCAATTTAATCGTGACATTTTTTTTAATTGATGTTTTCAAGTCCCAAATGATCAAATTTAATTTAAAATCCCGAGGTAAAAAGTTTTAAAAGTTGTTTCTGAATAGATGCTAAGCATATAATACTATATCTTTTAGATGCTTTTGTTTTGAAATTCTGTTTCCATCTGCTTTGCTTCTTCCTTTCCAAGAGGATTAATTGATTTACGTAAAGGATAAGTATTCTAGTTTGACTCTTTCGCAACCAAAAAGAAAAGAGTACTGGCTGGCATTTTTATATTTGATGTTGAACACTGTAGTGTATTTGAATTAAAATAAAGCAAAAATCTGACATTGCTGCCGCGTTTCCCTTCATTTCCAGGTAAATGCAATAAAGCTTGCAGCCTCCAGCCTCCAGCATCCAAGGGGCTCCTGTTTCAAGTGTTTTCTTTCTGTTTAACAAAGGAATATCAGCATTTGCCGATAGATTCAGAGCATGGAAAGTGATGATCAGATCGTCAAGGTTGTTGGGGATCGATTTTGTGTCCCTTACACAATGGAGCTTCTCGTGAAGAGGAAAATACAATCATTTTCTAATGCACACTATGATGTGTTTGATATTACTGGAAATTTTCTCCTTCAAGTGGATGGCGGTGTCTGGAAATTCCAGAAGAAAAGGGTGATGAAAGATCCTGCTGGTTTGCCTGTCGTCACTCTGCGCGAAAAGGCATGTAAACATTTTCCTCAGATTTTGGAGTTTCAAAAAATGTTTATTGTAATGATGTTTAGGAGTAATGGAAATTCTGCACTACAGGCATTATCCTGGAAACAGCAGTGGCTAATTCATCAAGGTGAAAGCTCAGAAAGGAACCATTTTCTCTGCAGCGTGCAACGATCCAATGCTCTTCAGATCAAAAACAATCTCGATGTTTACTTAGCAAACCGGTACAAGAAACATGGCCGCGATTTTCATGTAACTGCAAGTTTTTCTTCCCTTTCGTTCAAAGTTAGCAGAGGCAATTCAGTCATTGCCGAGGTATTTAAAAAAAATTTCTTCGTCAAATGTGTTTGATTTGGTATTGGTAATAGAATCCCTGAAGAATTCCTAAAAATGTTAAAAGACAACAAATATACAAATGTTAAGAGTCATTCTTTTCCTTACTTTTGTTTAATTAATCCAATGTGATAGGACTGAATTTATTGATACAGGTTAGCCACAACTTCACATGGGGGAGCTGCAAGGGCAAAGAAAGTTTCAAGGTAAAAGTTTATCCAGAGGTGGACTATGCCTTCATTGTAGCTTTGCTGGTGATTATGAACGAAAATGACAACGTATAATCTTCAATTGGGACTTTTTTTTTTTCGTCACCTTTTTCCTTCTATGCTTCGTATGAACTCTCTAATGCTGTGTGATTTGTATCCCAGCAATACTTCCATATGTACCACCCCAAAGGGGAATGAACCTTAAACTAAAGTGCATAATATTCCTAAATCTTGACCTGTTATACAAATCAAGAATGCCAATTTTTATTTTTTTTAATTTCCTTTTTGTTTGTCCTGCTCCCTTGTTTTGGTTGGGTTTTTTGTTTGCTTCATGCACTGTGATTTGGTTGATACATTGGAAAGATCAAAAGGCCAACGCCTTCGAATTAGCAAATTGGGCTATATGTTCAAGAAGCCCAACTCAAAATAGGTTTGCAAAAATGGATCAAGATTCTTAATCTGGCATTTTCATCGAAAACCTTGCTAAGAAACATGATGAACGGAGATTCCAAATTTCTTGGACTATTCTCTATTTCTTTGCCCAACCCGTCAAGCTCTACTCTTATCCAAATATGTACACAAAACCTCGATACAGAATAAGCAACAGGTTACTGATAAGTGATATTTCGGCTTTCTTCCACACTGGTATGTCAAGTTTAAGCACAGAAGTTGTCGATTTTGGCATTTTCAATCAATCAATCAACCAATCAGCAAAGGGCCTATAAATGAAATGGATTAGCTAAAGAATAGTTCTGTCGCCTTTTTTTTTTTTTTTAAGTTCTCCAGCAACATTTCCTGATCACAACTCTTAAACCAGTTTACAAATGGATTAGATTTAACATCTTAAAGTGAACATCCTCAAGTTGTGCATTTATCGGATTCTTCTCCTGCACTTGATTTGATTCAATTAAGCTACTCCCTACAGTCTTATTTCTGAAGCTTTTGGTTCCTATCCCTCTCTCTTTTCTCTTTCAAAGAAACTACTTTCAGTGTTTTCAAGGGTAAAGACAAATGGCATTGGCTTCATGCTAAGTGTTTCATTTCATATCAACGTATATCGTTAACTAAACATAATCCTAATTTCTCTTGAACTCTATTCTTTTTAATATGGTAAACGATTCTGATTTTTAAATTAAAAATCTTCTAAAGTTAAAAATAAAACGTCAAAAATATAATAATCAAATGCAGGTGCTGTGGCAAAAGAGATGACAAATTTGGGGGTATAAACTTTTGGAAAGGAAGATGCAACATAAAATGGAATCATATGCTTTCCTTTTTTTTTTTTTTGGGGTTCAGAGGGAGACACATGCTCAATTGTTCCGTGGACACCAATCCAGAAGCTTGGGCCAACATTCCCCATTCCCTTGTGCAAACTTTAATCAGCAGCTGCTTTTGTATATAAGCATGCGAAATTTGGTACAAACAATTCAAGGAATCTTTGCAAATATTTATTAGAATAAGTTCTCTAGTTGAGTTGAGATCATAAATTCATAGATATTGATTTGTGAGTATTGCAACCTTCCTTATGCAGCCATCAATTGAAAATACCAAAAACAACAACAACAAAATATAATCTTTAAAATTTATTCAAATACAAAATTTCCCAAATTATCCTAAAGCCGCATTCCTCACGTCTGTTTTGTACATTAAGAATTTTTACTTTTAATATAATTTTTTATAAGAATACAATAATTAAAAAATAACGCTAGCAATTGAGGAAAATATAGGAGAAAATAATAATTATCTATTTTCACTTTTCTTCCTTTTACAAAAAAAAAAAAGGGGGGGGGACTTTGCATTGGCTTTTTATTTCATATGTCAAAAATAACAAATTCTTTCAAATTCAGGAACTTATTTGGAAAGTGGGAAGACAAAAACGAATTGGTCATCTCATCTCCATGCTATAACATTAAATTGAAAATTGAGAGTTGAATTTCTTGCTGCTAGAAAGATATGAATATTTTGATATGAATCACTTTCAAATCCCATTCTTTTCGGCATATGCTTGTGATGTTGAATATTACTCATGGGAGATATATTATCGAATCAAGTTCTTAATTGGATAGCTCTTATTGGTCTTATATGATCTGATTTGTTGCCTATCATGTAATATTCACTATGTTTTTATATTATGTGATGTTTGTGAAGAGTGGCCACCCCTTTCGCGTGATTAATAGAGCCTCTAATAAAATTAGATAGTAGTCCAAAATTAAGATGATTAGATCATATGGTTCAAGAACCTGCTGCATTTCCATCAATGCGTGGATGTAGGATTTCGAATTTATAATTTTTTTTAGTTTAAGATGTTTTCGGTTTGAATTTTTTTTTTAATCAAATATAATATTTTGATTGTTTTTTTTTTTTTTTAAGATTTTAAAGAAAACATAATAATTTAAGCACTTTTTTCTGAGTTAAAATTGATTGAAGATTTAATTTTGTTGGATCCAAAATATTTTGAGCTTAAATTTTTTTTTTTTAAGTTGTAGTTACTTTTAGTTTTTTTTTTTTTTCAATTTTAAATTTTGTTATAATGATATTTTTAAATTAAGAACATTCTGGACGTGGACCATTTCCTGTTTTGTCAAATTGAATGCGTAGAGATATTGTGTCCCAATTTATTTTACCCTTTTCTAGTATTGATGAGCTGTAGGCGATCCCACATCATCGTACACGTGTCTTTACTATCAGGCAAATTATTAAAAAATGCCAAGACAAAGTGCAAACCGACTGTTCCCATTCCTGCCCGAGATTCCCACTTGAACTGTATTGTAGTCATTAATTACTTATTAACAACTCCCGTATTATTATTATTATTATTATTGCTGCCAAAGTAGTTTTGTCAGCAACTAGACTCTTATGGTTGCTGCTGGTGGCTAAAAAATATAAGCATAAATCTATGAATTTCATCATATATGGCTAATTAATGGGGCCTATGATAAAAAAACCACACACACTTATCTTTTCTTATAAAGGAACTGCCTTCAACAAAATAGGAAATAATTTTCTTATAAAGGAACTGCCTTCAACAAAATAGGAAATAAGACCAGTACGTTCTTCTTCCTTTTTTTATCATTTTCTTATCATGCAAAACTCATTATGCAACTCGGAGCATAATTGGAATTAGGTTAAGAAGGTTGAACTCCCCTTTTATTATTATTATTATTACAGTTATCCTTCAATAAAATGCTCAATTTTGTTTAAGTAAATAAAAATTAAGAAAAATGTAGAAGTAAAACTAATGACTAGCAGTAAACCACCAAAATACCAGACTTTCTTTGCACGATGGAATTGGAAACAGATAATAAAATTAAAGAGAGTAGAGTACGAAGAACATGCAGGTCTTCCCATGCTGGACCCACAAATCTCCCGACACTCTGGCAGTTGCAGATACATTGGAAAGGAAACACAACACCAGATTGAGAGTCCCAATTCCCAAACAACAAATCACACAAACAGACCCCTAAACCCAAAGTAAATCGAAACACAGTGGAAACAAACGAGCCAAACAAGCAGGAACTTAAAGGAACTCACATCTCTGATCCCTCTTATCTTCACAGCAGTACTTCAGCCCATCAGCAAGCAGGACACCTACAAGGAGCTGACATGCAACGCAAGAACCTTCAATTTATTTATTTTTTTTATCGTATTAAATTGCCAGGACAAGACCTGGCACAGACTTTCCAACCCTGTTGGAAAAGCTGCTCTCCCAGACAGAAGGGCAATGCGCAGGGGTAATCTCAGCCGTTGAAGAAGATGATGATGATGAAGAATTGTAGTTGGACGGTGGAGTTTGGCTAGAGTTTCCAACGCGAGTAACAGTGAGAGAAGTGTTGAAATACTCCCTCACTTGTGTAATTATCCCATCAGCAACAGTCCACGCGTGAACCCAAGAGATTGAACGGCTGTGATCACAGCCTTCAACGATAACGGTGGACCCAAAGGTCGTAAGTGAAAGAGGATCAACCTCGAAATGGAAAGAATCGTGCGATGAGGCTCCAGTGAGAAGGCGCATCAAAAACTGATGGCTTGGGGGGCCATGGAACCACCACTCAAGATCAGGAGCAAGGATCTGGTGAACAGTTTCGACGTCTCGAGTCTTTAAGGCTTCATAGAGGGCAAGAACCACCTCTTGGTTCTTGTTGGTTTCCTCCAGAACTTTTTCCTGTGTGTTAGCCAGTTCTTGAAAGAGAACACCTAGAAACGAACGATAAATTCACAGCAAAAGAAAAGAAGATACGGGCCTTGAAGAGAGATTTCTAGAGACTGCAAAGAAACAAGGTAGTGCTGCCAGGCTGAAAGGGGTTTATATACAAGAAAGTCATCAAACTTGGCTGTGATCCTCTACGCCCATTTCTTGTCTCATAGTCTACTCTAAGCCAATCCTAGTAAAATTGTTGGGGTATTTGGGAATGACAATGTGGACCTGTCACATGTGAAAAAAAAATTTGGGGAACGTGTCTAAATATGAATGGTGATGGGATAGAGTGGGCCCAATGACGATGAATAATCAGTTTTTATCATACGCGGCTAGTTCGCGGTGAGGACAGGTGGCAACCAGAAATTCCGGTCAAGCCAATCTTTTTGACCCCACTTAAATTGCATTTAGTGTTACTTTAGATTGGGTTTTTCTAATAGTTGAAATATTTAGAGTTCTATTAATTTACACAATAATATATAAATTCATTTATTATTTAAATATTATTTAAATTTAAATTTAAATTAAATAATTTTTTTGTATATTTAAATTTATTAAATATTTAAATTTTTGATAAATTTAATATTTTAATCTAAAAAACATCAAATCCAATAATGATGAATATATAACTTCTCATTACTCATTTTTATACTGCTAATAATCCGTTGACAAGTTATGCATTTGGGCTAATAAAGCAATGAGTTTGTTTTAATCACGTGTTATCAACTTTGAGGTGATAAGCAGCTGCCATGACATGCTCATGAAATGTCGTCGGTTATGTCAATTTCTTCTTTTCCTGCTTCAAACTTTTGAGCTTGGAAGTGTTTGGTACCATATCAACCTCATTTAATTTTTCTTATGTTTTAATCTTATTTATAAGATACAAGTGCTTCAGGCTGAATAAAGCCAGTAGATATTAACATGCGTAACTAACTAGTTAAAAGCCATGTTATTTCACTTTTTGGGGTCTAAGACATGATGTGACATATTCGATGCTTAATTATTAAGAATTTTCACCTCTTCGGAGAAAAAAGAGGCCAAGGACTAAAGATAAAAGAAACCGTCCGAAGGCAGTCTTCGGTGGATCAAAGTTGAAGTTGGAGAGTGGAGAGGTTTTCAACTTTTTTACAGCCAGATCAGAGCAAGCAAAATGGCAAAGAATGGTTCCATTGTTTCACTTAAATAACACTGCTTTATTTTTTTTCTTACATATCAAGGATCAGTGAGATTTATTATTAAATATATATATGCATATCTGGGTATTTTCATTCACATCAACCGAGTTGTCATAAGGATTTAACCAGTCATGGTTTTTGTTTCCCTTTTTTGTCTTTTTTTTTTCTTATGATAGGATGGGTTGGGTTTGGTTTTTGACAATGAATTGAAGAAGATCAGCTCTTCTCTCAAACCATTTCTAACTTCGGTTTCCCAACAGATTAAAGGTTTTGTAGCCATGTTTGCAATTTCTTTTCATTCATTAGCAACTTGATTAGCCCTCGTTAAAACTTGAACACGGACATCTTTCTTGCATTGGGATACACAGCATATCCGGTGAAAAAAAGAAAAAAACAAAAAAGCTTTGAAGAAAGCATTAGTTACTATTCAACGGCTTTCCATTGCATGTTCCATTTGAAAGTCGCATCTAGAAATCAACATTAGGCCCCAGTCCTAGGAAGACGAGGACAAAGAGAGTTTGTCTGGTACAATAAAGAGCAATGGAGAGATAATTAATAGCTGTTGCTGGTTTGGAGACAGGCCATCCTCGTCTATCATCTATCATTATTGCACTGAAAGGGCCCTTCTTTGTCTTTTGATCAAAGATCAAACGCCTCTCCTAGTCTACATGTCGTCAACTTTCGAAATCGTCCTTGGCTACCCCTACTTAATTCAATCACATTTTCAGAAACAGGATTAAGGATGAAAAGTTGGACAAGTGCAGGCCACTGCTCCAGTCCAAAAACTTGCCAAGCTAGCTAGAACGGAAAGACGGTAATATTTTGGAAGCTAGAAATTAAAATGACAAGGACCCAAATTGCACAAATAGATGTTGATTAAGGTATAATTTGTCAATTTCCCTGTCAACTGTTGCAGGAAAAAATGTTGATAGAAACTAAAACTGCCAGTGCGCCACAATAAGTTCTACTTTGTTATATTAGGATCATGTAGGCTTAGCTGGATACTTAAATTTCAATGAGCTATGCCTCCCAAGGAAATCAAATCAGTGAGCTTTTGCCTGTCACGAATCATGTTTACAAGTGCCTAATTACTGTCCTAAATCATTCACATGTATTCATGGAATTGGCGTCAAGTTAACTTTGTGTTTTTAGAAAGGGAATGGTTAATTTTGGTCAAAATCAACATCTCACAATCGATATATCCTTGATAAACGAGAAAATGAAGCATCTGCTTGCCAAATAGATTAACCCCTGTAAGTCAATGCGGTAACTTTCTCAACTGCTATTTGTTTCATTTTTTTTCCTTGATTTTGATGAAGGTATGATGTTTAAGGGAATCATAAAGGATTATTTCAGTGGTATCCAAAACAACCTAAATTAGTCAACCCCATAAAGAATTCAACCACTCAGTGAGCAAAACCAGCCCATCATGTTTTAATTTAACAGATGAGTTTGGCAGAAAACTATTAATCCAGCTTTCCAAAACAGAAGGCAATTCCACCTCAGTAGTTGAAATATCACTTTATAAATCACCAATCATCTTTGATGCATTCATAAAAATAATGCTTCCATTAGGTAAATGGACAATAATTTTGAAAATTAGTCTACATTTAAAGCTTTTTGGAGGAGCTGATCCACGGTCACTAATCAACTGTAAACCACAAATTTGTGATAAATTTTCCACCTTTCCCACTTGATAAATTGTACCAGTTTCAAACCATTAATAAATGAAATGAACCACTTTTCTCCCTTTTTATTAGTTGCATTTTTCAACCACGGAACAGGGAATTAGAAAATAAAGGAACTATTTAATGAACTTAAGCTTTTAGAATGATCTTAACAAATTGATCTCCACTTCTGAGTCCAACTTTCTTCCCTTAAAGGGTAAAAAGCTTTGGGTTTAATGGCTTTTCGAGGAGGCTTTGAGCCCTGGGAGGCTTTCATTTGTATTTTCTTATACCGGTTTCCACTTTCCATGGCCATTTTCTGCATCCAGCATCACCCTCTCATAAATTTATAACTTTGATGATATAATGTTCACCAGCCTATGTTGTCAAATTGTGCCACCAATATCAAACTACTACTCAAATTCCACCGTCCACTCTTACACAAGCAGACCCTGAGTAAGATGTCGCTTTCCTTTGGACAGACAAAGCAGAAAGAATCGAAGGTAATTTTTATGACTCAGCCTAAATTTCCTGTAATTATAAAATTGTCCCACTAATATATTATTTTATGTAATATATTAACTGAATCTAATACGTTACCTTATGTAATTATAAAATTGTCCTACTTTGGTCACGGAGGAGCAAAAAGATGGTTATATACCATAAATAATGGGGCCTACTACACGACATGCTGTGTTGATTTCCAATGTTAAAACTCTTTGTGACTTCAGCATTAAATTCTTTGATATTCAAGTTCTATAAGAATACACATCTGGGCTGTGTCAGCTATATGAATTCTTTAGAGCTGATTTTTTTTTTCCCATTTTTCTTTTGCTCCCACTCAGTTCATCGCATGGATTGCATAGCAATAATAGCATTGTTTTATCCTTTCAACCACCCCCACACGGCCACACCTTGGTGCTCAAACTTTAAAATAAAACTGAATTCTTCCCTGGAGGAAGTTGCATTAGGTCACAAGATCATCGGCATCATGTAGAGCTGATCAATTTTTTAGATCAATTCTTTATTGCATCGGGAAGTAAACTTTCCAGAGTGCAACATGCGTATATGCTCATTCAATTGTATGTGTGTGGCTGTGTGAAAGAACACTATGAGGGCTTTACTTGATAATAGGTTCTGATGTTAGATATCCTTGAAATAATATCCATGAGTTACTCCAACTGATAAGACAAATCTCTTCTTCCTTGTTAACCAAAATATTCGATTCTTGTATAGAGAATTTCAGAAGTAAAATTTTAAGTGCAACCCCTATGATCGGAAGGTACCTTTTGAAATAACTTCTGCCTCATGCCGCTATGTATTTCAGCGTAGGATTTTCTTGTTTTTGGCCAAGAGTGCATAAAAACTGGTTTAAATGACTTCTCTAATAATCAAGCGGAGGGCTATACATATATATATATATATATAGGACATTGAAGAAATACAAAAAACTGGGGGTACTACAAGCTGACAATGCATGCCTGGCATACCCCGCAACTCTCAACGCCCGTAGATAGCTTGAACTTTGCTCGCCATGACTATGACCGATGCGAGAAACTGACATATCAGTGCCAAACAAAAAGAAGACCTACCTCGTCAGCGTTTGCCCTTTACCGAAGTAGTATCATGAGTACACTTATAGCCCTAGTCACTGTCCGACCAGCTTACCACTCCACTACCGGAAGAAATTGATCTTTTTTTGTTCTCTCTCTGAACAAATACATGTGTTTCCATGACAGCACTGATGCAAATCCGCGTGTGTGGGTGTGAGCTTCTCTACGTGTAACACAACATAAATTTGATGCGACATCTCCTTATGATATCTAATTAATGACTAATTAAGACATTAAACGAATCAAAAGAGCAATGCTTAAAAAAATGTAAATGATATGTCTCTATATCAACCAGCATGGTGCTTGCTTAGAATATATCACAATTGCTTCTGTTGAAACAAATAGAAAATCCTAACAAACAAACAAATAAAGTAGACAAAGTTAAGTACGCAACGGGCAGCTGGTCGCGCATGCTCAAAATAAAAGTTCACAGTAATCTTCTGACATTAATGGGAACATCAATTCGAACCCTTTGTATGTAGAAGGTATTTTTATTGTTGGACAGAATATTGGGGTGGAACTCAAGGACCAGGTTTGCGCAAATTTCCAATAGCTTGTCTGTTAAAACCCATTAATCTGTAAGGTCAAGGTGTTGTCGCAGGAAATTGAAATCAGCTACTCAAAATCCTCTTCTACTTAGCTTCATATAGGGTCATTTTGGTAAGATCAAAAGCAAACGACTATTTAGAATAGATGGTGGAACCCACCTAAAAGCAAAAAAGTAGTGCATCGTACTATAAATCCTTTAGCATCATATTTCAGCCGTCCTTTCTTCCAAGCAACAATCAGATTTAGCCATCTCAATAAAATTGTTTTAGCCATGCCTTTAAACAAAAAAAAAAAAAAAAAACTCTAGATAGCTTTCAGTCTGATATCTAACTGCTTCCAGTTCTCTGTTAATACCTAATAGAAAATTTTTGCATATTCTCCGTCTAAAGATAGCAAAAGACCTTCAAATCATCAAATATTTCTCTAGGCCACTCAGATCGAGTTACAAATGTTTGCATACTAAAAAGGAGATCCTGAACATAACAAAATGATGATGAGTTAAAAGAAAATGCAAAACAGAACGAAAAGATGCCAAGATCTATGCAAAGCTTCACAGAATAGAAAACTTCCCTTACGGTAGACTGCTGCGCAAATTATAAATCCGAAGCTCAGAATAGACATTAAGTTACAATTATATGCAAAACTTGCAATAACATGTGAAACTAACGTTGCTGGGAAAGATTTATATCCAGAATATCAGTGTAGTACTCCTAATATATTTATCTACTTCAAATTTATAAGGATGTATTTGATTGAGTGAAAAAGTATAAAGATGGATAGAAAAAGATGAAGAAATAAAATAAAATAAATTTTAGATATGTTTGGATAAAAAAAAATGAAAAGAAAAGAAGAAATAAAATGAAAGTTACGTGTGTTATATAAGTATATATAAAAGATTACTATATTTTTTAAATTTTATTTTTTTATCATAATTTTTAATAAATATAAAGATAAAATAATATAATTTTTGAATCATGCTAAACAATAAGAGAAAAAAATTAATTTTTTTTCACTTTTTCATTTTTCCGACCAATTACTCGGATAAAAAAAAAATTTTTTTTTCATCCTTCTATTTTTTTTTCTTTTAATTTTTTACCTTTTTAAATTTCTTCCGATTTTACTAAGCAAAGTCTAGGTGCATATGTCTACAAGAACATTCATCAGATAATTACTACTGCTGGAAAATTTTCCTGAATTATGTTTCTTCTCTCTGTATCAATGACGGAGTGGGTGGAATCATAGTTTCATCTTTTATCTTTTACAGACAACTCTTCTTTCACCGTAAAAGGCTGCTGGTCTAATCTAAACTATAACATTCCTTTGAAAGTACCATAGGACTTGAAGAATCCGCTGTAAATCTCGTGATTGGGCCAGAATTGTTCCCAGGTGAAGAACTAGGGCCAGAACTAAATTGGACGACCCATCTTCACGATGTAAAGGTAATATTGGCAGCTTTTTACCATTGTCCATTTGCTTTCTTAAGAACTCATCTTCTACAATATCATATGAATTCCCAGTGCGTGCTTCCTGAGCGAGAGAACACCAACAGCAAAACAGCCAAAGTGTGCAGTCACTAACTTCTGGATGAAGCTAGCAAATTGAATCTCTTTCTCATTTGAATCCTCCAGAAGCCACCATATAGTAAACCAAACCCACAAAGAACAATTCCAGTAGCACCAAGAGCCTCTCTAACAGTCTCATTATCAATATTCAGAGCAGCCAAGTTGAAAATCCAGATTGGAGCCATATAAAACAGGAGAAAAGTTGCAAGATGCACATACATGTTTCCAAACCCAAGTCCCTCCATGTTCCACCGAAAGACACAAAAATTACAAAAAAGATACACTAGAGAAATATCATCCCATAGGTCAAGTATCCCTAAACTCCAGAATGGTCTGCTCTCAACAATTCTCTCTTCATCTCCGGATGCAAATGAATGTCTGTCTCAAATGACTTTCATCTCAATTGCTTTCACCATTGTCAGTCTGCTTCTGTGCTTCCTCCTCCATTCAGAATCATAATCCCTCCCAAGGGGGCTAACAATGGTGTAAAACCAGCCAGTGCCTGTACAGCTATTGCAATTGATACACTCATACCAACCCCAATGGGAGGTCGCTCAGATCTTCTGTATCCCAAGTTCAGACCACGGAGCGCATTGAGCAAAAGAGTTGATATGGAGTAGCACAACAACCACCATCATGTGTGCCCACTCATGGGGCTTATAGGTCCCATTCTTAACAGTATATCTTTCTGAGTCGTAAAATATCTTCTGCTCTCCATCTACAAAGAAGTACAAGATGGTAAAATCGCTTAGGATGTTGGTACAGACCCATAAGAGTAAACAGTGCATAGAGAATTTGATTGTTGACTTCAAACCGGGCAGTTCTCTGCGACTTTTTAGGAATTACTGCATTGAACATAATAGCACCCGAGATGGCAACGCACATGATCCATGCAAAAAGGGCCATATTCATTGGGTCCCTAATCCAGTCCTTAAACATTTTCATGAGAGAAACCCAATCAATTTTTTTTTTTTTCAAAAACCCCGGTCGGACGTTCTCCTAAATCGTGATCGCTTGAAGAAGCCACCAACCGAGAAACTCCATCCCTTTCTTCGGCGAAACGCTTGAAGTTGACGGCTGCAGAACCAAGTTTGAGAAACTTGATTCTACTTGGAGGATACAAAAAGTTGACATGGGACACTTTCTGAGGGTTTTCGTCGTTTAGAAGCATCCATAGCGATGAAGAAATGTGAAGAGGAATTTGTCCGTTTGTTTTAGTGACATTGGATTTTCAATTTCCTCTTTCTGATTCCCATTTTCACTTGAAGCCATTCTGATATCAAAATTGAACTCTCAATGACTCCCAGAACTGTGCTGCACAGAAGGAAGCTCCTATGCGCTAACTATTATATGTAATTCTAAAATTAAATCGAAAACTATATGAAAGATGATCTAGATTTTGCAGTTGCCGCCCTAAATAGTTGTAGCAAAAAAAGGAGGGAAGCAAGGAATCTGTAAAGCTAAAGCAACTGAAACAACATAACTTTCATGAGTACCAAGAAGCCATGCAAAGATTAACAAAAAAAAATACTAAAAGTACCAATATTTTGATACATATAAGCTGACCCAGATCATAAAATCTATCCTAGATCTAAATCTCAGACCTTTGACTTGCACAGAATCCATTTTTGTATAAACACTTGTTCTTTATCATAAGAAGTGTCGCCAGATGAAAGAAAAAAACACCCGAAAAGTTTGTTCAATTTCTTTCACTTAGTGGACAAATCGGCATAAATACTGGGCAAAAAATTGAGTCTGGTTAACGTATCGTAGGAAAACTGACCTGATACAGAAGAAAAGTACGAGCTGAAAGATAAGCACATTGCAAACTGACAAAGGAATTAATGAAATAACCTGCGATGGAATCAATCCTCAAAAACATTTACTTCGGCTTTTAGTTCGCGCCACATGTACAGTGTACTTTCAGACATGACACAACTTACAGTGAATAGATTTTTTTTTTTTTTTTTCACCAGTTAATGTCTTACGGTAGAGGACCGTACTTTGAAAGTTTGAACAAGTTGTTCCGATCGAAAGGCTGGAAACATTTTTAGGATAATAATATAATAATAAAATCAGAAAAAGAATAAATTTGCAAAAGAGAAATGAGGTCGTCATTAGTGGTGAAATTCCATTCCAGGCCAACAGGAACAGGTTTGAATTGAAAAAGGTTTTGTAATTTGAAAGGGGAGGGACGAGTTAATCAACACTTAGTGATTGTTTTTTTTTTTTTTTTTTTTTTTCATCTGGAGCATTAAGATGGACATGGGAGGTAAATGCCAAGGACAAATTAGAATATGTTTTGAATAAAAAGTGCTAATTGGGCATTTCTGCATTGTAACAGAGTTCAAGAGCGATGCAAGGAAGCAGCAGGTTATCTTTTCGGGATATCAAACTTGGCTACCTCTAATCTACTCGCTACCCGATTTGATAGCAACATAGAATTAAAAAAAGATATGAATATCTTTGATTAGTTTATAATGCTATGCATATCTTTGTATATATAGATTTTTTTTTTCCCTCCACTTCCCTTGACTAACATCCTTTTTTATAACTTTCTTTTGTTGCATTGACTTAATTGAATAAATAATAATTTCTTAACTCGAATCAAAACCTATCACAAACAGTGGAGAGATTAGTGACCATTTTCCATTATTTTTAGCCTTAAAAATTTACAAATTAAGGAGGAAATAGGGAAAAGATAATAAATCATAATTAATCAAACACCCGTAAGTGAAGAAATGAGGTTTTTTTTAATTAAAATATTATTAAATTTTTTTATTTATGATTTTATATTGTTTTTAAATTATTTATTAAAGTAAGCTTTGAAAAATTAATATTTGATATATCAATTTCTCATAAATTTTTTTTTTTTTCCAACATCAATTTTTTTTGTACATGACGAGAAATCGGCACCTAAGAAATTGGCACATTTCTCAGCATCTAATTTTTTTCACATGCTAAGAATCATCACATGAAGAAATTTTTTTTTTTGGGTTAAAAAATCGACAACTCAAATACTGATTTCTCAATAATTTTTTATTTCGTATGTAAATTATTTTTTTAGGTGTCTCTTTTTAATAATAACTAGGAAATTGGCAATTGAAATTGTCAATTTCCTAGTTATATGTTGGGAAATTGGTCCGATTTTCCAACATTCCAATTCAATTTTTTTTTTTTAATATTGTGTTGGGAAATCGGCAATTCATTGATAGATTTCTCAACAACTTTTAATTATATATATAATTAAGGGTCACGCTGCGCAAGATATGGAAAAATAAAGAATTTGCATGCGTTGAAAAATCGGTAATTCATTTGCTGTGAAAAATTTTACACGTAAAAAAACCAATTTGCATGTAAAAAAATTGTTGGGAAATTGGCATTTGAGTTGCCGATTTTCCAAATTGGAAAAAAAAAAAATCAGCACCTAATGTGCTGATTTCTTAGCAAATAAAAAAATGTTGAAAAATCGACATCTCAAATATCGAGTACTCAATACACTCCAAAATAAATTTATTTTGATAAATAATTTAAAAATGATTTAAAACTGTAAATAAAAAATTTTAATGATATTTTAATAAAAAAGCCAAATGAGGGGAAAAAAAAACTGCTCTAGATCTCTTTAGTAAAGTTCTGCAGGACACTAGTGGGACGGAAGTGGCCAACAATGCTGGTTAGTGATCATTACCATGAGCAATCTGTAGTTCTATAACGTTGGTTAGAGTGATGATAGCTTCGATTGGCACCAAAGAATTGGTAATTACAGAGGAAAAACGTTTCCTCTGCGGGCTCCCTCATTGAACCGAATATTTTACTCGTGCAAAGCCTTTAAAGTCCCCATTGAATTTTATACCCATTTGACAGAAATTAATCTTTATGCAAAGCGTTCTACTCTAGACAGAGAAATCTTAATTTCAGCTTAAATTGTCATTTTCCTGTCCACACAAATCCAGAGAATATGACATACATATATATATATATATATATGTATATATTAACAAAATGTTATGCTAATAAGCATATAGTTTTACATTTTACTATAAATGAGTCAAATGATTTGACATGATTAAGTCAGTTTTGCTGAATTATTAAGGATTAAGATGCCTATTCGTTGGTATGGTTACTGGCTCCATGCATGGCCACAGAGCCAGCCAGAGTTGAACTTGGTCCTCAACCATTATATTTTTGGCTTGCCAGAGGAGTCTATTGAAATCCCATTTCCTGCTTTTGCGTCCACATACATGGTCCAGTCCATTCGGCACATTTTCTGTCTATATACATTCATCAGTTTTTCCCACGACAGCATCATCCCCACCCCAACCTGTACTCTAATTATAGAAGAATTTCCTGTGATCTTACTATTAATATTATCCTAAATTAATCAAATGTGACAGTCAGCTGATGACATTTTTGTCATTGGACTACCCTACCCTGTCATGCTTATATAGATACATCCAATGTGTGATTATGCACAAGAGGACAACAAATTATAATAGATCTAACCGGAAGCCTCATTTTTCAAGAATGTCGCCAGCTGCCGGAGTACATGCACCACTGCTTCCAGAGAGCAAGCCAGCAGCGAAGCATGCGTCGGTATGGGGTGCTGTGTTTAATGTGTCCACCAGCGTTATTGGCGCTGGAATTATGTCAGTCCCTGCAACGCTCAAGGTGTTAGGTGTTGTTCCAGCATTTTTGTTGATTGTTGTTATAGCTTGGCTAGCCGATATATCAGTTGAAATTTTGATGAGGTATACACACGCCGGTGACTCAACTACATATGCGGGTGTCATGAGGGAGTCCTTTGGGAAGATGGGATCAGTCCTGGTGCAAATATGTATAATGATCGCCAATCTTGGGTGCTTGATCGTCTATTTGATTATTATAGGTACGTATGCTGGATTTTACTTGCGATAATACTTGACTGATATAGAACTTCAGGAATAGATATGGTTTTGGAGGCTCGAAGTGGATGGCTTATGGTGCTAACGCAAGTGTGAATCTATGTTATATGGATTTGATGTTGGCTATCGGATATAGATACATGTCCGACTCAAGTATGTTCAATTTTTATTTTAAAGTTTTTCCATTATTTGAAAGATCATACTCATATACGAATATGTGTTGGACATTGAAGCTTTAAGAAAAATAAATACTTCGCTAACATAGCTGTCAACTAGTTTAGCTACTAACTTTATTCTTCAGAGGAGGGGACGTCTTTTGCTGGAGTTGGAAATATCATGGTTTTTTATTGGTTACAATTACCTAAGACGCTTTCCACTTCCTTAGTCTTAATAGTGGACTATGTGTTTAACTGTAGGTGGATCCAAAGAAGCTTGTACTTGAAACTTAGATGGTTAAAATTTTCACCCAAGTTATCTAAACTTCCAATGAATTATCAACTCTTACAAATGGTCCATCTCTGAGGAAGAATCTGGATGTCTTCCTGAAAATGAATGCTCCTGGCACTTTCAGAGCTATTAATTAGGAGTCCCCGTCATTTGCTCTAGCATTATGGTTTTTTTAGCCCTTAACATTAATATTTTGCACTAGTTTATTTGCAGAATTCACATTTTTGCTATTTTGTTAACTTCCAACTGGTTAAAACAAGAGCTGATTTAACTGCCCCTTGTACTGAAAGGCAATGTTAAAAAAAAAAAAAAAATACACAATAAGTTGCTGATGTTGAGAACTTTTTGTCAGGGGATGTTTTATCAGGAAATCAACATGAAGGATCAGTTCATTTGGGTGTTTTGCAGCAATGGTTTGGCATTTACTGGTGGAATTCACGTGCTTTCACACTCCTCTTCACTGTTGTCTTCATTCTGCTTCCATTGGTTTTGTTCAAGCGCGTAGGTCAGTATGCTCCAAAAGTAATTTCATCTCTTTGTACTCTTTCCAGAAGCAAAATAAGTAAAGCATAAAAATGGCCAAACTAAAAATTGACCTTAACTTTTGGTAATCCAATGAACAATATTTTACTTAGCTTAATTTGTGAAATTGGACTTAATTTGCAGAATCGTTGAAGTTCAGCTCTGCAATATCAGTTTTTCTTGCTGTGGTCTTTGTTGCCATAAGTTCAGCGATGGCAATTTTGGCACTCTTGGAAGGGAAAACAGATAGCCCCAGACTGCTGCCCCAATTGGACTCCAAAGCCTCGTTCTTTGAACTTTTTACTGCTGTTCCAGTAATTGTCACAGCTTTCACGTTTCATTTCAATGGTGAGAGCACTTTACATCATAAATAGTTGTACAATTGAATGGGAGGAAGTTTTTAACAAATTTGCTAAAGTTATAAATTTTCTGATTCATGCTTTTACTGAATGATTGCATGCAGTTCATCCAATTGGTTTTGAGATGGATAAACCTTCTGATATGACATCAGCAGTCCGAATTTCATTGGTTCTATGTGCTGCCATCTACTTCACAATTGGATTGTTTGGATACCTGCTGTTTGGTGATTCAATCATGCCAGATATACTAGTGAATTTTGATAAAAATGGTGGTACAGCAGTCGGGTCTTTACTCAATGACATAGTTCGATTGAGCTATGCATTTCATCTCATGCTGGTGTTTCCGCTTTTAAACTTTTCATTAAGGTCCAACATTGATGAATTCCTTTTTCCAAACAAAACTGTTCTGGCGAAAGATAGAACTAGATTTGTGTCCCTCACGCTTATCCTTTTAGCCTTGAGTTACTTGGCAGCAATAGCCATCCCTAACATATGGTACTTCTTTCAATTCGTGGGATCAACCGCTGCAGTTTGCCTTGCCTTCATCTTTCCTGGAACTATTGTTCTCAGGTATTCTCTCTATTTGGCCAGCTGTTATTAATTGTGCTGTATGCATCCAACCTCTACAGTCTACAATCTGTGTTTATTTATCTTTTGTTCTTTCTTTTTAATTTCTTCTCATTTACAGGGATACTTTTGGAATATCAACGGCAAGGGATAGGATTTCGGCAGCAGTTATGATTATTCTAGCTGTAGTAACAAGCACAATCGCCATTTCTACCAACATGTACAGCTTTTTTAAATGAAACTAGTCATCACTTGTTCCTTTTTTTTTTTTTTTTTTTGGTTGTAGTTTTACCTGTTCTTTTGTTATTTGGTTCATTAAAATAGGGGGCAGCTTAAAGTCAAGTCCCTTCAAAATATTCAATTTCTTTATGTGGCTAAATGTGGCAGCAAAAAAACAAATCAGGCTTTGATTCGCAAAACAAGTTCAGCAGAACAAGAAGTAACAACTTCCTTATTTCCTTAGGTTAATGAATCCACTGAATTTTGTGATGCAACAAAGTGTGAATTTTGAACTCTACAACTGGCAGAAAGCTGCATTCAATTTTTCATTTGTTCCTAGGAAATAGAGATTCCTTCATGCTAAGCCTTCTTCACCTATTGGTCTGTAACCCCAAACTCGAAGGGTTAAACTTCTCAAGACGAAATAGCACATCTCAAATCTTGAAATCTCTTCGGTAAGTTCGATTTGTATGTCCCAATTTCAGCATCTTCAAAAGTCTCTGGGATAGACTTTATAACTGAGATTGCCCCAACATTAAGTTTTAACTGCTTCATCTGCAAAACAGTTAGTAATATAGAAGTCGAATAAGAGAAAGGAAAATTACTTCTCATAAAAATTGGCATCCCTGCTGTTTGCATTTTAAGAGCAAGAAGCAAGAGACATAAAGAGCGTGGTTCGAGGTATGTGTAGCCAAACTCTTAATAGTCAAAATAATTTTCGCACATCATATATTTGATAACTACTCAAAGCCGACAAAAACCTTTGGACATGCCAGATAAAACTTGAGAACTGAATAAATTTGCAATTTTACCTGACTTTGACAGTGCACTAAGAGCTTTCAGATCCTCTTTCTGTGTGCGTTCATCATTAGCAGATCCCAACATATTTAAGAGTTCTTGAGCCCTACCAATCTCCACTATTTTCATCCTTCTTCGATCTATGATTAAAAAAAAATAGAAGCTAAACATTAATCGTATTAATGATGTCAGCAAACCACTTTAATCAACAGCCTTGATGCAGGGGGTCATGCGACCATTAATAGTAGCTACTCTCGTTTAGAATTAATTCGAAAAATTATTGGATTCACTTCGAACTAATGCAGTTTTGAAGGTAAGCTGCTGCACTTTCACAATCAGTAAAAGGTAGGAGTAAAAGGGAAACTGTAAACTCACACTGCAACCACTTACTGGAATCGCTAAATCACTGACCTAAACTCCTAAAAGTTACAGAAAGAGGTCAGGCTTCAAACTTTCAGAGGCAGTTGCAAGCCTATCAGCTAAAGCCATGTAGGGATACTACCACAACGACATAAAATGACACAGTAAAAACCTCAAAACCCCCCATCAAAACAATAGAAATCCTACATTTAAGAGAACGATACAAGACTGAGGAGGAAAAGATCAAAGGAACATCCAACAGAGAGCCACGAGAAGTCTACAAACTTGGGAAAACAATCTTCCGAACGTGAATATTGAATGGCAACTTCATACTCTCCAAACAGTTAGTATTGTATCTCAATATTATCCAAGATATTTCATCAGACACCATTTGACGAAAACGTTTTATTTGAGAAAAGAAAAGAAATGTGATCAGTTATCATACCAAATTAGAGTCAAGAATAACTTTCATCAATAGATGCTTTAATACAATTTTAAGAGCATGACTCACGAAAAAAAAAGAAAAAGAATAAACATATGCCAAACTTGTCACAATATCAATATTAGGGAGAAAAATTACCGTCAGTTGCAAATCGGGCTAAATCTAGATGCTCCCATTCTCTTAAAAAAGGGATCCTTAACATGCAAAAGTGACACAGATTGGTGCATCAAATCATATCCTCTAAAAGCAAAATGATAATCATTTTCTAATTTTCAAGCAAATAATCACAAAAGGCGGCGAATTTCATAAACTAAGATTGTTTCATAACCCAAATCTACATGTCCTAAAATACCCACAAAAGCTTAATCTCAGAAAGAATGAAATGATTCATTCAAAAAACCAGAATTGAGATACCCTATAGGCTAAAACCCATAAATGCAATAATTTGAACAACATAAGATTTATTTCAAAAATAAAAAAATAAAAAAATAATAGCCATGTAGAGAAAGAATTGATAAGCAACCAAAGTTGCAGTGCCAGCAAAGAAGAGTTTCAAAAGCCGTCCTATTTTTCTCTTAGCTTCCTGTTCAAGACAGCCCTCATCTGCAACCAAAAGGATAAAGCATTTTGATTTGACCAAGCATGAATGCAAAACCTTGTTCATATATATATATATATATATTTTCCAGTCGATAATGAAAATTTTCGAGAATGCACATTCCAAAGCCTTTATTTTGAACAAGAACTACATAAAACAAAAGGAAAAAGGGTGAAAATGAAAATTGGACGCGGAAAAAAAGGGATTACGAAATTGAATTAGTTTACGGTGTTGAGCTGAGCTGCTAAGGCGCGCATCATTCGAACTCAACTGCTGATTGCTGAAGCCTCGAGTCGAGCTGAAAACAGCGTATCGGGCGGATCGGCGTTGAAAAGCAACGATACGGCGCTCAGCTGTTTCATACTGCTTCGCTTTAAATGAAAGATGAAACGGCAGTGTTTCTGCTTACAAGTGGAACTTACGTTTCCTAATGTGGGCGGAGGCTACCGAAAGAAGAAAAGAATAGATGGAGCCATTCATTTTCAATGTCGGCAAAGTTCAAAATTTTTGCTTTATCTGTTGATCATTGGTACTCATATGCAGTCCTTAAAGGAGGCTATTAGATATAGAATGACGTTCATCTTCCCTGATTGGATTTGGATGGTATTTGAATTTTTTTGCCAGTCCTTTGGCCATTCAAGTTAATGAAACAAATAAGAATCAGGAAAGGAGTTCACTTAGGAAGCAGATCCGAGCAAATTAACCCGAGACATTAGATTTCCAACAAGCAAGTTACGGTACTGCAGAACATTCCTTGTGATGTCTGTTGGGAAAATTTAGCTCATTCATTCAACTAACAATAATAATAATAATAATAATAATAATAATAATAATAATAACAACAACTTAAAAATGAAGCTCGTGTGAGAAAATTCTGACTTCAGACAGACCGATCATTAAATTATCTTCCAGGTTTCACTACATCAAATAAATACTTGCTTTGGTCACTTCCAATTTTTTTTTTTTTTTTTAAAGTAACTTGATAATTGAAAACAACTATACGCGAATTTAACTATCATAAAACACGGGAAAGCGTTCAGAGATTCCAGATGGATCCGGCTTGGTCCCCCATTAATGGCATTTTCCTTGCACTTTTAAGGGCATTGTGTGAAGAGTCTTCTCATTTCCCTCACCAAAAAGAATTGAACGGTCAAGATCCTTGGAAGCAGATCCTTTCTATTTCCTGTTCACACGCACATCCACGAATCCTTATCAATTTTGCAACCGAACATGATAATAATGCTTAAAAAACGAATTTTTCCCACACACACACAAAAAAAAAATAAAATGCTATCAAGGTAAAAGATAAATTTATACGAGTAACTGAACTCTCATACTTTTTCCAAGTAAACTTGGATATCTTTGACATTGTCCTGCCAACTACAGGTCTGTTAAGAAATCAGTCTGGAATTAAACAAACCCTCCCAGCTTGTAAGAGATGCACGTACAGTTGAACAGTGTAATTGAGATTCTAATAGAATGCCATGTCACATTGGCTTCAGGTCTCAATCGAAGCACAAACTAAACATACTATCAAATTCAACATACCTTGCACTCTTGGCTGATGGGGGAATTAGGCCTCTCTTTTCTAAGCTTCTAAATCTATCTCTTGCAAGTGTAGCACAACCCTTCATGCAATACATGGAAAGAGTTAATTTTTGTTAACCAACAGTAAATTTTGAAATTAAAAGGATGTCCAAAGACATCTACCTTAAGCTTGCGGAGAGACCCAGTAATTTCTTCAGATAAGAGGACTTGTGGAGGAGCAGGCTGGAATCTGGAATTATCAACAATACAGATCAATTAGACGTCTTTGTAATTCCTTTAAATGTTGAGAAAGTAGTGCAATAACTTCAGATCACTCAACGCAAGAGTTGAAACAGAATTTTCAGATGGCTAACATTTCAAAGACATTACAAAAGATGTAATTTTAGATATCAAATAAGTTGTAAAATTTGGTCAGCGCCATTGATATCAAGTCCATAAATATACAATTAATTAACTCCATTATCAATTGTTAAAAAGGTTACAAATGAGAACTTCTTATAAAAGCACTTGCATACTTGTATTTTCCCAAGCGAGGTGGGCGAGCCTTAAGTCTTTCTTGCTTAGCTATGACCCTTCGAAGATGTTTCTTTTGCTTCTCCTCATCCTCTTTGGCTATTTCTTGCAAGATATCAGGCAAGCTGCATCCAGAAGAACCAGCAGATGATAAACAAATACTCCTCAATAAAGAGATGGTTGTAGAGACAAAAGTAGATGTACCTATCAATGTCTTTGGAAAGCTCCTCTGCCTTTTTAGCTTCAGCTTCTTTTCTTTGCTGCTCTTTCCTTCTAGCTCTCTTATTTAACTCAACTCGAGTCACTCTCTTTGTCTTGTGAGGCCTGCAGCATGATAGAAGCAGAATTAATACAAAGGTATCTTAGCAGCCAAACTGATATTTGGATCTATGAATTCAAGTTTAATTTTTCTGCTCACGGTAATTCAAATATACCAGTTTCTCACATAACCCTCAAAACGCAATATTTTCTCCGAAAGGCAAAATAACACAGTAATAGATACGTAAGCAATTAAGATAATAGCAATGGACCAGATATTAAAACTAACCTTTTCTCAATTGCAGGGTCCTCCTCACTCAAATTCTCCTCATTCATTTCATCATCATTTCCATCATCTGCGTCAATAAAGTATTTCTAACAAAAAAGAAAGATGGTTTTGTCAATATTTCTACTAATGAAGTTTAAAATAAAATGTAATAAGAATTCATAACCATAATTTCTTTGTGTCTAACATTGCAAGTACGAAGAATGATTAATATATGAATAGAACAATAGACACTAACATCATCTTCATCAACGACTTCTCCCATAACAGTTAATGGAACTGGCTGAGGTCCCAACTCATTCTTGTAGACCTTTTGCAGTTCTTCAGCAACAGCTTCAGCCAATGAATCCTGGATTGAGATTAAAGAAAAAACACAATATGTCAACTGATAAAGAGTAAGGAATGACAGACAATATAAACAATTATGTGCATCAATATGCACCTGATGACTTTCAAATGAGGGATTGTATGAACATCCTGGAGGCTCAACTTCCACTGCAGGAATAATCGACTGTTTAGACATCTGTCTAGCTTTGCCACTATGTTGACCTGAAAGAGCATAAAGTGATTAAATTTAACATGTAATCCCAAAAAGAAAACACCATGAAAAAAAAAACCCTCAAAACTTTAAAAGTTTAGAACCTTCATCCCCCCATATGGTAACCATGCCAGAATCAGGGACAGAATTATCCTACGACCAAAACAAATCAAAATCAAACCCTTACAAGAAAAAAAGTACTACCATTTATCAACAATAATTAACAGAGTTTAGCTTTACTTGAACAACTGCTCACCTTGGAAACATCTTGAACCACAACATCTTTAGCTTTCAAAACTGCCTTTTTCTTCTTAGAATTCTTCTTCTTTGAAGATGGCACTGCTTCAACAAAGGGGTTCTTCTTCAACACACTATCCACTCGCAATACCTTTTCTCTTTTCTTCTCAATCTTCTTCTTCACAGAAAGATCTGCTAAAACAAGAAAAACTCCAATTCAGAAAACTAAATTAAGATTATGGGAAAAAAAAGAGATAAAAAAGAGGGTGTAAACAATAAAAACAAGACCTTTAGATTTGTCGATAAAGAAAAGGGCTTCAGTAGGAGCAGAAGTAAGAGAACCCCCAGACAGAGCATCTTTCGTGGATTTCTCGAAGTAATCATCGATGTCTTCCGTACTTATGTTGGCTCTCCACGCTTTTTTCCCTTTTCTTGAGGTTTTTGCTTTCTTTCCCATTTTCTTTCTTTTTTTTTTTTTTTTGGTTAAGCTGCTTCGCGGCTGTCGAGTTCGATTTCTTAGGGCGAAGGACGACAGACAAAACAAGAGGGTTTTGCAAAAGATGATTTTACCCTTTCAATTAGTATCTTTGAGCCGGGCCTAATTTAAATATCATGAATATAAGCTCAGCACATCAAAGCCCAAAAGCATAGGAACAATTAGCCCAAATGCAAGTATTAGATCAGCAAATCACAGCCCAAAAAAAATTCTAATGTCGTCGTTTTTAAATTTGTGTAATTTATTTTCTTCAACAATCTCACTGCTTTAGGGAAAAAAAAAAAAACACCCTAAACCCTAGAAAAAAATTACAAAAAATCTAGGGTAGTCATCGATCTTTTTACTATCTTATATTTTAAATTAAACTAAAATATTGAGAAAAATAAAATTGAGGAGAGAGTCTTTGTGTAGAAAGAGCTTGGAAGGCAACAAGCGTTTGCTTTACGAGAAGAAACGTATTATATACTAAGTACAAGGATCGAACGGCCCTAATCGCCTACTTGTGGTAATGATGACCAAATCCAAAGTACACTCTAGACATGACAAACTTTTCCGATAAATACATCTGTAAAAATATTCAGGATTAGACGTATTTGAGTAATACATTTTGGATCTTGCTTATCTTGTCTAAGACCAGCCACCAACATATCCTAACAAAAATGATTGAAAGATTGCTAGTCTGACAACCAATTATTTCAGGACGATAACAATTGGACAAGATCCAAAGGTATGTCAGAAACACAACTATTAAAAGGACTATGAAGCCCTTGGGTGGAGGATCCCTCTGAACCTGTCTTTTTCTTATTCATTTCCTTCTCCATTCTTTCATTTTCTTTCCTCAAACCTTTTGAATTAACTTAGGCATCGGAGTGTGCCCTGGAGTCCAAACTCCGACACCTCTCTGACCTTTTTTCTATATTTCAAGCCTCATTCTTTATCAACATTTTAGACCACTCTAGTCTCAACTAAGAAAACCATCAACAATTGGCGTCGTCTGTGAGAATGAACATAAAAACCATGGCAAACTAACTTACTGAAAATAACATCTCACAAATTTTATCCTTACCAGATATGAAAAACCATCACTCTACTAGCCCCTTCGCCACCATTTCCAACCTAGTACCCCCTTTGCACCACCTGAAACTTCCACTTCCCTCTATAAAACATTCCTTCCATATGCTTAAACCCTTATATAGCACACCTTTCAGTTACTACCAAAACCTCCAAGGCATGTTCTTACCAACAGGAGCTAACTCCTTTAATCACAACCAATTGCCCTAAGAAATATTAAATATTCAACCACCATGCTTGAAAAACCCAGCAATCCTACTACTGTAGGTGCAAATCCCAATGATATCCATTTAACATCCCCCAATACCAACATCACGCAACTCATTTTAGCTTTGTAAGTCTATTTAATCTCTTGTACACCCACACCTTTTATGGTACCACTACTAATATATTCCATATTCCTATCTATCCTCACACCTTTTATGGTACCACTTGACTATTATAGTCAGTATCAAACCAAGTTTGAAGCAATAACAAACCAACTAGCTACTATACAATAATCTCACTAGCAACTCGCTCAGCTGGTGCATTTTTGGGTTGATTGCCTAACCCTGTAACTAGTTAATCACCCAACCCCATAGCTAGTTGATTGTCCAAACCAGCTGGCTCATCCTGAAAACCAAACTTAAAAGGAAAGCTTCTGTTCGACGTCGGCTCAGGAAACACAATAGCTCCAACATACAGATCAAACAAACGGTCACCCAGACACAGATCTTATGAAACAGGTCGCGATACTAAAATAGAAAATCAGAAGTCTCAATCACCCTTACAAAGATGATTGGGAGTGGCTCGCGAACGAGCACAATCCCTTTTCTTTGACCATCCAACAAGTTCTAGTCCCCAAAAAGACCAAGCTATCCCCTGACACCTATGATGAAAAACTGACTCGGCAAACCACCTAAACCATTTTTAAGCATTCCATAATCTTACGAACATCCTAAATATGGTGCAATGTCATATCTTTCCAACAATGTTGCATGGCCTAATGTGAGCATGGTGGTACTCCCTCAACCCCAGATCCATTACAAATTTTGATCAATTAGGCAAAAATTTCCTCGATCATTTCGAAAGTTGCAAAACAGTGACAAAACCTCCATTAGCCACATGGCATCAAGCAAAACCTAGAAAAAAACAAGACAGGAGTATGTAAAGTGCTTCAACATAAGGACCTTAAAAATTCGCAACCTAAATGATGAATGGGCAGTCTAGGCATTTATCTCAGAAGTGAGCCACAAATACTTAAAGTATGTACTTACTGACGCCCAACCAACAAAGCTGTACCAATTTTACGAGAAAGCGTAGAATATGCTAAAGGTGAGGAAATCGAGATTGCCTACAAGAAAATAGAAAAATAAGATAGGGAGTAGCGAGGTGGTCACCATAACAAACCTATAACAAGGAATGACTGCTTCGGCCCGAGACAGCCAAAGGATGACAAATCCAGCCAGACCCAAAATGGCTACTAGTAAAGCAAAAAAATGAGAATGGACTTCTTTTTTTTGCCAAATATGACTCATTCACCCTTCTTAACACTAGCAAAGCCTAGTTCCTCAATGCCATTATAAGGAATGGCTAGTGGAATGATCTCCACCAATGAAGGGTGAACGAAGTAGGAAATATCCCAACAAGTATTTTGATTTCCACAACGATATTGGCCATATCATAGAAGATTGCATTAGTCTTAAAAACATAATGAATCACTCATCAAAATAGAGGAGATCAAGCAATTTGTGAGGAAAGAAACTGATAAAACTAAATACACCAATCGCCCAAAGGAATCAAGACAAAATGGCAATAAAATGCCTAGTTATTGGCATTATCAATGTCATTGTGGGTGCCACTAAAGATTGGGCCAAAAACAAATCCAAGCGGAGGTGTTACCTACGCAATGTCATTGCCATCGATACAGTCCTAAAGAGAATTAAACAAGACGACTGGCAGATAACTTTCACGGAGGAAGATGCCAAGCTGATAGCAGACAATGGCAACGATCCTATAGTTATATTCGCCGTTGTAGGCGACTATAATGTCAACCGAATTCTTATAAACAATGGCAGCGCTGTTGAAATTCTGCAATAGAGTGCCTTTCTTCAGATAGGATTCAAAGAGAGAGATTTAACTCTCTCTTAGCCAATATATGGGTTTGCCAATCAAACAATACTAGTTAAAGGAACTATCATGCTACCCATCACCATGGGACATTCGAAATAAATGATAACAACTATAGTGGCTTTTCTTGTGCTAGACCAACCTTCACTGTACAATATCATTCTAAGTAAACCAATGATGAAAAAGGTTAAAATGGTGACTGCGTTACACTTCCTCACCATTGAGTTCCTATGCTAATAAGGGTAGGATATATGCAATCCAATCAGACAACTGTTCACCAATGCCACTTACTCTCTATCGGGCTAGCCAGAAGAAACCAACTAGAGTCAGAATAGCAAAAAGATAACCCTGTCTGTGCAGCTATGGCTATTAACATAATTACACTTAACAAACCCTAATCCCTTACCCTGATATCAGACATGGCGCAAAGTATTAAAAGTTGCAACCTATAGAAGAAACTAAAAATGCGGCCTTATATAATATAGACCTTAATCTCTCTATTGTTATAGAGTCTTTACTTGATCAAATAGAGAAGAGCTATTTGATACATTTCTTGTAAAAGAATGCCATCCACCCTAACTGACTTGATGAACAAGAGGTGCTAGACTTGACCATCCACCTTACAAACATGAACAGATAATAAATCTAAAGTACGCAAGATCAAACATGGTAAATTTCAATAAACTTACCCAGAAATTGTTGAACAACAAGTTAAACAAAGAGCACGAAGAACAATCGCTTACAAGCCTTCCCAAGCGCATGAGTCATAACAAACCATAAAGCAAAGCTTTCACTGCAAACATAAACAAAGACAAAAAACAAACCTAAGGAACTGACAATCGCAAGAAAAAATGAAGAAAAGGAAACGAAAACAAAGAAAGAAAGCTTATAGGCTATGGAAGAAACGGTTTCTATGATGCTTCTCATAAAAGAAATCACCGTTTTAAATATTCATCAATGATTGCCCTCAAAATGTGCAACAAGAACCACATGTCATGTAACAGTTGGGCTTCCTTATGCATATGCCGCTAAAGCGTTAGATCGTACATTTAAAATTCAAAATAAAATGCGAAAACTGAATCTCCGCACGCTATATCGGAATAAGGACAGGTTTTGAATTCTTGGGTGCCATATCAATCAATATTTTGGCTAGAGCTAAGACTTGTCACTTTATAATAGCCTTTAGCCTTGGGGAGCATTCGTTATACCATAAGTACACGGATTGCTTGAACGACCCCAATCACCTATTTGTCACAATAACAACTAGACTCCAACGGCATGCTCAACTAATTGCTTAAATAACCAGTCGCCTAAGGCACACTCTAAACATGACGGACTCTCCCGATAAATATATATGAAAGAATATCTAGGATTAGATGTCTCTAAGCATTCCATCTCAGATCTTGCTCTTCTTGTCTACGACTAGCCACTAACATATCCTGACAAATATGACTGAAAGACTACTACTCTGATAATCAGTCATTTTAAGATAGTGATGGTTGGACAAGATCAAAAGGTATATTAGAAGCTCAACTATAAAAAAGACTACGAAGCCCTTAAATAGAGGATCCATCCGAACTCTCCTTATTCTTATTCGTTTCTTTCTCCATTTTTTGACTTTTTCTCTACAAAACTTTTGAGCTGACTTAAACATCAAAGTGCGTTCTAAAATCTCAACTCTGTATTTCAATATTTCAGGCCTTATTCGTTATCCAACATTTCGGACCACTCTAGTTTTAACTAAGGAAACCATCGACAAACAGAAGATCAAAGAAGCCCTGGATGGTACTATTAAATCTTTTATTTTTATTTTCATTGATTTCAAATTTCAATATATATTTTTTTGTTTTTTGGTTTTTAATTTTGTTTGGTTATGGAGGGGAAACCGGTTCCAACTGAGCTCCGGAACGAGGAGGCCGCGCTTCGCCAAGAAATTGACCTTGAAGATGATTAACTGCCGGTAATGGGTTTTTTTTTTTTTAGTTTCTGAAATTTGCTATTTTTGGTTGTAGTCCGATCTAAAGAAAACCCCTTTTTTCATGTCGTTTTTGGCATTGATGGGAATTGGTGCTGTTACATGACTGCTTAAATTGTTGGAATTTTAGTTCCCAAAACTCATATTGATGATGGGTTGCAAATGCAACAGAACGAGATCCTAAGATTTTGCTGACAACATCTCGGGATCCAAGTGCTCCTCTTGTACAGTTTGTTAAGGTCGGTCTGTCCATTTTGATGATAAATAATATTTCCCTCCCAATATTTTGCATGCAAATTGATCACAAATTCTAATTCATTATGGCACAGTTTCTTGCAGGAATTGAAGTTTGTTTTTCCTAATGCTGAGCGAATGAATCCTGGTGGCCAGGTCAGTGCATTGTTGCCTATATGCCTTCTTACTTAAGTTCCTATTAGTTGTATTATTGTTATGATGCATGTGCAGAATGGTTGGTAAGTAATATTTTTCTTCTCTTGTCTTGAGGATCTAATATATTTATAGGTACTATCAGCTTTAGCACTGATTTTATTATCTGAACGTTGAATAAATCATCTGTTCAGTGTTTGGGTAGGTGGCATTAAATTATAATGTATATTCTTGGAATTAATAAGCTGAACATTTCATTTAATCAACTTTTCTTTGAACCATTGCACCAGCACGCTTCTTGATGCAATTTTACATGACAAGCTTTTAAGCCGGTCTTTTCTCCAGAATGGCAATTTATTTATCACTTTCACCTTAAATAGAACCAGTGTTTAATGCTTTTTCAATCTTCTATTTTTACATTCCTTAAAATGTTTTGCAGCAAAAAGATCACAGTGATGCTAGCCGAAATGTTGATATTTGGCGCTTCTTAAACAAAGCTCTCCTCAAGGGTTAGCTAATATAAGACCATCTGCTAAGCCTTTTTCCTCAGTTATGCTAGTCTTATCATTCATCATTATGATGAACACCAGCACCTTTATTTCATATGATAAAAATTATTAATTTATTCAGCACTAAACTGGTTTTCCAGTGAAAATTAGAAAATGTGTCCATTCCTTTTTCCTTATTTGCAGGTTATATCTGAAATTATTGAAAGTTCTTTTGCACATGAGTTTACAGGTGTTATTTTTGGTTCATGAACATCGTGGTATACCGGACGGTTTGATCATAAGTCATCTACCTTTCGGTCCCACAGCATACTTCGTGTTACTCAATGTGGCAAGTATTTAATGAGTTCTCTAGTCTGCACAGACCTTTACTTCCTCTTCTGTTTCCATGCTTGTTTTCTTAATCTAATGTTTTCCTCTAGGTTAGTAGACATGACATTAAGGGCGAGAAAGTCATTGGAACAATGCCTGAGGCTTACCCACATTTGATTCTTGACAATTTTAAAACCAATGTATTCTTGTTGCTTTACCTGTCTATTTTAAGAAGCATGCAGGTGGGTCCAATTTATATATAAGCATACTTGAATTTTTTGGGGTAGTGCTGGTTTTACATATATACCACTTATGTCTAATAGATGGTTGAGTAACAAAGTTTTTTTGTGCTGAAATTTTCCTAAAGCAGTTTGATTAATTCTTTGTTTGTCTGTGCACATTGATACACATAAAGGCACATATGTAGCTGATGAAATTCTGTAGGTAGCCCTGAACAAAAAAAAAAAAAAAAACAGGGAGAAGAGAGATTCTGTTAGCATTACAATTTTCAAAATGTAGTTGGATCCAGTAATTTGTTAGAATGCTTCTGAACATGATCACTGTCAGTACCGGTTAATAATGTTATAAATGTTCTTCTGTTAAGCAGTGCAATCTTTCTCTTTTTGCTTCCCCATTTCGGTGTTTAATAATAATTCTTTTCTCGAGGAGTTATCTTTTATGTAGCTGACATTCTTTTTCAATTTATTTGGGCAGCCGGGTGAAAGGACAGCAAACATTCTAAAACATCTATTCCCTGTGCCAAAGCCTGATACAAAACGTATTGTGACTTTTGCTAACCAGTCTGACTATATTTCATTCCGGTTTATTCTCTACTGTAGATTTTGATGGATTCTTTGGTATTGAAGGGGATATTGATATGACCATTGATTTATTGTAAGGAACCACTGAACTTCATCATGTATATTTTAGAACTTCTGGTCAATCGCTCCACGAAAGGTTGGAATGAGTCAACTCATCAGTTGTGGGTTTTGTGCTAAAATGGTCTTTTTAGAGCGGCCATCCACTGATGACAATACACTTCATTGGACTATAGGCTGCTTAGCTGGAGCTTAATCATCAAATGTGACTGGATCACATTCTACTTACATATTAATTAGTGTTTTAAATGTAGATATACACCCTTTAGATGCTTTGCCTCATTCTTCAATGTTATGAAATGTTCACTCACCCATTGATGGTACGTAAACATAGAGGCATCATATGTATGAGAAGCCTGGAGGTCCTAAATCAGTTGAGCTAAAGGAGATTGGTCCCAGGTTTGAACTGCGGCTTTACCAGGTGGCTATCATGCCATTTCTATAAACTCTACCAGACATAGCTATTATTGTGTTCCTCAAATCATTGGGTTCTCTAAATTACAGTTTAATTCAACTGACTATATTTGTTTCTTTTTTTGCTTTGCATACGTTACAGGTAAAATTAGGAACAATGGAGCAGAGTGAAGCCCAGATTGAATGGGTCATTGGACCGTATAGGAACACAACCAAGAAACGCAACTTTATTGGGATTGACCTAGATTATAATAAAAGGAAAAATAAACATTAAGCTTTTATACCTTGTAATTTAATCATATTCCTAGGATTTGTCCTAGAATCATGGTTAATGTTGTTTTATTTAGGCTCTCTTTTTTTTTTTCCTTTTTTAAAGTTTGAATTATTAACATTTCATTTCATGTCAAAATTTATTCACAGAAACAGTTACCAAGGATTACAGCAACGGTTGTCTAGTTGGAGACTGAAACCTCAATATAGTCGAATGGATGTCCGGAAAATATAAGCACATTCTTATTTTAAAGCGTTGGGCTTCAATGGATTCTTAATAAGAAAGTTGATAACATTGGAATGCAGAATAACGACTTAATTGCTTAAGTTTAGAGATATAAAATATTGGTAGCTCATATCTTTTTCCTTTTGTTCCATTATTGATGACTCATATCTAAGTAGTTGACAAAGCAACCGCCCACATTTACAAGCATAAAAGCAGACCACTTGGCAACTGGCTATGACTCATGGTTTCGAGGGGGAAAAAAGGGGTAGCATTGAAACTTGACAACGACACCGTAATACAAAGCCGGGCAGACTTTTTTTTTAAGCCATAAATAATACAGCAGGCGGGCCACAACCCAAAAAAATTGAAAAACAGGAAGCAAGAACAGCGGATTCACCCCTGAAAATCAAGGGGTGAGATTCTGACTCTGACCCTGACCCTGGTTTTCTTTTCCCACTTCCGGTTCCAGATAGTTTAATTTAATGTAGCCTGGCAAACCCAAACTGCTAGCGACAAAAACAATGAGCTACACTACTTATTTTCATGTTTTCAATATAAATAGTGGTTCAGCTTCCACACCCCTTTTCCTTATAGAGTATAGACCCTAAACAAGAAGCAAAGCAATCAGTCCAGTTTCTTTCAGAGAAAAGGATCGATCAATTGATTTTTTTTTCCATGGCATCTCTTGTACTTTTATTGTCTGGACTTCTTCGCCACCATGAACCAAACTTTGCTTTTGCAACACCACCTCCACCTCCCTCCTCTTGTTTTTCTTATTCTTCTTCTTCTTCTTGCGCTGCTTCAATGTCTTTTACTGCCAAGAAACCATTGAGAAATGATGGCAGCAAGTATGAGTCGTCACAGGTTGTGGAGGAAGATCCACGAGAGCTAAGGGTTTCTATTGACCTTGTTTTGCCTTAATTAGTGTTTATGATCTGGCGCATCCAGCCATACATTTTCTACTATGATCTTCGGTTCATGGTTTCTCTATATATATGATGATTTCTCAACCTGAAACAAAAAGGCATTGTTGGGTGATCATCAGTTTATGTATAACAGATAGCTAGGCCTAGGAAGATCTATGCCTTTTTGTAAAACCACTGATCCAACTTGGGTTCTAATTAATCTTCAATTTGAAATTCTCTTTGTATAATGATTGTTACTAGACGGCAATTTTATTGTTTCTTGTAATTTGAATTACCCATTGCCATTTTGTGTCTTGCTGTCAATTCCCAAATTTGCGATGATATAAACAAGCCAACAATCGAAATGATTCCAACAGCCAAATAATGTATAAAAGAATCCATCCATTCTAATCCATGATTAAAAATAAGTAAAGGAAGCAATCAAATCTCTGTTTCAAGTGAGTGTCCTGTTTTTTGAACTTTCTATAATCTTATTAACTAATTTATGCCACATAATAACAAAGGATTATTATTCACTAGAATTAATAATATCTGCAATGCAAGCCTCGACAGTTAGATTTCCTCAAATCTTACAAAAAAAAAAAAATAAATAAATAAATAAAATAGGAAAGAAAAGAAACAAAGGGTGAATTAAGTGTCAAGAATAACAATTCAGTAGGAAATGTTAAAAGGTAATAACATCAAACTAAATATTAAGGTTATAGAAACAAATAATAATTTCATAAAAAATCAATAGCAACGTGCTTGTTTTGAAAATGCTACCTCATGCACATGCCAAAACTTAAAAGGTTTTATATTTATTTTGTGAAAAAACAAAATATGAGCAAAGATAGTCAACAGTTGAATATTGTGATACATAAATGGCAATCCATAGATCTTTAATATATATATATATATATATATATATATATATATGTGTGTGTGTGTGTTTGAGTGAATTTAGTATTAAGAGTTAGTAGCACAACTTAATTGGTGAAATAACGGTAAAATTTATAATAATAATAATAACACAAAGTTGAGACATTTATGTCTTTTCCATATTTTTCTCAATGAATATAAGCTTTTTTTTTTTTTTTTTTTGTTTACTGATGCATTAAAAAAAATAACCACTCTCATTACATAACTGCCTTTTTTTTCTTCTTTCCAGAAAACGCAATTTTTTTTATTTACGTCGTATCTTTTTTTCTTTTCATTTACGTATTGAAGTAGCTATTCTCGATCAGTGAGGATCCTTATTTTTGGTGGGCCGTACATATCTTTTACCATCTGTCCTATGAAATTATGCTCTAATGGGCTTACTTATGCCCAAATAACTTCAAGCTCCCATGTGTTTGATGGGTGAATCTTTCAGATCTGGGCCAAACGTTCCTCCATTGTGCATTAAGTATTTTCGCCTCGTTAAGAAATAGAAAGGTTAAATAAATTTTATATCGATCAATTATGTATTTAAATTGTTTAAAATATATCATATTAAATTTGATTTGATGATTATTATATAGAGAAAAAGTTAATATTTTTTATGTAGAAAACAATTTTTGTTTTATTAAAAGATAAAATGGTAAAATAAATTTTATATTTTTTAAGTATGCATTTAAATAAGTTTGAGTGTGACTGTTGAAAATACGAACCTTCCTATTTTCAGTCCTCCAAGTGTCCCAAGAATAACCATCGCCGTCTCAAAGTTTTTACCATTTGCAAATGCTATGATACTTTACAAACTGAAGGGGTTTAAGGAATTTCACCATTGACGAAGGGGTTTAAAGAAGGAATTGTAATTTTGCTGATTGGATGGAAAGGGCATTGGCTTTTTTCAGTACAAATTGCATATTGCACTCATTGTCACACGCGAAGCTTTGATAAGCTTTGACACGTTGGCCATGCAATGCCATGAGTGAAAGAAATAGCGTAAAAGAAAGAAAGTTGTTGAAAACATTTTCCTTGGAGTTTTGGCAAATGTCAACACTTCCCTCTCTGCCATTTTCCATAGAAACAAGTAGACAAGTCCAGTGGGGTTCCCTTCCCTCTCCTTCTTTCATTGGATCATTCTTATCAATTTCCATAGACACAAGTACACCTTTTTGTTTATTAGCTACTTAAGTCAAGCCTCAGTAACGTAAATCACTTGCTGAACACACTTTTGCAAAAATTTCAAAAGCAAACAAAAGAAAGATAAGAGGAAGAAGGAAAGGCAGTGTTTCAATAATATTATAGTTGTAACTTATTATTGAAGTGAAGCTCCTGCCATGGCTACTAGCAGCACCAGCTCCAGAGATTCATTACTGTTCAGCCAAAGGTAAACCTTCTATCCCTTTTTTCAACCTCTGCCTTTACAGATTCATTTTGTTGCTTTGCCGACCTTTTTTATGCCTTTTAACATGCATGCCTCACTGATTTTGAATATGTTTAGTGGGCCTTTACTACTATTTGGTATAATTGAGTTTGAATTGAGGATGACAGGTAATATCCTGTGGTGACAGTTCATTCATGCAAGCATTGTTTTTGTCATTCAACAATAGCTTCATATGAAAGATAATAACTTCGGGATCCATTATATAGAAGTTATTGATAGCTTTTATTTCCAAGTGCACGTATCTTTGTTGGGATTTCTTGCTGAATTGCTGGCTGTTTTACCCAGTTTCTGAGTTTTGACTGGATCATCTATCATATAATGTTTTTTTAACAGGTGGACCTTTCTTCTTCTTCTTCTTCTTTTAATGGAAGAGGAGTGAACAGCCCTTATACTGGATATGTTGGATTTGAATGACGATTCTCCTCTCTTTTATTAAATTTTACCAATGAAGATTTAAAGCTTGCTCCTAAATTTTCTCAAATTTTTTCTAAATTGTTCCTTCAAATTCTATCATATTTGGAGTGAGAGTGGCCCTATTTCTAAATTAAGTTCAATTTTTCATTATTAATAATATCCATAACTGCCATTTGCTTCTGAGTTAGAAGGCTGTAAAAATTGGATGAACCTATCTAAGTTGGCCTTAATTTCTTGCTTGACAGAGAGCTAATTACTGTCATGGAACAGTCCATGCTGTTTCTTTTTCCTGCCCTTTTTTTCCTCCTCTAAAGGAACTTATCAGGGCCTATTTGAAGTTAAATCAATGTTGCATCATCATAATCAGTGAATTTTAGTGCTGACATAACTGAAGAGACCTGCGAAAATGATACCAAGAATCTAAGCAGGATCACTTAATAGTGTGCTCGACATTGGTGTTTGATATGAAAAGTCATCTTATCTTTGGGGCAGAGTGAAACCAGTCCATAACAATTCAGTTAACTGGCTAAGCAGATTGATTTTTCTTGATGACCTATTTTTTTACTCTGTGCTTTCCGGATTTTTGTTGGTTCAGATGCGGATATGTGATCTAGAAAACACAGAAAATGAAGCAGAGAACAATAAAGAGGGAGAGAGTTATTGCAGGGAAAGCTCATTAAGCTGAGTTCTTCATTGAGTTGTACATATCATACAAAAATCAGATTTTTTAAATTCATCTTTACCAGACTCAAACGACTCAAGTACATTTGTCCCCCTGTCCCGTTGTCCCTTTATATCAGGAATGTCATTCAAACTCAAAAAATCCTAACGGGCACCCTTTCTATTAATGCATTCTCACATCTTTTACGCCAGCATGTTAACATGCTTGGTAATAAGTTAAGCATTTTTTTTCCCTTTGACAGATTAGTAGGGAAAGTGGCATTGGTCACTGGTGGGGCAACTGGCATTGGTGAGAGCATTGTGCGTCTATTTCACAAGCATGGTGCCAAAGTCTGTATGGTTGATGTGCAAGACAATCGCGGTCTGCAAGTCTGTCAGTCCCTTGGTGATGATCCAAATGTTTGTTTTTTCCATTGTGACGTGACTATAGAAGAAGAAGTTTGCTCTGCGGTTGATTTTGTAGTCAACAAGTTTGGTACACTCAATATCATGGTCAACAATGCGGGATTATCAGGTCCACCATATGATGATATCCGCAACTATGACTTATCAGGTTTCCAGAAGGTGATGGACGTGAATGTGAGGGGTGTTTTCCTGGGAATGAAGCATGCTGCTAGGGTTATGATCCCTCGTCAAAAGGGTTCTATCATTTCTCTCTGTAGTGTTTCTGGCGTCATTGGGGGCCTAGGTCCGCATGCTTATACAGGGTCCAAACATGCTGTTTTAGGCCTTAACAAGAATGTTGCAGCTGAGCTAGGAAAATATGGGATACGTGTGAATTGTGTTTCTCCCTATGCAGTTCCAACAGACTTGGCTTTTGCTCACTTGCCTGAGGATGAAAGAACTGAAGATGCGCTATTGGGTTTTTGTGCTTTTACTGGGAGACATGCTAACCTGAACGGGGTGGACTTAACCGCTGATCATGTGGCTAATGCTGTTCTCTTCTTAGCCAGTGATGAAGCTGGGTATATAAGTGGAGACAACCTCATGGTTGATGGTGGCTTTACAAGTGTAAATCACTCCTTGCGCGTCTTTCGATGAGGAATGATGAAATTCCAATATGAAATCAGCGGCTCCATCAGTTTAGCTGCCTAGGCCCTAGGTTTTATTTTAATTGCTTTTAGATTGCATTTCTTTCTTTTCCTTCTTAATTTCTGTGCAAGTAGGCCAAGTTAAGCCAGTGACTTGGTAAGAATCTAAATCTGTAAAAATTCCTAAGATGGAAGATTGAAGTATTGTTCCTATTATTCCTGCACAAGCATTTAAAAAATCTCAATTTGGGTATAGCAGTGCTATGGGATGGCTGTGATGGCAATAGTGATAGCGATGAAAAGTAATGAAGATTATAAGTGCAGAGGTGAGTATGAATTAATATGGTGAAATTTGAGCTTGTACGATCTAAGATCGCAGGCGGCCCTAAAATTCTGGAAAATCTCCAGTGGAGTTATTAGTCTGGAACATCCTCTAATTGCAACTACTTGGAACATAATTCTTTCTTCGGAGATGATCATGTAAGAGTTTCTTATGACATAAACCCTTGTAATAAAAAGTATGACCAAAATTACCTAGCTGTTACAGACGCAAATTGTAGGTACTAGACAGAACAGCTGCTGAAACGAGGAATTTGGGATAAATTCACCGCGGAATTGTTTAGAGAGAAAAATAAGTAAATAAAACGACTAATTTCGCAAACAATATACTCGAACGAGATTCCTGTTCACAAAAAAAGCTTGACATGAGTGTTTATTATTCTGCTTTTACATCGAAATTACCCCGGCTTAAACGTTAGTTAAAAGTAGATAATATATCCGTCGACACTAACTGCCCTTATCTAACTGAAGCCCAAAAAATCCGAAGAACCAGTGGTCGCTCACTCCTCAATGACCACATAGCAAACTAAGTAATTCTGCACCCTTAAAGCCATGGCTGCTCTTCAACATTCATGGCTTTCTTCTCTCAAAACCACTGCTCTCTTCTCCCCCACGAACCATCACAAAAACTATCTTCTCAAAGTTTCCTTCTCTCAAAACCAGTCCAATAATGAAGCTTCAAAGCCCATCTCACGGAACTCGGAAGAAACTGCTCTTGAATCTGCACAGGGTCCTGTAGACCCTGTTAAGCTTGCTTTTGAAAGGGCTAAAGCGTATAAAAAAACGAAAGTGAATCCAGATTCGAAAACTGAACTGCAACCAGGAGGGGATTCTGGCGGAGATGGGAAAAAGACTGATGGAAGTAAAGAAATTCCAGCTTCAGTTAAGGTGGCAATGGAAAAGGCAAGAGAGTACAAGGAGAATACAGAGGTCCTTGGTGGTGTGGAGAATGGCAGTAAGAACAGAATTGCTTCAGGTAAGAATTGGGAATTCTTGTGTTCTGTGTTAGAGTTAAAGATTTTAGTTTTCCTTGATTTGGTTGAGTATGCAATATTTTACATATTACTGGGAGAATCACGCAGTCGATAAAAAAGCCATTCTTTGAAATATACTAATTGTGCGCTGATAATTGGTACTTGCTAAGCACTGATTTTTCAGGCAAGAAAACTGAGAGTGAGGGTACTTCACAGCAAAGCAAAATTCTGGACAAGAAGATTCGGCAGCAGGAAAAGTTGTCAGTTTCAAGCATTGACTTCGTGGGGCTTGATTTTGCTGATAAGAAAAAGAGCAGAAGGCTACCACCTGGACTGGTTCCAATTTCAGACCCTTTTCCAGAAGGTGACTTGCCTGATGTGGAGATTATTGTTGGGGACATCAGCAAATTTGGGGAAGCAACAACACCAGAGACAAAGCAAAACACGGAAGAAAACTCAGATTTTTACAAGCCAAAGGTCTCAACATGGGGAGTCTTTCCTAGGCCTGGCAACATCTCCAAGACGGTAAGATAGTACACATTATTTTTTTTTTCTTTTTTTGTTTTTAAGAAGAGTCATAGTTTTGGCTTTCAATAAATAGTCCCATGGTGGCTCAAAGAAATCGGTTCATTTGGTTGGATAATTTATTGGGGGGGAAAATGTCAAACAGCCTCCTAGTTCCCAGAGAATAAACAAATTAACCATTTAGCCTGATGCATCTGATGTTGCTGGCTAAATTTGGCTATTGATCCTATAGAGATAATAATTGATCAATTTTATAATCATTGAGAGAGGCAATGATTGGAATTTTCTTCATTTTTTTCTTTTGATAAACCAATTGAGAAATGGTTACAATTGGTTCTACAGTCTGTTTAGTGAGAATTGAATTGAAATGATGATTGCTGAGAAATATAAGTTGTCTGCAATCTGCTAAACAAATAAACATTAAATGGATATCTGCCACTATGATGTTAAATGTCTTACTAAATGCAAATGATTTTGCATGAGCTTGTGTGTGCGAATGCTTGTGTGTATGAAGATCCAGAGAACTGCTTTTAACTTCTCCATGGATCCTGTTATTATGTACTAGTTTCTTGGCTCTGGGATTCACAATGCAGCTGAAAGCCGAAAACATTTTTTACTTTTACTACATATTAGTCACTGTTTTACGTATTGTACTTGACATAGCAGAGATTTTACCAGCTTATAAGAATAAAAATAAATTTTTCTGCTATGCAGAAGATGAATGAGCCGAGATGATCCACTTTAACAACTGTTTGAGACCTGACTTTGCTGCTCAGCAGCCAGTAAATGCATTTTTGTATTTCAACTAATAGAAAGTAACTGAAAAATAACCAATCGAAGATGTTCAAAATCGCAGTGAGATTCAATTCTCATGATTATAGAATTACAAGATGCCTCCATCATTTTCTCTTAATATTCAAACTGCTCAAAAAGCTATTACTCACATGATTTCTTGGTGTTATTAGTTTGGTGGTGGAAGGACTATTCGACCAGGGGAAGTGCTTGAAACACAAGAAGACAGAGATGCTAAAAATGAG
The DNA here is from genome assembly GCA_038382065.1 of Adansonia grandidieri. NCBI lineage: Eukaryota > Viridiplantae > Streptophyta > Magnoliopsida > Malvales > Malvaceae > Adansonia > Adansonia grandidieri. The sequence continues at coordinate 1,446,209 of JBBYHK010000007.1, read as the reverse complement.
CGCACAAGGCAATTGCTTGCTGCTTACAGGAAGAAAGTCGGATTAAATATTGACCCAAAGCTAAGATCTGAGTATGAGACGGTACTTAAATAAAAATTCTCACTTCTTTCAACTTATTATCAAACCACAATAGTTGTCTCTTAACAGTATTTTTATTTTTTGCTTGAAATTGGACTATAACTACCTAAAGGACCATTCTCGTGAATTGTTTTTGTAACTACAGGCATTGAAGGATGGCGATTCATTGATGGATTCTGGGAAGCTTGAGGAAGCTTTATCCTACTATGAAAGAGTGATGCAGAAGATGCCTTATCAGGTATTCTTCTGAATGAATTACAGCTTGAATAATTTGACTTTCATGCATACAATATGTCATCTTCCTAACTTATGAGTGAAAACTCTAAACTGTTGGAAAGTTTTTTTAAGAGTTACTCGCAGTCTTCTCTAGGCGAACTTTGATTTCCTGTTCTGCCTCTTTTAATTGATGGCTGAACATTTATACACAACATAAGTGATCATGGTTTAGGACCAGATCTTCCATCTAAAACTCTACTAATTTCATTAACCATGTTTCAGAGAAAACATTTTATTTCTATCACTTAATCTCACAATTCTAGAATTGAAGACATGGCTTCTTAAGTGAAGATATAATCAAAAGTTTCTTATTGCTTCAAATTGAGAAACGAACTTCATAAAGATTCACTGCTCCAATCCTTAGAACAGAGGAAGTTGGACCTTAGAACAGTTTCAGTGTATATCTTTATAATGCACGCTATATGTGTCCCAGGCTGTTTCAATGTTGTATCTGGTGTAATTCACATGCTTTGCTTTAGACCTTGGTTTAAATCCTACTAATTTTTTCTCTTTCTGATATCCAGTTAAGCTTTAGAGGGCAGAAGCTTTTTTATTATAGAAAATGAATCTTATGCCAAAAGGAATTCAATTCATTGCAGCAAGCAATTAAATGTAGCACGGTGTTGTTTTCTATGTAGTTATTCTCTTTTGATTGTGCAGAGTGAAATTCATGGATTAGCTGCTTTGCAGTGGTCTATATGTCAAGATTCACTTAGTAGGTAACTATTTAATCTATTGGAACCTCAACGGTGTATATCCTTAAGAGTTTAAATTTTATAACTCTGTTTGAATCTAGCTACTCAACAGATTAAAAATCAAGTATATCCTTAGAGTTCTAACTTGTTGGTAGCTCATCTGATAATAAATATTGTTACTCAATGCAATTCAGAAACTTCAAATAATGTCCCACTTTCTATTCTGTTTTAGCGTTTAGTGACTAGGACAATCAGAAAAGCTATATTACTAAGATCTGATCCTGTTTCAAAACGATGCTCAAGTACCTTTTATTTATATATGAAAATCTGAGAGAATTATTATCCTATTTTTTTAATTTGCTAAATAACCTGCCACCAAACCATATATTCTAAAGATTGGAGATATTCCATACAGAATAAAGGCTTTTTTTCTGGTTTAATTTCCTTGAGATCAAGTTTGTTTAAAACATGTTACAGATATAACAGGACTTTAGAAGTTTTGGAAATTCATTCAATTCCATGGATACATAAAGCCTGGCCTAGTGGATAGAGTGGCAAATAGTTTCAATCCTATTTATATAGAGTTTGTTACTTGCCTTCAGGTTTTGTTTTGGCAGCAAATCAGGCAAATGTATAGATCTAAATTGTAATATGAAATGCTGTTGGATTCATTTATAAAAACTGTCATTCTTCTGCTCTCGGTATTATATTCCTTCTTATTTGCATAAAAGGTGGACTATAAACAATTGCAATTGTTCACAGGTCAAATGAGGCTCGTATTATGTATGAGAAGCTCCAGTCTCACCCAAATGCCAAAGTAAGCAAGAAAGCAAGGCAGTTTATGTACAGTTTCAAGGTAAGCGATAATGAACTTACTGTTTGCTCCCAATTTAAATGCTGAATTGTACATTTAATAAAAGCACTTCATGTTGTTCGTTGTTTATCAAAATATGAAAAATAAACTGACAAAGATTGCGAGCACCCAATAAAAATAGTTGATTTATTTGGTCGTGCGCAAGAAGGTATTATCAATCCTGATTTGTATAACCCGAATAGTATAAAAGGCAAAGTGGTTCTCCATCACAAGTTGATAATAGAGTGTACTAGATATCATCTAAATAATTGAGATCTAGAAACAGGAGTAGAAACAGTATACTTAGACATTGCATATCATCATCTTTAACCATAATGACTTTGATGTGTAATCTGAGAGTCACTGTCTCTTATTCTTGCGTGCCTCATATTTGTACATCTTTACAAGTGACTCAAATTTTCACGTATCTGTAGGCCATGGAAATGATGAAGGTCACAGGCTCAAACCTTTCACTAAAGAACACAGGCTACCAGAATTACTTTGAGGCATTTATTGAAGATAAAGCCAACTACTCTCTAGAAGGGGCTGAAGTCACGGACGGTGCCCTGAGTCAAGCCCTCCCATACATGATTTTCCTTCTTTCTCCCATTATTGTTGTATTATTCATTGCTGTACAGAAAGGGTATGCAAATTAATATGCAAGATAGCTAGAACTCACACGGTACATATCTCGTTTTATCTTTGCAAATATATATTGAGAGATTTCATTTTCTCCAGGTGATACAATATTTCATGAATGTGTAGATTTTCTTCTCCATGATTCATAAATTGATTTCTTTCTGATAATTACTATAGGAATATGTAATGAATGTTTAATCATGGCAACTTGGCAACAGTTGATTAATAAAGGATTAAAGGCTGAAATCCCAAACACAAAAATGAAGCTAGTTAGGCCCGGGCCCAATCCGGGGGAGAGAAAACCAAGGTTGTGTGATTTAGGTGTTAAGTGTCATAAAAATTCAAAAATTTTTGTGATCCGATTTGTGTAACAAATTTGATGAGAAGTTTTTTCTTCAAAACTTTGTGTGTACAATTTGCTTTATGGTCCCTGCAATTAGCAATATTGATGAATTTGAAGCCTTTCAGCTTGACTTCGCTTATTATATCTGGAGTCAGTTGGATGCAATGTTTACCTGAAACTGAATTCTTGATCTTCGCTTCATATATTTGATGGAAAAAAGACTCATGATCTTCAATGACTTAATATCTTCAACATGACAAGTTTTTAACCTTTTATTTCAAAATTTTTTGAGTAAACGTAGAAGATTGATTGATAGAAAATTATGATAGTATAAAAGCAACATAGAAAATGTTCAAATTTCTTTTAGGATATATCTGTATTAAACTATTAATAACAATAAATCAAAGGAGTAAGAATTTAGATTTTTGGGGATTTGGGATGCAAGAAACAAAAGCAGTTGATCTACTTATTTCTTTTGTATTTTTTAAATCACAAAAGATGTTGAAGAATCTTGGAAAACTCCCTGCAAAACTGCTCTCCTGGACAAAAAGTTATCCTCTTTCCAAATATCAGCGAATGTTTCCTACGGCTTTGTTCATGCACCATTTGAATAGGCTGGCTATAGTAATTGTTTTGCAAGTGCAGCCCATATGCATGTGACCTTGTTTATCTATTGTAAAATGATTCGTGAATTATTCAACAATAATTATGTGCTAGCCTCACTTCCATTTCTTTTTTCTGATAGCCAATGAATACACTTAATTGGATTTCAATTTTCCTTGTTCACTTCTTGCTGAATTATATATTCAGACATAATTGACCATCTTTCGTCCAGCAGTTAAGAGAATCCTAACAGCATTGCAAACCATATGTCCACTAGAGTGCTCTGCTCAACTTGAATTGAATGGTTTAAATTATCCGTCATCTTCCTTGCTAATCCGAAAGAACATCTCGTGAAACTGAAGTATTATCAATTCGTATTATAGGATATGCAGTTTCTTGTGTTCCGGTAGGTCGATCATCTGGAATGCAGACTGGTTCTTGAGTTCAGTCAAATTTGATATTTTTGTTTTGGATATGATCAGGAAAGTTTTTAGCAGTTCTTACAAATAAATTGGGGCATTATTATCGTATTTTCTCGAAGCATTCATGAAAATTTGAAAAGAGAGAGAGAGAGAGAGAGAGAGAGAGATCAGCTGAAATTTCATTTTCCTGATATCAGATCTTCATTATAAAACCTTTTGATTTTCTTTATAATGACATGTATATGACCTACCATATTATTTATTTCCTTAACTTTGTTGATGTTGACTTTTTTATTCACATAATTGTTGCTGTAAATTGTTATCATTCAGTCATTTACGGTTGATTTTCCTAGTTCTAAACCTGGGCGGTAGTTTATTTGTGTATTAAGTAATTAATTAATATCCTCAGAGCAGTGAATTTGCTTTTGGGGTCATAGTACCTTGGATATCTTAAAACAAAGCAAAGGTGCTGCTGACTATTTAAATAAAGTCTTAATTAAAGCTCTTTTTGCACTGTCGGTGCCCTCGAAAGAATTAGTGTACTTTTCGAAAGTTGAAATATCAAAATTAGACCACTATTCCCTGAGTTTATATTTATCACTTCAGGATATATGTAAAAACAAGTGAGAGAAAAATGCTTAAAAATTTACTTTTAAGTATTGTAGAAGCAGGTTGGTGATAATTCAAGTTCTTGTCAGTTTTTACTTCTTGACAATCAAACATTTTCTGGTTCAACTGCTGCTTACATTCACTACATTTTGCCTTTCTAATTTCCCAAGCTATTCCACTGTACCAGCCGACAAAACAAGAAAAGCAAAACTTAGAATGTATTCCTGACGGTTGTAGAAGAACAAAAATCAAGTCCCACATATATGTGTGCATATATATATATATATATATATATATATATATATATATATATATGAATATGATTTCTTTTACAGAAAGA
>JBBYHK010000007.1:1364878-1441251 GCA_038382065.1 Adansonia grandidieri | reverse complement strand
AAAAAAAAAAAATTATATAATCATATCGAAAATTACTTTTACGAATAAAATTCAACCATACATGTAAAAAAGTTGTAACTCGATTACTTAAATCTCAACAACACCTTAACTTGATTATATTCTTCTTGAATTTTTTTTCTTACGATTCGTAAGAAAAAGCAACACTTTTTTTTCTTACGATTTGTAAGAGGAAGGAGAGAGCTCCTTTTATAGAGGGCTCTCTCCGTCCCTCAATTATATGAAGGTCACGAGTAAATACCCGTGACCTTGAGAGATATGACAGAAGTCATATCCCTCTCGTCTATCTTAATTATAAAGGTCTCGTGACCCTTATAATTGAAAAATAAAACAAAAGAAAAAAAAGCAAGAAGACCAAAAAAAAAAAAAAACAAAAAGATAAAAAAAATTGAAAAAAAAGTTGTCGGTGGAAAATCGCCATGTGATATGGCGATTTCCCAATTGTTCTTAGGCCACCGGAATTGCAATTTGAATTGCAATTGTTTCAATTTAATTGAGAAATCGTCACTTGATTTGGCGATTTCCCAAAATAAGTTGAGAAATCGTCATCTGATTCGGCGATTTCTTAATTAAATTAAAAAATTAGCCTATTTCGATAAATAATCTGATTTTGATCTATTTTCGTAAATAAAAAATATATATATATATTATTGACATAAAAAAGCCTATATATATATATATATCCCTTTCTACCCGCGAGATCTAATTCAACTCTCAAATTTTTGTATTGCATAGCCAATTTTCAATTTAATGTTCGCATGGAGATGAACAATTTGTTTTTGCCATAAATTCTAGAATTTCAAACAATTTGTTATTAATTGTAACAATACTTGAAGAGAGAATGCAAATAATTTCTTTTTTTTTTTTAAAGAAGAATGGTCACACAAGTTGTGGTATATTCTTCATTTTCTTTTTCTAATCTTATTATTGTATTAATTCAAATAGGAGAAATTATTATAAAAGCAAAAGAATCAATTGAAAATGCCGTATAATTATCTATCAATTTAAAGATCTCAAACTGGAACTTATTCTATTATCAGTAAACATTCCTTCAACTGTTGCACCAAATTACACATGTTTATATGTCAAATAAACTAATGCACAAAACAGTAAATAATTAAATTTTGCATAAGGAATTTTGAAGGTAGAGATGGGGAATTTTTTCCCAAGCTGAAAGTGTCCAAGGAATAATTTAGCATATGCCTCCTTCATAAAACCAAAGAAAAAGAAAGCCTATGATTCTTGTATTATTATATTGAGTTAAGCATCCGATTTAAAAATTAATTGGCGATAATTGGAGAGATCCAATCGAATATAAGACCATAAAACATCTATGACTTAGAAGATGCAAGATAACAACATTTTAACAGCTAATATCATGTGTAAGCGAAGATAAAGTAATCTATAATATGACAAAGTTAGAAAAAGTATATGCAAAAACTATTGAAAAGAACCCGAGCTCTAATACTACATTAACTATTTAACTTAAAATTAATTGACAATAAATAAAGGTACTCAATCTACATATTCATGTAAAATTCAAAACTCAACGAATGTAAGATAAAACCACTTTAAGATGTTGTTGTGTCCTCCTTAACAAAAGTTAATATGCCGCAAGTATGCCATGTATTTTGCCTTAACACCTATTTTATTTTTAAGTTGAAGGTTTTCAAGTTGAAGTTCTTTTAATTTGATAAGGGAAGAGTTGAAGACCAATATAAAAGGGAATATATAAGTGGAGAGAATAAGTAAAGGTTCATAAGTTATCAAGAATCTAAAATTTATTAGCAAATAGACTCTGATTTGAGATTTTTAGGGGGGAACATTTTCAATCACTCTATACTTAGTTCATTTCTCCACTTTTGTTGAACAAAGTGGGGAAATTATCTCTATCTATTATTCACAATTGAAAGGGATCATTTTTGTTTTTTCATACAATAATTCTTTAATCAAAAGGGAAAAAAAAATCAGCACTCTTTTTATATGGACTGTTAAAAGAAAAAAGATTGGCAAAAAATAATTGATAAATAAATCAATATTAGAAAAATCAGCAGCATTTAATCTTACTTATAGTTATGATAATAAAGATGAGCAAATTTTGTTCTTTTTTTCAATCTAATAATTAATTAATTGTATTATCAAGTAATTTTCTTATAATTTTTTTGTCATATTTTAAAATATGTAAATAGTTGAAGTTAGGAAATTTTTTGGTTTAACATATCTTGTACATAGTGAACTTTCTTGATTCGTTATTTTCTTATATCCACACGTAAAATGAATAAATCTTATTAAATTAATTTGAAATTTGCTGACCATCTTTGTCATTCTAGATTGTACTATTAAAGAAGTTATACAATTCTTACAAGACAGGTTGTTCCAATAAAACTGAATAAAATTATTGCTCAAATGTTGGAATAAAATAAATTATAGCGGTGATTATCTTGATATTATATATGTGAGAGTTGAAAAATCCAATCATAATTGAGATTGTCATTGAGTGTTTGAATGACAAAACCTTTGAAATTGGGGAAGAACAAAACCCTAATAATGGACGTATGGACGCAAGAGGATTTGGAATATATATATATATATATATATGTATATACGTTTATTTATTTATTTATGGTCATTACTAACTTAGAATTCAGATTTCTTTAAGTGGTTTTTTTAATTGATGTATAAAAGTACTGACTAAATATTATTTTATTATTAATTTAGTTACGTTTATAGAACATGAGAAAAAATAATTTATTAATTACAATTTTTTCTTTTAATATCATCTTAGCTAGTGTCTCTAAACACCGACTAAAGAAATTGTTATTTTATTTTTTTATTTAATGAATAAAACATGTGTCATTGCTTAATGAAAAAAATAGATATCTTTTCAATCCAATTTGTGACGTGAGAAATTCATTTTTTCTTGGTTACTTGATGCAAGAAAATACTTTTCAGATTGTTGGAAGAAAAAAAATTAAATCCAAATAAAACCTAAAAATATATCTAATTTAGATATGTTCATGGACGAGATTTGGATTTAAATTCCGGCTAGCTGATCCGAATTACTATTTGATAATAAAATTTATATAAATATTAATATAAAAATATTCTTATTAATTTATGAATAAGAATCCAAACTGTTGAGTTAGACCTCGATTCAAACTTGTATAAAAAAAATCTAAAAAAAAAAAAAATTCAAACCTTGATCTAGCTTGGTCCATAAATACCCTAATCTAACTGTATCAAAAGAAATGAAACAATGTCATTGTTATTATCCTTGAAAAGAAACCGATGTTTTTCAAAAGGAAAAGAGGGTAGGATTGGAAGTTGGGAACAAAATAATAGAGATAATAGTTAAATTATTTTATTTAATTCTTTATTGTATTCATTTAATTGTAATATATTATTAATTAGCTTTATTTTAATGATTATTGTCTTATCTATAATATATATAAAAATATGAATGTGAAGATCTTCTGAACTGACAAAATTACCTTTTATTATTTATCATATTATCAAATGACATTAGAATAATATTTATTTATTAATTATATAATATGATTTAAACTAAGAATTAAAAAATAAATTATTGTATTTTAAATTGTATATATTGATATATTGATAAGTATACATTATAATAATATGTTATTATTAATTATATAATAAGATTTAAATTAAGATTTAAAAAATAGATGATTTATTTAAAATTATATATTGATAATTTTTATTAGCTTAAACATTGCCTAATTTTTATTAATTGTAATTAAAATGTTTTAAATTTACTTATTGTGGTAAATCATTTTATTAACCTTGACACTTTGATATCTTAATTGTGCTACCCCTAACCAAATTTTTTTTATTAGAATTGAATTTTAAAAAATTGATTAATTGTTTATCCATTTTCATATACACATCAAATCCACATTAAAGTAAAAGATTAAAAAATTGATTTTAATCTTTTTATCAGACCTATATCAAATTAGGATTATTATTTTATATACCGATAGAGTTTTTAAATGTTGAGTAATAAGGCTTTTATAAAAGAGATATCATTTTATAATTATTTTATATTGATAAAAATTAAAGAGGAAATAATAAATGATTAAAAAAAGAATATAATATTACTGTAATTAAATAAGAACTTTTTTATTAACTAGATTTTAACTACTTAAGTTTTTTCAACAATTTTTTTCATAAAAAATATTTTATTAAGTGATTTCTAAATTTGAATTATTAAACATATTGAAAATTGTAAATCATTGAAAATTAAATCAAACACATCTTAAGTAATCCTCTCACTGAAACATATACTGTAATATGGAACTAAAGAAACTAAATTCTATTTTAATTCATATAAAAATTAATATTATATATAAAATGAATAAATATTAAAAATTATATTTTGTTGATAATTATATATTGCAAAATTAATATATAATTTTATTGAAGTTATCATGTGTTGTTGATATCATATATGGTAAAATTAATGATAAAAATATATATTGTAAAATGACTTAAATCCAAAAATCATATTTAAATTGTTATAATTTTATATTAATTCTGACTTAATTATTATTACAACTATATATTAATTAAATTAGAGTTATAATTTAGATTAATTCCCAGTTAATTAGTATTAAAGTTATATTAGCATCTGCATTTGTTGATTGTACATTTTTTATTTTTTTCTTCTTTACCTTTCCTCTACAAGTTTTTTTTTTTTTTTTTTTGTAGAGTTTTATTTTTAATCATTACCTATAATACTATGAACTAACAATTTTTTTTAATATTGATGCAAATTAAACGATAATACTTAATATTAACAGTTCAAAAATATCTCAAAAAGAATGGAGCATCAAAGCGCATAAAAGAAATATAGAGATATATTCTAATGACAACGGCACAAGGGATAGATTGAAAATAATTTTAATTGATAATAAGGTAATATTATTATATTTAAATTTTAATAATTAACTTTTTAATTTTTTAATTTTTAAATTATTTTTTAATAATTTTTTTAAATTTCAAGAAATTAAAATTCATGCTGCAATATTTAATGATGATGTGATAAAGTTCAAAGATCTTTTTCGAAACGAAAAACTTACACTACTACAAATGGTGAAGTTAAAATATCATTTGATAAGTTTATTAATGTTCATAATAAAAATAGAATTGTCATTAATAAAATATATCGTTGTCAATAAAATAATTTTTCAGATCTATAAAAATATTTTATTCAATGATTTTATTTCCTTTGATGATTTGAGAAAGCACATTGGCAAGCAAATAGGTATTTTTTTATTTTAAAAAATCTATATATATTATAATATTGATATGAATGACAAATACAATAATATATTATATTCTTTTGGGCTATTATTGTTATTGTTGTCAATGTCAAACCAACATTTTGAATTAAAAAAAAGGGAAATGAAAATATGATGGACAAAAAAGAGAAAGAAACATACACAAAAATATATGGTATATAAAGAGGTCCTACTACAAGAAAAGTACTTAGAAAAATTATGAAACATTTATTGGAAATTTTCAACCTGACATTATTATTTTTTGATAATTAAGGACATTATTGTTTAATGCTTTAATGGTTTAATTAATTTAATTATGTCAATTTACAAAGATCCATCCAATCAAAATTGAGAAGTGAAAAGCATAGATCAACAACAGATCCATATTTTTAATATTATTCAACCATTAATTATGATATGAACTTTTTTTGTAATTATAGTATTTGAATTACCAAAATATTATATATTTTTTAATCATTTCAACAATTTGATAATATTTACTATATATTAATTACATGTTATTATTAAGATTATTATTTAATAGAATATTTAATAAATGATAAAGTGAAATGAACACATAAAACCGCGTGCAACGTACGTAACATTGAAAATTAGTATAAATAGATACATATATTCATCAATGAGAAAACAAAAGTGTACATGGATCAAGCCATTCGTCTAAGCCTGAGGGTATCAATATTTGGGAGGGTTTACAAAGAAATTAGATCTAAAAAATGGGTTTTGATAAAAAAAAATAAGGCTCATTTAAAAAATGGGTCAATTCTCCAAAATTCAAGGCTCATTTTACAATTATATAATATATATTAATAATATATTTTATATGTTATATAATTTTTATCTTATAAAGAATAAATATATATATGTAATATTATAGTATAAATATTAAAAATATGTTAAGTTATTTATATTTTAAAATTTAATAAAAAAATATTAAAAAACAGAAGATCAAATTTAAAAATAAAATTTTATAAAAATAAAATTTGACAAGCTTATACATGCTTCGACTATTCAATTATAAATATGAATGAGCCTAGACAAAAATTTAAAACCCTTTTTTGAATTCAATTAAGCTTGAATAAACACAAATAATTTAATAATATACTTAGATTTGATCCGAACCTGACCCAACGGCGAACACCAAGGTTATATTTTCCAATTGTAACTTAATTGAACCAATTGCAGGAGAAGAATATGACAAAAGCGCAAGTTGAGGATGTTCATTTTAAGCACTTAAAGGGAGAACTTATTCTAATTGGAATTTGCAATGCAGCTTGTGGTCACTAGAAAGTGTGTGTGTGTGTGTGTGTGTAAAGAGATATATATATATATATATATGTATGTATATGTATCTTTTCATCTCTATTCGGTTGGTCCCAGGCCTAATTAAGGTATGCGTTTGCCATTTCTACTTTCTAATTTCAAAGGGAACATAAAAGCACAAAGAGGCTAAGTCCTGTAAAGGGTTAAACGAGATATTCTGCTCGTAAACTACTGTTGGTTATTGTTGGTTATGATTGAGTAAGTTTGGTTTTGAAAAATTTTAATTTAGGTTAGTTATTATTGAGTCGAGCTTGAGCTTAAATTACTTAATGTTTGACTCAAGTAACTCATGAACTTAATTTGATTTTTTTAATTAATATGAAAAAATTTTCAATTTGAACACAAGCTCAGATTTAAACATAAACAATCAAATTTAAAGTCATATTGAAGTCATATACGAGAATCAAACTTATTTTATTAGGTAAAAAAATTTAATTGAATAAGTTTAAATAATTTAATTTTTATTTCAAATTAAGTTTAAATTTTAAAAATAAAATTTAACTGAATTTTAGCCGAGTTTCAAAACACTGAGTCCTATCCATGTGTATATACACTACTTTTTTAGTTGAAATTGCCAAAAATTAACCTCTGATCACTGAAATTAGAGTCCAGTGTCTTACCAACAGCCGCATTGTTGTTGACGTCCATATCATATGGACCATATATGTATTGCTGGCGGAGCTGTGTTCAGAAATAAACAAAAGGGAGAGAAATATTCTTTAGCCAATCGATTTCATTTGTCTCATCCTGGCTTGTTGATTGAAAATAGCGAACTTCAGCCCTTAAGCTTGCTTGTCAGTAATTCAGTGCGCTACACTATTTATGGGCTATGCTTAGCTTATTGATGGAATTTTGTAAGGGGATTCTCAAAAAAGTTGGGTCCCCCTTGCTTATTCCGTATCAAAGTTTTGCATATGATAAGAGCTTGATGGGTTTGGCTAGAATGAATAAAGGTTCAAGAAAGTTGGGATTTCTCAGTTTGATCCATGTTTATAAGCATGGTTTTCAATGGGAAGCGAGCCTGAGAGACTAGATCCCTTTTCCAAACCTAATAAGCCCAATTTGCCAAGTCCTTGGCGTTGTTGGCCTGTCGAGATTTTCCTTATATCAACGAATCACGGTGCAGCACGCGAACAAAAGACCAAATAAATGAATTCACTACATTAACATTTAACCAATTTAAAGCTTAAACTTTAATATTTGTAATTTTTTTTTTCTTTAGGTTACAGTCTCATTTATATCAACTCAAATGAAAGAAAAGAAAAAAAAAATTTAATAATATTGTGAGTAGTAAAACGGGCTTTTCACCTATTCGAATCCAAATTGATCTTGGGTCTAAAAAATGAAAATGTCTACATTCAACATAGCATAAGAGAATTCATTCAAGCTGTGGAGGAAGAAAAAACACTTCTAATTGAAGATTATGCATTGTCATTCTCGTGCACAACGACCAGCAAAGCTACAATGAAAGCATAGTCCACATATGGATACACTTTCACCTTGAAACTTTGTTTGCCCCTACAGCTCCCCCATCTGAAATTGTGGCTAAACCTGTATTTAAACGCATTGGATTAAAGAAAGGAAACAAAAGAACAAATGTTGACATCTTCAGGAATTCTAAAGGGATTCCGCTTCGAGGGCCAAATCAAACACATTTACAACAGAAATTGAACCGGAAAGAGCTTTTCATATCTACAAACTAGTACTAATTTTCTCAGCATACTAATGGATAAAGAAATTCCAATTAGTATCTTAATTACTAGCAAATGTCAATTCAATTTGTACATCTAATTTGGTACTAAATCTGAAATAATGCAGATGGCAATGGCATCCTTTGGTCTTGGAATTTATATCTCTAAGATTTTTTTTGGTAACAATTAATAATATTGGATCCACATGCTTGGCTTATAATAATTTGTACAAACATTGGATGCTAGATTTGGGTTATAGATGACAAATTCATTAGCGTAAGAGTAAAGTATAGAAGTAAGAAAATTGTTTTAATTTTTTTGTAATACGTGAGTTGATAATCGTTAAATAACAGGCTTTAGGTCCTGCTACACCTAACAAACCATCTTGTAAATGTTTAGAATAACAAGCGGATTATACAATTTAGTAATCTCAACATAGTGCCCTGAAGAAGCTAGAAAATCTGCAGAAAAATTTGCGTCACTATAGATGCAATGCAATTGACAACTCCAATCCTGTTTAATATTTGTTTGCAATCATATTGCAATCATATTGCAATCATAAATTAGATGATAAAGAGCATCTTTTTCATGCAGCGGTTGTAAGACTTAGCAGATCGACAAAAGTGAATCCGGCTCAACAAATAAATATTTGCAACCATGTTCCCATACTAAGTTCAACTCGGTAGAAGTAGCATTAAGCTCTGCCTTATGTCCCCGACCAAGCTTCCTAGAGAATCCAAAGACCCCAAAACCATTGCTATCCTTCCCTAAACCTCCACGAGGTAGTACTCCTGAGTTGAAGGATGACTTAAATTGAGATGATTAGTCTGAGTTTTTGGGTTGCTCGTTGAGATCTGATGAAATTGAGCAAATTGTGGAAGAAAGTAGATTTGAGAGGTTAAGTGAACTGGACGTGAACAGGATAGAATGTTAATCGGAGTGGAATGGGGTTTTGGTCCTTTCTTTGGCAGGTGGGATGTAATCGAGTCAAATTGAGTCCAAACAATGACAAGTTCAAGCTTAAGTTTGATTTAAAATTTACATCTCAAAATTTAATTCAAATTCGATCAAATTTTATTTTTAAAACTTAAGTTAAATTTAAAATAAAATCGAACAATTCAAACTCAATCAATTAGATTGATTTACTAATAAAAATTGAATTTAATTTTTCTACTCACTTTCAAACTTTATTATTTATACTTAAGCTAAAATTATACAAATTTTTAATATTAATTAAAAATAATATATATATATATATATATATCAAATTTGTTAACTATTCAAATTAAATATTAAAAATATTTTTCAAATTCAAATCATTAAATAATTCAACAGCTCTACGAGCCAAATTCGAATTTCTTTAAGATTAATTCGAAATAACTTACAATTACGTACATCTTGTTTACGCTAAAACGTCAAGTTCCAAGGAATTGCAGAGTGCAAACTTAAAATTGGAGGGATCACATTTGAAGTGCAACGCACATAACCAGGGTTCCAAGTCAGCCACTTGTAGGTCAATGATGACTACTATATGATTTTCTTTTTAAATAAAAAGAAGAAATTTCATTTACCTTTTAAAGTTAATCAGTGCTAACATTTGCTAAATAAAAAAATATTAAATATATATTTATGTTATATTTATAAGTTATAACTAAATTTTATTACACTCATAAAAATAGATAAATTTTTTTATAAAAAATATTATATTTTAAAAGAAATAATAAATTAAAAAATAAGGTAAGTAATTATTTTTTAAATAAATATTTTTAAAATTTGAGTGATTTTTTTAGTGAAATAATTGTTTTTTAAAATTAAAATATCTAAATATATTTTATTTTATTTTATTATCTAAACTTAAATTTATTGTTTTTTATATTTTGATTTAATTAGTATCGTTCAATTTATGACAAAAAACTTAATCAATTATATTATATCAGTATAGAAAGTTTAAGTGTCCTAAACAATCTTTTTCCCCTTGACTTACAAAGTAAGTGTATACATAAATATATAATCCAAAAAGCTAGACCGTCCACTAAGTTTAAAAATAATTTATATATAAATATTTACGTTGAATTAATGTATTTTTTTCCCTATATGTTCTTAAAGCTAAGTGTGGTTAGGTCCTCTCCCACAAAGCAAAGAGTTGCCTTATTGGCGTGGCCACCTCTTCCCCCAAAAGCTAAAAAGGCACGGCTAAAGATTTGTTTTTGTTTTTGTCCTTATAGCTGTATATTAACTAATTCTATGTCTTTAAAGCCTTAGTAATTCCTAATAGTAAAATTAGATTAATAATTTTGGATATTATTATATAATATAAATATTATATGAGAAAGTAATTAAAATATAATATAAAATACAAAATGATAAAAAAATAAAATAAATATTACATGAATATATAAAAAAATCAAAATATATATAATATAAATTATTAATCTATTAAAATTTATATAAATATTTAATATTTTAAATATAATTATGATGTAAAAATAATACCAACATAAAAATTATCATATCTTACTAAAATATTAAATCATACAAAATACTATTTCCTATAAATGAATATGTGCTCTTCTCATCTTATATCATATATTTATATTTGTTTTTTTCTTAAAAAAATTTAAATAGGCTGACTAAGTACTTAACAGATTTTTAGAGGTTGCAAGTTTGAAATAGCTTAGACTTGCAATTTTTTTATATGAGTTAATCGGATAAAAGTTAGAGATTGTAGGTAGATTAAGAATATAAAAATATAAATTTAAACCTTGTTACAAGATCATTACTCTTTTTTTCAAAAGATATATTTATGTAACGCACCCACTTATATATCCAAAGATTTTTATTTCATGAAAGTTCATTCATTTATACATTTAGTGATTTTTCTTTTCTTATCTAATATAAAATTAATACATCATGATTAATTTTTTAAAAATATTTAGTATGATGTTTTACCTATTCAATCTTGTAACACTATTGTCACAATTTTTCCACCATTTTTATTTGCCATACCTCTGAAATATTTGTGTAGAGTCAAGATTAAATTACCTTACCTTTTCTTACTCATTGAAATGCTCAATATAAAATCAAACAAATAAAAATTAATTTTATCATGAAATTATTATTATTTTTATCAGACGCACCTTTTAAAAAGAAAATAATTATATACCACAACGAAAAAATTGACGACATTATTTTTACTTGAACCATCCACAATTAAAGCAAACTAAACAGATGTGCGGTCGTTTATCTCTTACAAAAGTCAACAAATTTTTGGAATAAAGGCATTGCTTATCTATGTGTAAAAAAAGACAGCTTTTAACAAAAGCAAACAAAAAAAAAAAAAAAAAAGAAGGAAATTCGCCATCAATCACGCAAGGAATCCAACACTCAGCACTGTCTGTATATTTATTTGCTGCAAGGCCATCTCTTTACAAAACAAACCAAAGCTTTCTTTCTTCGATTTCCCTTGTTTCTCTATGCCAAGAAAGTTAAAGCTTTAACGGTTTCAATTACTGCAAATTCATTTACACCAATGGCCAATGCAAGTAGTTCTTTTCTTTTTTTTTTTTTAATTTTATCTTATGGAGAGTTAAACTAAGTTTTCAATATTTGTTTAGGTAGTGGAACTGAAGGTCGGTTTGCATTGTGATGAATGCATCAAGAAAATCCTCAAGGCTATCAAGAAAATAGAAGGTAATTTTAGTTATTATTTTATAAAATAAAATAAATAAATATTAGTGAAAGAACCCTTTGTTTTTCTTCTTCTTTTAGACTTGCTTCTCTAGGATTATAAACCTTAAAAAAAAAAAAATTTGTCGGGAAAATTTGATGTTTATGTATTATTTTTAATGTTGATGTGGTGGCAGATATTGAGACTTACAACGTAGATACCAAGCTGAACAAGGTTATAGTAACGGGCAATGTTACCACCGACGAAGTCATCAGAGTTCTTCAGAAAATCGGCAAACAAGCCAGCACTTGGGGGGAGTCTGATCAACTCACAACTTAAGATTTATTTAGGCATTTTCCTGACGGAAAAATAAAATATCACCCAGAAAAGTAACTCTACAACAATTTTGACTTATTTATTATTATTATTATTATTAGTATTATTATTATTTTACTTCATTTTCTACTGCAATGTTTGGAATAAACAAATCATGATATCTAGTATTTCTATTGGAATTATATGTAAAGCAGTTTTTTTTTTTTGGACTTCTATTTTTTTCTTGCAATATTTTAGAATAAACATAAATTATAAGCAGTGGAAAATAAATAATTTGGGTAAAAAAGTTAATTTCTTTTATTGCTGAATAAAAAGGTTACAAACTGCGATTTAAAGGGAGAGATCTCTGTACATGAAATATTACAAATTGAAGAGGGGAAAAAAACAGCAGTTATAACTTAAAAGTGACCGTTTCCGGCCCGAGGAGACCTCCCACCTCAACTCAGCATGAGTCGATCTACCTTGGTTGGTGAATGATCCTTGGACTCACTTTTACACTCACAATCTTGGGTGCTTTCTCATTAAATCTTGTCGACTCAGTCACAACTCGATCTTTCCACCACTTCAATGCCCCGATTGCTACCAATTTCTTTTGAGAATCTCCCTCATCCTTCTCCTCCACTGCAAAAGGATGTACCCAAAAAGAAAAAAAAAAAAAAAGGGTGAGATCCGAGTTATACTAAATTGACTCGTGAAGTCGACCGAGTTAAATGAGTCACTTACTTCTGGGGTCAAAGAAAACGTCATCGTCTTTGTCAAACATGTCATCGAGGTCATCAGGGAAGAGAAAGTCGTCATCTTCGTTTTGAGGATCGTGGAAGCGTTCTTGGAGCCAGTAGTCGCGGAAACAAGGGGAAGACTGGACAAGGGCCCACCATTGATCAGAGAAATCCTCAACCGTCCGATATGCCAAGGGAACGAACGATGGCGCGTTGGGATTCAAAGTTGAGGATGACGATCGCCGCAAAAGAACCTCCATTTTCCACTGAAAGTTTTACCGGCAAAATATATAAAAAAAAAAGAAGGAAGAGAGAGTGCTTTGTAAAGATAAGGATAAGGTTGAAACCGGCTGCATTCACCGAATTTATATCGCATAAGTTTATTAAATGGACACGGATTACTGTGTTATTACATTCATGACACTATATTTTTCTATTTTTAGTATTTTATTTTCCATTATTTTAACTAATGTAAATTATTAGTTAATATAAAAAATAAAGTCAGATAAAAATGTTTAATTTCTCAGGGTGAATCCAAAATAATTTGTGGAGTTAATGTTGTATTTAGTTTTTAAATTATAATGATTTGTATAAAGTGATATCTCCATTTTAAAAGTATAACGGGATACTTGTAATATCATTCACTTTATTATATAATTTAATTATTCCGCACCGTTTAACTCTGATGACATAAATAATTATTATATGACATTATCACGTGTCATTTTTAAATACAAAAGTTTATTTATTTATTTTATCCTTTTCTCTTCCTTTTCCTTTCTGTCCTTCCATTCTATCTGATTTGAGGTTGAATCCAGCAAGTTACTAGCTAGATTGGGCTTGAAACAAATGCACGGGAAAGATCAAAAGAGAGGTGAGAGAAATACATAAAGAAAAAAAAATATTTATTTTCTTAAAAAATATATCAAGTGAAATCTGATGGTAATATTTCTTCTCCACATATTATAATAAGATTGATCAACTTGCATTTTAGCACATATGGTGTAAAGAGGTTTGGGTGCATTGATAGATGAAAAATACCAGATTGTACTTATACATGTACTAAACAACAACTTGAGTTGTGGTGATTTCTTTGTGAACGAAATGTGCACATATATATATATATATATATATATATATATATTGGCCAAATGTGAAATAATGTGCTTCAATATGTGGAAATTGAGGAGGGCAATAACGGAATTAAGCAAGATTGCAACGTTTGGAGCCGAAGAGAGAAACCAACGGCTAAAGGTGGTGTTAAAGTCATTTACAGTTTGAACCCAGCAGCAGTATACGCCCATAGTTTTGTTTTCTTTAGCAAAGAAGAAACTTCAAAAGAAAAAGTAACATGTTTTTGTTTTCTTATTAACCAAAAAAAAAAAAAAGAAAAAGAAAAAGATGATAGTGCGACGAGTCGCTGTCGTTGGAATTCGATGTGTCGATGTGCTAAAAACTAGTGTCACAGACAGGCCACGTAATTCTTCTCGTACCTTTATTTTATCAATTATCATCAATTATCTTCTAGAAATTAACAAAATAGCAGACTAGATTATTAATAATTTTCTTTTCTAAGGCAGGAGTTCTGCAAGCCGGTCCAAATTAAAGGTAGCGACAAAAAATCATGTGAACGGAACCGATCAAAATCAAAGGATTAGTTTGTGAATTATGATTAAATTAATCCCCAATAATCAACATTTAAGGCTTTTTACCTTATTTATGGCACTTTATAACTTTTAATTAAAAATATTCATCAGTTAATTTTATTTATTTATTCAATTTAAATTAAAAATTATTTTTATATTAATATATATTTTATAATTAAATTTAAATAAAAATATATTTTTTAAATATATAATATTATTTAAAGTTAGGTGGATTAAAAAAAGTATAAAATCGAGCTGAATTGACTGCTTGACTCGTGAGGAGTCCTAAGCTATTACCTAGGCAGGCATGCGTGCTTACGGGTGCTCTCTCTTTCTATACTAATCGAAATATGAGCGAGTTTCCCAGTTCAATTGCTAACTTGAAATATCGGCAATTCATTATCTCATCAGATTGCATTTTTTCTTACTGAGTTGAAAGCTAATATGGGAAGACTAGCAAATTAACGTTGTCTTTGATATTACTGGAAATTGACTTGACAACGATGCCATTGTCATCACATATGAGTCAGCTGAAAACTCTTGGAGTGCTGACAGCTTTTCTTATGAGCAAAGATGGTGGATCAAGCAGTAATTGTCCTTAAGATCCATAGTATTCTGCAGGTCAATTAATTTTGTCATTTTCCCAAAGGTGGACTGCTTGCTCCGAACCTAACGTCATTGCAGATTCATGGTTGTGAAAAATTAGTCACTACCTGAACATTCATGCTTACCGTCCTTTCGTCTCTTCAAACATCGAATCTATTTAATTGTCCAAAAACTCGAGTCATTTCCAGATGGGGGGTTTGCCATCCAATATGAACTCACTTGACATCTCTAGTAAATTGTGATAAAATTGCTAAATGGCTGGAGTAGGTTTCGCAAAAGACTAGCCTCGCTTTAAAGACTTGACCATGAAGGGAAAATGCAAAGATGCGGCATCCTTTTCCTGAGGAAGGATTAATTGCTGCCAAGCATCCTTAATTCTCATTCAATTTCTAAGTCTTCAGCGTGGAGTATCTGAACAATGAGCTTCAGCTAGCGTCTTACCTTGCTTCCGGAATTGGAGATCTTTGGTTCCTTGAAGCTGAAGTGGTTTCCCAATGAAGGTATGCCTGTATTTCTCTCTTATTTGCGCAGCAAGAGATGTCCTCTGCTAAACCAAAAGTTTCAGCAGGTCTGCGGTGATGACTAGTCCAAGATTTGTCACATTCCCAGCATCCAGATTGACACAACGATGTCATCATATTATATGCTATTTTCAGATCTGAAGACTCTTCCTTTCTGGTCTAAATTGCTTAATTAAACTATCAAGCAGGCATGTCTAAACTCTCAAATTTTAGAAACAAGCACAGAGTTACTTGTCTATATAAAATCAAAACTTTCTTGTTCCTGTCCTTTCAAGTTTACCGGTAATAACCATGGCCATCTGCAAATTCTATGTTCTCTCTTTAAGTCCATTATTATAATACTTTAGAAAGGTGTTTTCAGCATTAAAGAAGGGGTGATGCTACCATTTGCAAATGCTATGTATCTGTCATCCATAGAGGAACAATTGTCATTTACTAGATTCGGTGGAGAGGTTGTTGACTTTTCAGTACATTGCATATTCCACTCAATTTTGGAAAAACCAAGCTTTCACATATGGGCCATGGCCATGAGTGAAGATACAGTAACGTTTTCCTTGGAGTTTCGGCAACACAACCCGCGCTGTCATTTTCCATAAGCAAAGTAGATTTAGTGGGATTCCTTTCCGTTCTCTCATTTGGGTCACTCTTATCAATTTCTAATAAAAGTTGAAACTTTCTTTTGTCCTTTCTTATCTTCTTTATTTGTAAACGTTTATTAGCCAGCGTAGCCTCAGTAATGTAGACCCTTAGTGGTCACCAGCTCAAACAGTGGTACAAAAATTTCAAAAGCAAACAAAAGAAAGCCAAGAGGGAAGAATGGCAGTGCTTTAATAATATGGCTAGAACTTATTATTAAAGTGAAGCTCCTGCCATGGCTGCTAGCAGCCACAGCTCCAGAGATTCATCACTGCCCAGCCAAAGGTAAACCTTCTACCCTATTTCCTAACTTCCTCTATTACAGATTCATTTTCTTTCTTTGCTGACCCTTTTTATTCTTTTTAATATCCATGCCTCACTGACTGTGTGAATCTGGTTTTTCTGCTCCGATGGTTTGTTTCTCTTGGATTAGTGTCTATTTTTAAGTTGATCTGACTTTTTATTTTTTAAATACTTTTTCTTCTGTGTATATTTTTTGATGTAATTATGTCTTCCAGATTTTTGTCTTGAGATATAATCCTTTGTTAAGACCCTCGAAATATATAAAAAAAACTTAGAGAAAATTGAACATGAACACATACCTATATCACTCACATTTGAGTAACTTAGTCTTACTAGGTCTTTGGTATAATTGAACTTGAGTTTGGCACTTAATAATATCCTGTGGTGGTAATTCATTCCTGCAAGCTCGGATCTTGTCATTCAGTTACAGGGTTTATATGAAAGATAACAAATTTAGGTGGTCAGTTGTTTTATGATCCATATATACTTGACTTTCTGTGGCCTGTTGTTTATACATATATGAGATTTCTTGCTAAATTGATAGCTACTTTGCCCGTATTTTTGAGTTTTGAACTGCCCTTATACTATATATGTTGAATTCTAAGCGGCGATTTCTCCTCTTTTTTATTAAATTTTACCAATGATTATTCTGAGCTTGCTCCGAAATTTTCTCATAATTTTACTATTTCAGGATTAAGTTCAATTGTTATTGTTTAATGGTGGTTGTATATTGCTGCAATTGGCTTCATGGTTAGAAGATTGTAACAATGGGATCAACCCATCTAAATTGGCCTTTGTTGCTTGAGACAGCTAATTATTGGCTGCAATCAATGGTGTTTCATTTTTTTTCAAGGATCTTATCAAAGACTAATTGCTATGTGATTTATTTCACTGCATGAAACAAAGTTCAAGAACAGATTCACATTGGCTTTGTTGCCTCAAATTTTAGTGTTTGATATTAATTTGAACTGCACCTATTATTTGGTTATGTCAGCTATTGTATCTGAATTGAGAAGAGAATTTATCTCTCCCTGAAGTGAAACCTTTCCTCAACCAATTTAGTTATGTGGTTTACAAATTGATTTTTCTTGATGACTTACACTTCTGCTTTGTGCTTTTTGGATTTTAGACAAGCATGTTTAAGCCCTCAACAAACCCGTGTTATTTGGATTCGGGATGGATGTCAGATACGAGTATGTGTCTGACAAAGGTATGTTCAAATTTTTCTAAAGTTTTTCCATGAATTTGGAGGGTCTTTTGAGGCTATATCTCTATACCCATGTTCGAAAAATGTGTTGGACATGAGTATTTCAAAAAAAATGGAAAGTCGGAGCAAGATAGGAAACAGACCATTGCGATGGAATTCAAATCTGATAAAGCATCCTTTCCACCCTTTATGTGGTGACTCCATTTACATTAATACATCGATTTTTATTCACATTCTTGGTAATTAGTTAAGGATGTGTTTTCCCTTTGACAGATTAGCGGGGAGAGTGGCATTGGTCACTGGTGGAGCAACCGGCATTGGTGAGAGCATTGTGCGTCTCTTTCACACCCATGGTGCTAAAGTCTGTATAGTCGATGTGCAAGACAATCTAGGTCAGCAAGTCTGTCAATCCCTTGGCGATGGCCCAAATGTTTGCTTTTTCCATTGCGATGTGACAATCGAGGAAGAAGTTCAGTCTGCAGTCGACTTTGTAGTTGAAAAGTTTGGCACACTCGATATCATGGTCAACAATGCTGGATTATCAGGTCGACCATGTGATGATATACGCAACTATGATTTATCTGATTTCCAGAAGGTGATGGATGTGAATGTGAAGGGTGTTTTCCTTGGAATGAAGCATGCTGCTAGGATTATGATCCCCCGTGAAAAGGGTTCTATCATTTCCATCTGTAGTGTTTCTGGTGTCATTGGGGCCCTAGGACCGCATGCTTATACAGGGTCCAAACATGCTGTTTTAGGCCTTAACAAGAATGTTGCAGCTGAGCTAGGAAAATATGGGATACGTGTGAATTGTGTTTCCCCATATGGAGTTGCAACTGACTTGGCTGTAGCCCACTTGCCTGAGGACGAAAGAACTGAGGATGTGCGAGCAAGTTTTCGTGCTGTCATTGGGCGACATGCTAACTTGAATGGAGTGGAATTGACTGCTGATCATGTGGCTAATGCTGTTCTCTTCTTAGCAAGTGATGAAGCTGGGTATATAAGTGGAGACAATCTTATGGTTGATGGTGGATTTACAAGTGTAAACCACTCACTGCGTGTCTTTCGATGAGGAATAATGAAATACAAAGATCAAATAAGCAGTTTCTTTTAGTTTAGCTACCTAGGCACTAGCTTTTATCCAATTTTCTGGGAGATGGTATTTCATTATCTTCCTATTCCTTTCATTGGTGCAGTAGTCGCTCAGTCAGTTTCTTGATAAGATCCTAAATCTGTAAAATTCCTTTCCAGTATATATATATATATATATAAACCGGTTGGAAGGTTGAAGTATTATTCTTATTATCACTGTACAAGCATTTTAAATCTGTTTGTTAATTGATGGAAGTTTATGTGAAAAATGGCTTGATTTGCATAGATTCAAAGTATCAACATGGGCAAAACTTGGGGCACAGCTTAGTCAATTCATACAATTATTTTAAAAAGAAGGTATATAACAAGTTTGGGTTTGAATTTTAATATTTGTAATTCTTTCTTGAGCTTTAGCCTTCTTGGTAAAAAAAAAAAAAAATCAATTTTGGCAAATTGTTTGGCTCTGTAGCAGTGCCATGGAAAGGCTGGCAATGGCAATGATGATTGCGATGAGAAGTAAATCGGATTAGAATATTGAAGAGTTGAATATGAATACGGTGAGATTTCCATTTTGTAGGATCAAAAGTGTCAGGGGCTCTAGAATTCCGGAAAACGTGTACCGGATCTATCAGTCTTGGACATCCGCTGCTTGCAGCCCCTTGGGACGAGGACAGTAATTCCCATTGCTGAGATGATTATAACCTGACCATTTGAAGTTGCAATAATCGTGAAGGAGAATTCAAGTTTTTCGTTTGCGGCCTTAAGATTCATTAACAATATTAAATAATGTTCATAAACCTAAATTTACAGTAAACCTTTTCTAATGAATTATTCAACAAAAGCCATTGATAATATGTAGGTCTGTGTTTGTTGGGATTTATCGTCAGTTTCTTCCCTATGGGCAGCTCTTTGTTGTATTATGTTCCTTCAACTTGCGCAAATTTCTTGTCATATTGCTTTTCCAGCAACTTGATGCATGTCTTCAGCACGGTCGCACCGATAAGCACTTCCAAGAAAATGGGTTTGTTCATTGTCTTTATGCGTTCCACTTTGTTAAATAAAGGAGGGAGATGAATTCTTTTAGTGAGGAATAGCATATATTGCTCATTTTTTATAGCCATCTTTCATTAGAATTTAGATATTTAAGATAGATGCATTTATTCTCTGCGTTCAGTTATTTACTAGATGGTCTGAAGCAAAGAACTGTGCCATAGTCTATATATCAGATCAAATCTAGCCACTTGAACGTGCTTGATGAGATCTGACTAATTCAGGAGTAACATTGTTTGCAACAGCAACTTTGACCACCATTAGAAAACATTGTTCTAACGTCAGCCACTAATGAATCGACATCAGAAGGGTTGAAGTTGGTCAGTCGATTGATTATTGTGGATGAATCGTGTCACAGTTGATGCAGATTGCTCTTTAATTTCCGGCCTCCTCCAACTCAACGGGCAGTATCTTGTAGTTAACCCTGGAAAGGTGATTTACATTGCTGACTTGGGCTCTAAGAAATGACAGAGCATTACTCGTACTACTTAACATTACGTACTTCTCATTTAATACTCTAAGCTGGTCACGCTTCTTCCTATCTAGAGCTACAAAAGTATCCTGCAGCATTCTTAACTTGTCACTCGCGCGTTGATCACCATTTTCCGCACCTTCTCTGAATGTGGTGGTGTCTGTAAATACGAGGGTACTCGCAAGTTGTCTGGCTCTTGCTACAGTCTCTATATGAGCTTGCAAAGCTGGGTTCTAATGTCGTTCATCTAACACGGATCTATGTCAACCAGTCGAACCTTCACCATTACGATTGAGGAATTTTATTTTTTTTAAGCGTCGATGAGGATATTGCTCAATTGTTTTTTTTTTTTTTTTTTTAATTTTTGAATTATATAATTAGATATGATAATATTTAATAAAATTACATAAATAAAATACATATAAAATTAAAAAAAATGTGATACGATACGATATGAATACATTTTTAAATTTTATTTAATATGAATTATAAATGTATCAAAATTAATATATATATATAAATATAAAAATTTTAATATGATTATAATATAATAAAATATATAAATATAATATAAAAATATGAACTGTATGATCTAGATATAATTTTCCAATAGAAGGGGTATAAACAGGTACATTAGATGGCTAATTACAGGAACCCTATTAATTTTCATGTATTTTCCAATTCAATTTTCATCTAGAACAATTAAAAGACGCAGAGACTCCAGAAATTTCGACTTATTATTATTTTTCAACATAAAAATATACATATACTAACAGGTGGGACAACCTATACCTGCCTTTTCGTGTATACGAAAACTTGACAACCTGGGGAATTGAACAAAAAACAAAGTTTTTTTTTGTTGTATTTATCTCTTGTTTCTTTGGCCTTTTCTATTTTGACTCCAGTCATTGGCACATGACTAGGCTGACTCAATTTTCTTTTTTAATTTTGGAATTTGTGAAATTAGCTAAAGAAGATTGTTATACCATTTGGTTAATTTTGGAATTCATTTATTTATTTATTTTTCTGATTAACCGATCGAGAAATGGTTATACAGTTTGTTTAGAAAGAATTAAATTGCTTGAATATAATTTTTTTTTTCTGATTAACCAATCAAAGATTTCATTTTTAATATAGTAACAGGAAATTTTTTTAACTCGAGTTGTCTCATTTTTTTAAATTAATTTTTTAATAAAAATTTTATATATATCTTGAGGATATATAATTGATAATATAATTTCTCTATTATTTTTATTATCTATATCTATATCTATATTATTATTATATATAACACTCCTGACTGAGTTTGACGTTATAATACTAACTCAGTTGAGAAGATTACATAAAATCCAAATTAAAATTACATATACTATATAAAAATTAAATATTTTTTAAGTCTTTTAATCTTAAAAAAATAACTACTAAAAAATTACTTTTTTTTAATTTATTTTTTAATTTAAAAAATAATTACTCAATTAAAAAATATCTTTTTATTTTTAACTTATTATTTTTTTAAAAAATAAATTTAAAAAATATTTTTTTCACCTACTTTTGAAGGTTTGATAAATTATAATCATTATTAATTTGTGAATTCACTAAGCAAATAGGGAAAAAAAAGAATGAAACGAGTAATCATTAGAGATGTATGTGGTTAAGTTATAACTTAAAATTTTTTTTTTTTTATTTAAGCTTGATTCGACCTAGACCAATTTCATTATTTAAAAATTTTAAAATATTTACTTTAAAATTAATTTAAATTAAAAATTTTTATTATTAAATAATAATTTTAATTTAACTTTAATTTATAAAAATTTTATTTAAAATCTATACCTATCGATAGATCTACTAATACTATAAAGCCCACTCTTACGAGGAATGGGTAGGGAGACAGCCTACTGATCGAGAAACAAGCAGATTATATTGGGCCATGTTATATTAGACAGCCTCATTCGTCGCTTCCAGCTGCAAATCGCGGATGTGATGTCTCAGAACAGAATTTGAAAACTAAACTCTCGAAATCGAATCGAAGCCCAGAAATGGTGGGCGCGATTTTGTGCTCACTTTCAAAGTTTCAATTCTCTTCACTTCTCTCTCCCTCTCACGCAATCCCCAATTCGAATAATCTTCACAATTTCCCAGATAACTGACAGTCCCAGAAGGCCGAAATCCCTAGCATTGGCTATTTAGCCAAAACCGGGAGGGAGAAAAAAACAAAAGAAAGAAAGGTATGGAGAAAAATAGGCGAGTAATGTGCCCAGAGAATGAGGAATTAGCAAACTACTTGCTGCAAAAGAGGCAAGAGCTAGCCGAAAAACCCAAAGGGATAAAAGAAAACACTGACCTGACTATTTCAAAGGCGTACAACAATATTTGCCAGGCTCAGCATCCCATCAGGACACTCAAAGATCTCAATGACATCAAGTATGCTCTTTCTTTTTCTTCTTCTTCTTCTTCTCGTCATTTGTATTTGCATTTGCATTTTTTAAAAAAGTAAAGTTTGTCTCTTTGGGTTTGTTTCTTTTGCCTGGTGTGGGCGTCAGCTATTTTCAAAATCAACGCTAGGAGTAGTTGGTCTAGTTATTTCATTATAGCAACTTCTTTTTTAACTTTTACTCCATTATTTGTATGATTCCAGGACTGCTTTTTCCACTCTTTTGTCCTTTTCCTTTTCTTGGAGTAATTTGGTTTATATTTGTGTATAGAGGTGTTGGAAAATGGATTCTGGTGCTTATGCGTGGATATTTTGACAATGATTCAAGAAGTTCAGGACCAGAAGATATAACCAGAAAGGGTGCATTTAGTTCTGTTTTTGATTTTTATTTTTTTATTTTGTTCTTTGTAAATTCTTTTTAAGTTTTGTTCCACTTGAATTGTTCAATTTTCTTCCTTTTTAATTCTTCTTTAATGCTTGTTTAGATAACAAAACTAAAGGAAACAGACGTTATTTGCCCCAAAAGAATTCTGTGGCATATGCATTGTTGATTACTCTGTACAGGTATTTTTGTATCTCTTTATGTAAAATGGTTCTGTCACATATTTTTTCTATATAAATTTGAAGTATCAGATGGACGTGCCTTGTCATTAGGGAGACT
The DNA here is from genome assembly GCA_038382065.1 of Adansonia grandidieri. Taxonomy (NCBI): domain Eukaryota; kingdom Viridiplantae; phylum Streptophyta; class Magnoliopsida; order Malvales; family Malvaceae; genus Adansonia; species Adansonia grandidieri. Next base: position 1,417,551 of record JBBYHK010000007.1, on the reverse strand, counting down.
GCCGATGGGAATGAATTTATGCATAAGCAGGATCTTATTGATGCAGCTGAAGCAAGCGGGCTTTCTCGGGCGCCAATTGTGTATGTTGATTTTTGACATTTAATTGCAAATTTGCTTCTCAAGACTTTAGTGATTTTGGAGCTTGATTGGTGGTTTAAAAGCTGGATTTATGCATTCTTAGGCCAGAGAAAGGAAAAGGGAAACCTGGCCAATTTGGAAGTTCTCCAAGGGACTGGTATAGTGGATGGAGCTGCATGTCAACGCTGATAAAAAAGGGATTTGTTGTGAAATCAAGTTGTCCAGCAAAGTATGAATATTATTTGGTTTCTGTTGTTTTTGTTCCTTTTGAATAATGCATGAGACTTTTCCTTTAACATATTCTTTACTTTATTTGGTTGGCTGCACATGATTGCATAGTGTTTAGTGTTTCCTTTGTGTTTTACGTGTGAATTGCAAACTTCTTTTTTGTAGGTACATGCTGACACCAGAAGGCAAGGAAGCAGCACGTGAATGTCTCATGAAATCTAAAATAGAAGATCCCTTAGAAAATTTGGTTAATGCGGAAAGGCTTTCTCAACCGGACATGCAGAATGCATCTGTTCAGGACTTGTGTCATTCTGATTTGGGTATAGAAGGGACAAATACAAAAGCTGCTTTTCGGCAGAAAAAATCCATTGATGTTCCACTTGATTCTCTTGAAAGGGTATCTGCCAACTGAGATACTTGCAGCTTTTCAGTTTATTTACAAAGAATTATAGTTTCAGTTTAATTGTTTGCCTCTTCGACCATGAGGCAATATTGCTTATCTATGGAATTTACAGCATGTGGAAAATTATGTTCACACCTTGTGCTGGTGCACTTTCTAGTGTCCACTTTGTTTCTGTTATCTTGTTCTCTAAGAGGTTTTTCATTTTTTTTTTTTTTTGTTCTTTTGATTTCCTTGCTGTAGTGTACTCGCTTGGGGTACACGAAGGAACAAGTTCTTTGTGCTTTTGCTGAAGTCTCTGAAACTTCCAAGAACAAGGACATTTCTTCAATTTGGCCAGCAGTCTTGTGTCGTCTTCGAGAAGATCAAGTTTATGGTTAGCTATTGACTGTTTAAATATTACTCTATCAATAACATAGAGATAATCAATTTCATTATTGAAAATTGTGGGACATGATATGATTCTTCTCTTTAAATGTTCAGGGCAAGAAGCTTGTATTGGAGTGCCAAGTGCCAGGATGGAATTAAGTAATGATGGTGGAGATATGCCGAATTTGTTTACCTTGAGATCTTGTTCTTCCTCTGTATGTGAATTGCGATTTGATTATCTTGCATTTTGTCTCAGTTATGTTATGATTGGATCTCAAGCACTGAGAAAAATTTTAACCGGAAAAAGCAAAAGAAAAAGTGGTCAAGGAAAATGAAAAATATTTTGATTATGTGGCATGTATGTGGTATGTAATAAGTACTTCTGCCTTTTGATGTGTCAGAGCCTAAGGATGATAGTTTCCCATAAAAGGATATAAGAAATGATCCACTCAATTCAAACAGTTCAGAATTTGTTAAGATGCATGAACTTTTTGAGCTTTTGTATGATTAGCAAGTAATATTAAAGGAAAAGAAAGATAAAAATGATATGCTGCTACTAGCTGTGCTCTCAAAATTTCTTAATGTTGATTGAAATTTGTTCATTTATAGTTCCAGTAACCTTGTGCCCTTTGTTAGTGAGTTCTCTTTATAATTTGCTTGAAGAATTGCCCATTATTCTGGTTGATGTTTTAAAATTATCGTTGCAGAGGCCAAGTTCTGATGGTCGGAAAGCAGATATGAATGTCTTAAGTATTCCACCTTTGAGCTTTGGGGAGAGATTTGAGGATGTATATGAAGTAATCTTAATATTAGATGATCGAGAGCAATTTACCAGTCAAGGGTCAGTAAATTTATAGCGTTGTTTTTTATTGGATGTGCTCTTACAAGTTTCAATTTCTGGGGAAGTGAGCAACGTTATATGTTGTGAGTTTAACAGTGGACGCTCCAAGAAAATGTTAGAGAAGATTTGCTCCGAATTCAAAATCAAGATAAATGTGAGGTTTTAGTTCCTTTTTATATCCCTCACTTTCATCTTTATTTTGTAATAAATTGAGAGGCTGGCCTAATTTTCTTTATATGTTGATGGCTGACAGTTATTTGCATACCATTCTCATAATGTGTTGATTTAATTTTTAACATTTGATTGGCTTTTCTACATGGATTCTATTAGCAGTCAATTTTTTTATATAAAATTAGTGGTTCAGTGCAAATTTTTATTGTATCTTGATATTTTTTATTATCATAAAATTTTCGGTGTTAATATTTAAAATTAGGCATGTTAATATTTTTGATTATTAACAAGCCTGAGTTTCTGCTAGAATTCTCAGTAAACTGTCTCTTGCGTTTGACAAGTGAATTCTTGTTTCTTTACTGGTATTGCTACATGATATATTAAACACATTCATTTACACAGTGACTGTTCTCCAGGTTAGGCGGTTGCCTGTTGGAGACGGAATCTGGATAGCTCGCCATAAACATCTTTCTAGTGAATATGTTCTGGACTTTATTGTTGAGAGGAAGAAAGTTGATGATCTACGCTCTTCGATACGGGATAATCGCTACAGGGATCAGAAACTAAGGCTTCTGGTATTGATTCTTTAAGTCAATATCTCATGATTTTGGTTTCATAGCTAACGGTGATGTTTACCAATTACAAATTTTCCTGTTGTATTCTATTGGTAAACGCTTCTAATGCCATTTGAAGTTACAATAATCGTAATGGGGTCTGCGGTTTTAGTTGACCTTCCTTGACTTCAAGTTTGTTGTTTACTGCCTCAAGATGCATTACCAATGTTAAATAATGCTCATAAACCTAAAGGTACCTTGTTTTTCTTTTTCCTTTTTCTTTTCCTGAGTAGTGATAAGGTTTCTAATGAATTGTTTAACCCAAGCCATCGATATATGTTGGTTTGTTTTGGTTGGGATTTATCATTGGTTTCTTCCTTATGGCAGCTCTTTTGTGTATGTTTCTTTAAGTTGTGCAAATTTCTTGTTGTATCGTTGTTCTAGCTACTTGATGCATGTCTTAAACACAGTTTTCTGATCCAGATATTCAAACTTTTAAATTGTTTAAGTGGTTGCTAGTTACACTAACCTTTATGGGTTAAACTGAAGAAATAAGAGACGTAGATAAAAATAGGGAAGTGAAATTTGATAATTGATTCCTCGATTTCTTTTCACCATTGGAGTTCAACATAGAGAATTTTAAATGCTGTGGGTGTTTGTGCTTATAATATTCGCAACAGACATACATAACTGCAAGTAAATTTACAAGTAAATTTACATGATTCGGTTTCACCTTTTCGTCTAGACTATCCTTGTGCTTTTCTTTTCTATTTTCAAATGTAAATTTAATTGGAGTTGCTGCAAGTTTTTGTTTAGGCTTACTATTCAGCTTAAGTTTAATAAAAAATATGCCAGCATAACATTTTTTTTTCCTTTGCATTTTGCAAGAGATGTGGACTTAAGAAGCTCATATATCTTGTGGAAGGTGACCCGAATTCTTCAGAAGCTGCTGAAAGCATCAAAACAGCGTAAGATTTTTTCTAGATATACTTTCAGGGTTCAGTTTACTTTCTACTAGGTTATATGTCTCTTTTACCTCACAAAGGAGCTATTTCTATCATTAGGAGTTGGATATTAAAACTTGTAACCTTGCAGTTTTATTTTTTTTGCTATTATTATTATTATTATTATTTTATCTATACGGTTATTACATAATCCTACATCTAAAATTTAACAAAGAAACTGATTTTCTTGAATAGAGGGTCAACCAACCCCCCTATGCACCTTTCGCCGTTCCCAAAAGATGTCGCTGATTTCATGGGTCATCGAGTTCCATAACCATGACATGATCATGGAATCTGCCTCATCCCATGCATCGAACCTGGGATCCTCTCTTTCTGACCAGTTCCTAAAAGATGGCTAACTTTTCCTTTCCCTTTCAGGTAGGTTTGAACAAACTGAGAACATTTTAAAATTTTTTTTCCATTCAGTCTATAGGCTGTTTGGATATTTTGTAGGTCTCCGGAGTTTCATCAGAAATTGATTTTGAGTATGACCTATTTGGTGATTTAGGCCAAAGAAAAGAGGAGGGAGAAAATGAAAGTGAAGGCCAAGAAAAAATAGGTAGGCAATGAAGGCCAAAGAAAAGAGAAGGGAGAAAATGACAATGAAGGCCAAGAAAAAATAGGTAGGCAATGAAGGCCAAAGAACAAAAAAACTGAGCCTAAAGCTCTGATGCCATGTTAGAAGTCAATAGGAAAGTAGGTAAGAATGCCTGAATTCTCTGTTATTGAATATCAGCCTACTCTAGGGTATTTGTACAAGAGTTTAGGTCGATTATAGTTGACTAGAATTTAAAAACTAATCCTAGATAAGAAGGAAACTATGCAACAAATCCCTTAAGGAATTCTAATCTAATCCTTAATTAAAGGAATTCCATAATTTACAGATCCTATATTTAGTCCTTCTAGTCTAACCATATCTTCTAACAATTAATGTTTTCTTTAGGGTTATTACTCCATCCTACATCTGAAATTGAACAAGAAAATGATTTTCTGGAATAGAGGGGAATCAACCCCCCTGCCCACCTTCCCCCAGTTCGTATGTGCTAGTGATTGCAAAGGTTTTTTAATTGCTAAATTAGGGGATCAAACACTGCTCTTTGATCAGGGAGATAATGCACCAACCACAAAGCCAAATGCTTGGGATGCAAAAGGCTCTTACACTTTTCTTTATGCAGGTGCTTCACAACAGAGATTCTGGAGGGGTTTGATGTTCAAAGAACAAGCGGTTTACATGATACCTTGAGGAAGTATGCTTATCTTACTCGAGCAATAACTCAATATTATAAATTGCATCTGCCTGATGACCAGTCTAGATGCACTGGTATCTGTCCTCCCTATAATGAATTTATCCAAAGGTGCCAAGAGCTGGATAAAGCGACAGTCAGTGATGTTTTTGCCATTCAACTTATGCAGGTATATCTGTTCTTTCATTAAGGAACGTTTATTGTTTAGTAATAATGTGGTAAGATCATTTATTTGAACTGTTATTTATAGTGGCTTATCAATTTTAACCTATGCCTCTGTACCTATATAATGTGCACGAAGTACCTCATCTCTAATATGGTTGTATAAATTAGCAATAGGTTTTGATAATCTGCTTGTGGATGCTGTCTCGTTTAATATTTAATTCTGTGTCTGTTGTGGGGTATTAACATTAAAAACTTTGTTTTATTAGTCAGTTGTGGATATGTAGGATTTATATGCTAACCATGATAGTTTGTTTGTAGGCATAAATGATTATGTTGATGTATTACTTAAATACCCCTTTTAAGTTTAAAATATTGATGGTCTTTTTTTAAGTGATTGACCTTGTCGGTAACATTTTTAATCATTTAATCGCAGGTACCGCAGGTGACTGAGGAGGTTGCCATAGCTGTTGTGGATTTGTATCCAACACTAGTATCTCTTGCTCATGCTTACACTCTTCTTGTGAGTTCCCTTTTTTTCCCCTATATTGGAGCTAGGAACTTTATATGAGAAAATTAATGGTTGAGCTGGCTAGGATTCTACGCTTCTGAGTTTAAGAAGGGGCACCACTAGTTTACAACTTAGTCATCCAACTGCATACGAGCGCCTTTAGTTAGTGGTTTAGAAAGCTGAAATAAGAGAAACGGCTGGGTGCTGGTGAGTCATAAATGTTAATCAATCATTTACCGTTGTGAAAGGTATAGAACTCAAGGAGGTAACAAGATGGTTTAGTTGCTGAACATTTTATGCTCCTGTCTCATGATAACATAGAATATAATATACTTTTGATTGAAATTGAGTTTTGTTGCAAGAGGATAATCTTGACTCACCATTTCTTTAAAAAAATTTTATTAAGAACAAGCGTTTGTCTTCGAGCACTTTGTTCTAGCCTTTTAAAGTAAATTCTTCCAAGGGCATCTTGATTTGTTTTCTGTTTATGTTTCAGTTTTACTGACGTTAGTCAATTATTTGTGCTTGCAAAAGGATGGTGATGTATGCGCACAAGAGGAGATGCTTAGGAAGCAGAGTAACAATGCAGTGAGCTCAGTTGCTAGTAAGAATATTTTTCGGTTTGTTTGGGGCTGATTCACTTACGCGCATCTCTTCTAAATTGTGATCTAAATAAGAATTGTCTCCATTGAGAGCTTCCTGTGAACCATTTTATATTTGAAGTTCAATATTGTTAATAAGATATATGATCTTGTTTTAGACTTTCCATAGCTATATAAATACAGTTGTAAACCAGGACTGCCCGAACATCATGCATGAAGATGAAAAATGAAATTAAGGGATTTGGTAAATTTAGTGAAAAACTGTAGAGAAAAACACAAGAACTGATATTCAAACACTAAAGCTTATTTTGTAGATTTCTCCGGTTTAATTTTAACAGTCTAATTCCATAATCCAGCTAATTCGTAACTATCTGATTTCAAACTATTTTGGTTTTGGCGATTCGGAAGCTGTCCATGACTGTTCTGGTTTTTGAATTCACAAACTGCAAAAGGTGAAGAAATCCATGAATTAGGGAAAAAAAAGTGCCTGCTAGTCTTATTTTTATATGTAATTATTAGAAAATGCTCTGTTGTTACCAACCTCTACCATCAGTTCATCCTTTGTTGCATGTGCTCTAACATAACCAAATTCACTAATCCTTGACAAACTCCAACCAGCTGCCTGTTGATGAATGAGTATAAGTTGATGATGATTTTCCTTGGATAAGTAAATTGTAAGGATCCATTTTTTTTAACGAATAATGACTTTTGAAAAAGACTTTTTGAATGATTTTGGGTAAAATTTGGTTGATTTTCGGAAGTCATTTTCCATAGTCAAATGGACCCTAAAATTCTATTGATTTTTGACTGAAGATGGTCCACTAGAGTAGACTTACAAAGGGTGAGAATTTGTCCAGACTGAAACCAGCCATTCCAACAATAGCTTGCACAGGTGCTTTGTAGTTACTATTGTCATATGTGTCTATCCCATTTTGATCTTTGGTTGGCATTGCCAGGCATTGAGAGTCGTAAATTGAACATGTCCTCTCATAATTATGAACATGACCGAAAAGAACCAGGTCGACCTAGCTCATGGATTTTCGAACCATCATTTACCGCGTAAGATAAGATAATCCACCAAAATTGACAAATAATCAACCCAGAAGACAATTTTTTTTTTTTTTTACCTTGTTATCCAACAGGATTGGTTCTACGACATTACGAAAATTAACATCATGACTGCCTGCAGTAAGATAGCTGCTATACATGGGCCTATGCCTGCATTTGGCAATATTGCAGTTGATAACAATTTTAGCAAATTAGTGAATTAATCCTGCGACCATTTCATGGACTAAGGCATTTGATCGGACCCTTCAACTTACCCCATAAAAATTAACCATGGTGTTTTTGATCGATCAACTGATGCCATGTCCTTCTTCATCCATTTGTACTTTGAAAATTTTGAAAACCATATAATTATATAAATGAGTGTAATATCTATCGACGCTTAATAATAGGGAAAAGGGTAGGCTAAATTTTTACCTGTTCAGAATTTTGCGTCCAGTCGTGTTCTGTTGAAATGACTGTGAAGTGAACACTGCCTTGTTCTATGGAATACCACGGCTTATCCTTTGCTGCGGTTGGCATTGGAAAATAGGTCTCATAAGGAACTCCGCATTCTCCGCCCGAGTCAGGAGTCGGGTAACGAGACCCTGAACCTGCATAATCCCTGGAACATCGCGATCCGAGTGTGAACAATGTTATGATGCTCGCTGATTTTTAATCAATTACTAGGATAACTTGATCGTTTACATTTATTATGAGTATAGACGTCAGCAATTTTGAGCATACAATCATTTTATACTCTACAGGTAGGGCAAGAAATTTTACCTCTCATGATTTCCGATTGCTGTCATGTAAGAAACCTTAGAAGCCAAAGGGCTTATAAGGTGAAGGAAGAAGTCCCATTCAACTAGGAAGCCAGTTGCATAGCTTATGTCCCCAATGTGAAAAATGGAGTCTACATTTCCATTTTTTACTTCCTCAACCATACCTTTTACCACTGAAAGAGATCCTGGCTATGTGTCACAATCATATAAAGCCTCATTAATGCATTATAGTGATAGCATATATTTTGTACTGTTCAAATTCATGGTATTATCAATTAAGGTTTAACTTAGTTGGTTCATTTTGTTGTTCTTAAAATTTAGCAGCTAATAAGTTTAGAATATGAATCTCAATATTTATAACCTTTTTCTCCTATCTTAGGCTCTAACCTCCTTTGTACCAAAAAAAATTATGGTATTGTGCCATTGGATCTTCTCTAGTGCACAAACTATAAAATTATGTGAAATTTGACTGAAATGTTGGAAATAAAGGAGGATTAAGCAAGCCAATTTTCCAGAAATGATGATCAAGTTTAGGAAAAGTTAGATATGTCCTATATATCCAGGTAAAGTTTTCTATAACAATGATCAATTGAATTGTATCCCCACCTGAATGTAGTGCTCAACAGAAGCATCAAGAGGAGCCTTTCCCATATCACCAAATACAAGAAATTTGAGTTCACCTGATCCTCCTGCTGGTGGAGTCCGGAATTCGATTTGATCACTCCATCCAACTGCGTCACTGAATCATGAAATACAAAGATCAGAGTTTGCTTCACAAATGAAACCCACAAATCTCTCTCCATGTTAGCCAATGCAATTAGTATGTCTTTCATGAATGAATGAGCAAAATAACAGCCCACAAACATTACCAGCTTGTATCAGGAGCAAAGATTTGAGTGGAATTATTCAGTCATCATAAGATCATGTTCCTACTATACCTTCCATATTTGTAGTAGGAGGTGCTTGAAGGTTGAAGTCCTGTCATCACCGCTGTGTGAATATAACCAGGGTCATGCCACCCAAAATCCTTGGCAGGACTTGGTATAAGAGTAGAACCTATCCATTTTACAATCAACATGAAAAAAACTTATTTATGAAGTTAATTGTCACATATAGTTTAGACTTAATTAAAGCCAACAATATGACATTCTTGAAGAGTTTCTAATTAGGAACTCACTGCACATATCATCTTGTGAAAAGGTTGTAACTTTCGATATCTGTGATTTCCCATTCCCATACTTCACTTTTTGAGGCTTCTCATCCCCGCTTATCCATGTTAATCTCATCTGCAGCAGTAAAACAAAATGCTCAGCCCGGTTTTTTATAAGCAGAATCATAAGCTTCTCCCCTAATAATCTCATGTCCCATGATAAAATCAACTTGATTTTCATTCAGGCTCAAGCTCAGGCTCAGGTAACACTTATGGCAAGTTCAACTCACTCGGTATAAACTAATTATACTTCATCAAATTAAGCCAGCCACTGGAAATTTAATGTCTTAGTATTGCCGGTCTCTTTTCCAACAGGACATAATCTAGGTGTGCTTCTATGGTACTTGGACTCGAGATGAATATTGGATATAAGTATATGTTTAACACAGATATTCTCAAATTTTTCTGAGTTTTTCTCGTATATTTAGAAGATCATATCTTTGCAACCATGTTTCAAATATTTATATACTTTAAAGAAAATAAAAAGTCCAGGTAACATAGGTTTCAGTCCAATGTTGTATCTAATTAATTTATATATGTATTAATATTCTGGCTAGAGAACTAAGTACTATGCATGAATACTAATTAGTATTTACCGATGTTCCAGATGAATCTATGCTTGAGAGATGTCCATACAATGGGGCATTTGGATTTGAAAACTTCAAGGGATTGGTGGTCCTCTTTAAAACGCAAGGCTTAAGGAAACCACCGGCGAAGAATACAAATTCGATGTCACTTCTTATGTTAATGACATGAAAAGTTACAGAGCCACTGCAAGTTGTGACCTCGCATTTTCCGTTACTATATTTTTTGCACTCTTTCTTCTGGCAACTTAGATAGTCTGGATCACTACTCACAAATTTTGCCTGCACAGTTCGAATTCAATGGATATATAAGAATTGCTATTAATTTTCCCATTGCCAATTATTTGAAAGAGAAAATAGCTCGTTAAAAGGAACCCACATGAAGGCTATACAAAGCTGCAAAAAATCAATCCTTCATCTTGGTTTCAAAGTAATTAAACTCACAGTACTTTCCAATTTCTAATAATGAGAAAAACAAAAAACAAAAAGAAAAGAGGAAGTTGGTCATCTTGCTATATTCCATTTTAAAATTTCAATTTCTTGATAATATGGATAATTTTTCATGATTGATATTTACAAAATTGGATTGCCATTGCAAAAGATTAAACAAATTAATTATGTAAGAAATAAAGGGATAAAATGTTTGAAGAATATGAAAATCTTTTGTGGTTTCTAATTGAGGAATAAATTATTATATTCAGCTAGGTACTGTTTTAGCATTTTGTGGTACCCAATTGTTTTGATAATGATTACACTTTTTATAAACTTTTGAAATAATTTTGGTAATTTTAATAATTTTATTAATATTTAATGTGATTTTTTTTTATAATTTTGGTAATTTTTGATAAAATTTTGATAATCTTTGATATAATTCAAATAACTGTTAATATAATTTTAATAATCATTAGTATAATTTTGGTATTTTTAATATAATTTTGATAACATTTGTAATAGTCTTGGAAAACTTTGATGTAATTTTGACAGCTTTTTTATATTTTTGATAACCATTTATATAATTTTGATAACTTTTAACATTATTTTGGAAAAACCCTTGGTATAGTTTATGGTAACCTTTGACATAATTATGAAAATTTTTGTAATAATTTTGACAACATTTGATATTAATTTTGACAACTTTTGATATATTTTCATAACCTTTTATTTAATTTTAGCAATACAATTTTGGCAATCTTTAACATGATTTCAGTACCATTTAATATGATTTTGATAACTTTATATATTTTGATAACCATTAATAAAATATTGACAACTGTTAATTTAATGTTGGTAACAATATGATATAATACATTGATTTTTTTTATATAATTTCAGCAACTTCTAATATAATTTTAAAAGCCTATAATCTAAATTTTAAAAGCTTATAATTTTAGTAATTTTTTATATAGTTTTGATAACCTTTGATATAATTTTAATAACCTTTACTATATTTCTGACAACTTTTGATATAATTTTAATAACTTTTACTATATTTCTGACAACTTTTGATATAATTTTGTTAAACTATTTTGATAACTTTTAATATGATTTTAATAGTCTTTGTCATTCTATTTGATTCTGATAAAACCTTAACGTAATTTCAATAATATTTAATATAATTTTGATAACTTTTGATAAAATTTTGGTTATTTTTAATTAATTTAGACAACCATTTTATACTCCCTATGTACCAATTATATCAAATTATATTAGGGGTTGTATAACTTTTTTCAAAGGTTACCAAAATTATATCAAATATTATCAAAATTGTATAAATGTTATCAAAATTACAATATCAATTATCACAAATAACAAAATCAAATGAAGAGTTACCAAAACTACATCAAAAGTTACCAAAATTATTTCAAAGATTCCTAAAATTATATCCAAAATTATCAAAACAATTACAAAAGTCATCAAAACCATATTAAATATTGTCAAATATAAAGTTACCAAAGCTATTACAATGGTTATTACAATTATATTAAAAGTATCAAAATCATATCAAATATTACTAAATTTATTTTAAAAGTTATCAAAATTATACAAAAGTTCATGCAAAGATTACTAAAATTCTATCAAAGATTATCAAAATTATATCAAAGGTTACTAACATTATATAAAGGATTACCAAAAGCAAAATCATACCGAAGGTAGCAAAATCATATAAATGGTTATCAAAATCAAATTAAAGATTGTAAAAAGTTATATTAATGGTTATCAAAATTATATCAAATGTTTTCAAATTGTATCAAAATTTATCGAAATTTCATAAAAGGTTATCAAAACCATAGCAAAGGTTATTAAAATTATTTTACACGTTCACAAAATTATATCAAAGGTTATTAAAACTATACTAAAAGTTATCAAAATTATATTAAAATTTATCAAAAATATTTTAGAAAATGTTAGCAAGTTCCTAATGGCTCTAGTTAAGTTAACGTTTATAAAAATAAAAGCATAATAAATGTATTACTTTTTATTTAATATAGTAAAAATAATGTGTTAAATGAAAAATATTAAATGATAATTAAATAATCCTTTCTTGGTGCCTTATATTATTAGATTTCATAATTATATCAAAAGTTGCCACAATTTTATCAAAGATTATCAAAAGATTATCAAAAGCAAAAATTTTATCAAAAGTAAACAAAATCGTATAAAAAGCTATCAAAAATTATATCTAAACTTACTAAAACTATATAAAAGGTTATCAAAATATTATCAAAAGTTATCAAAATTATTTTGAACATTATCAAATATCAAAATTATATCAAAACTTATTAAAATCATATTAAAAACTGTCAAAATCATATTAAAAGCTATTAAAATTTTATTATATGTTTTCAAAATCACATCTAAAGTTACTACAATCATATCACAGGTTATATTATATATTATATAAGTTTATGTATTTATTATTACTCATTATATATTTATTCCGAAATAAAAAATTATATATTTATGTCATAATTGTTCATATTTAATCGTATATGGTAGTATATATTATTTTAATTTAATATAATTTTATGATTTAATTGTCCTATCACGCTACCTTTGATCTTCATTATTATCTTGGCTCCCGTCAAGTAAATAACGATTTAAGGTTTTCATGACCAAGTGGCTAGATAAATAAAATCTTCATTCATAACTAAAAAAAAAATTTCTAATATTCTTTCAAAATTTGAAGTATTATTCTCATAAATTTTTTTAATACAAAATAGACAAAATTAATCAATGTTTAATTTAAATAAGAATATTATCAATTGAGAAAAGTTTGTTTTAATTAGACTTGTTCAAAGCTAGTCATTTAAATCCACTTTATTTATATAGATAAAGTCATCGATTTAAATATTTATTTCTTATCTAATTTTATACTTTTATTTTTTTTAAAAATTTTATTTAATAAATTCAAATACTAAACGGATTCAAATATGAGGATATTCTTCTTTAAATTGTATGTAGATTCGGATAGTAAGCTGATAATAAATGAATTTGAATTTCAAATAAATTAAGTAGAGTTGGATATTTATAGCTACAAATATTTTATCCTATGTCATTTCTATTTGCATATTATATATATTGCGTTGTAGTTTTAAAATAAAGATTTCAAGATTATTTTTTTATTGTCAAAAACGATCATGAAAATAGTTATGAAATTTATAGATACACAAAGGAGATCATACCAAATTAATAATGGGAATTTGATGGGTTTATTAGGCCACCGATAACTCACATTATAAGTGTGAGGTCAGGTTCCCTGCCTAACTAGCTGGCTGTGTTAGAACCTCTCACAAAAGAGGGGGAAAAGAGGGTATCCATTAGTTATAGTGACATATGAATTTGGCATCTCATATTTAAATACAAACTGACAATAAATGATGCAACACTTCGTTCAAACACTTTCCAATATTCAATAATTGGGATTGCATCTCGTACAAGCTAAGGTCTCCTCATGGGTTAGCAAACTATCAATTTTACGTGAAGTCTCAGAATTTTATTGGATTTCTTGATGGGACTTAATCGGCTTTTTCCTATTTCATTAATACAAGAGATGTTCAACTGTGGGGTTATTTTCTCGATTTAATAGGTTTGATTTATAAGAGTCAAGTTTTAGATAAAAATTTTATTAATTTTAATTAATTTGATTAGTTTGAATTATAATTTTATAATAAAAATAATATTTTTTATTTAAATTTAATTATAAAAATATAAATATTAATAAAAATAATATTTTAATAATATAATGAATAATTAAATAGATTTTAGAGTATGTTTCTGTTGAATTTTGACGAAAAATTTTTTAAACTATCAAACTACAACCTAACTCATGAATAAGTTTAAAGACAAGGTTTAACTGTAAATCATGGAGAAATAACTAATGTGAAGGACTTTTGGTTAGCTGGTCATAGAAAGACTTAAACACTGGACTTCAATTTTGGGTCGTTTGCAAAAATCTCCGAATGAAATTAGACACTCTTCATAAAGGTCAAGGATTGATGATTTTAATTTTCATTGTTTCTATTGTTTTCTGTTCTTACTTCGTACAAAGGTGTCCATAAAAAATAACAAAAAATGAAAAACAAAAAAAAAGAGTTTAAACAAGCAAAAATCAAAGTTAAATGGCCTAGATTTGTTAGTGATAAGAATTGGTTTAATAATTAGCTTTATATAAATTACATGATGTGACTTAAATATATATACCTTTAGAAATAAATATAAAAATTTTATTTTTAATAAAATAATATCATGTAATTTATCTTATCACATATAAAGCCATAATTCTTTTGACCTAGGGTGGCTTCAGCCCGTAGGCTAGATTTTCTTGCCAGCCAACGCACCGTTGTAATTAAACAGCAGTTTTTATTAAGATAATATCATGTAATTCATCTTATCACATACAAAGCCATAATACTGTTGACTTAGGGTGGCTTCAGCCCGTAAGCTAGATTTTCTTGCCAGCCAACCCACCAGTTGTAATTAAACAGCAGTTAATTTTCAGATTTTCTTGCCAGACAACCCGTTAGGGAATTGAAAACCGGAGAGATTTTTAATACATGCAATCAACGAAGAGTATCAGACAGGTGATTCATAATATTTATCAGGTATATGTGCATGCCCGTTCAGTTGGTTTCTTTCTTTTACATTTTGCACAGTCCATTTAGCTCAATGCAATGATAACATTCCAGATGAGTAATAACATGATCTGTCGTTTTTTTTTTTTTTTTTTGGAGGGGGGTGGGGTTTGAGCAATAATACCAACATTGCGTACCTTAACCGGATAATGGCAGAGGAGAGGAAGGTTAGCAATGTCACCAGTTTGTAAATAAAAAAGTTTACTCTCGATACAAGCTCCGATGCTGCGTATGCAACAAGCATATTTGAAAGTTGAAACTAAAAATATCATTTGAAATTAAGAAAAAAATGTTTGATTCTGAAATGAACATTAAAAAAAAGTAGAAAAGGGATCTTACTTAGAATAGGAAGGTGAGATCATGGCAATCCAGTCTGTTTCCGAAGGAAGCAAAACTCCGGTAACAGTTACAGTGACAAACTCTTCATTAGAGAGATTAGAAGTTTTACTAACATGAATTTGGAGGGAAGGGTTTGGATCAAGACATTGAAATAAAGTTCTTCTATTGATCACCCGAAAGTCGGATATTGCGGTGTAATTGCGATGCACGAAGGTCGAGGTGGCAACCGATGGATGCAATCGGAAAGAAGAAGATAAAGGAAAACTAAAGAAGAGGAAGAAGAAGAAAAGAAGAATAAGCAATTTGAAAAGATAAGAAAATGGCTCTTCCATTGAAATGAAAACAATTAATTTTGTGACTATGTATGAGGCAGGCAAAAAAGTTATGACTCTTGGGGATATATATATATATATATATGTATATATATACACACACACACACGAGGAATGATATGCTTATATTTATGTAAAATTAAATTAACTTTACATACTTTTATAGTTTTATATATTGTTCATATCAATATAAATCGATTGTTAGATTGAACAATATAATTATATTCATCATGCATGTAGAGTTTCGAATTAATCCGACGTAAAATTTCAAATTGAATCAATATTTTAATCATATCGATTAAAAATATTAATATTTTTAATATAAATTTAACGATCGAAAGTTTTTTCATCAAAAAATACTTAAACATTTTTATTTATTCAAAACTCAAAATATATAATCTATGTGAATAAATGATTAAATATAATAATTAAATTAAATAAATATAAATAATATATAAAATTATAAAAATATATAAAATTAATTTAATTTATATAAATGTACGGGAACATATATATATATATATATAGAGAGAGAGAGAGAGAGAGAGAGAGAGACACACACACGCACACACAGATGAGTTGGAATATAGTTAAGGGTAGGTGCGTGGGCGAATTCTAGGGGTGTATTTCTTGATGGGATGGCAATGTTACGTTCAGACCAAGAATTTGTTATCAATGATCACTTCTGTCACTTAAAGTAGGGTTTTCCCTTTTCTGTTGTTATTTCCTTTATTTTTACATTGTTTTACATTATTTTATTTCATGAGAAATTATCTTTTCTATTCTCAATCAAGTTTTTAGACTCTAAAAAAAAAATTACTTAAATGACACCTATAATATTAATATCAATACTATACATATATATGAACTAAAAAGGTATAAATAATGAACGATTTTTATGCCCTTAATAATTTATTATAATAACTATTTTATCATTAATTATTATTTTTTTTATTAAATTAATAAAATATTCATTGTTTTTTATTTTTTAAAAACATTAAAGTTTTTATTACACTAAATTTTTTTCAATTGATATTTTTTATTCAAATTAAAAATTGATTAATTTTCATTCATCTATTTTTTTACTTATTAAAACTTACGAGAACAACACTCAGACTAAGAACAATAATAATAAGGTTTTGAAATAAGATTGGAAAATATTTATTAGTTAAGAATCATAAATCCTTTTTATCTAGCTATTAGCTACAAAGAACCTTAAAGTATTATTTATTTGATAAAAATCTAAACGTAAAACTATAACTCAAGATGATAACTAGGACTAAATGGGTAGTATAATAAGATACTTAAATCATAAAATTATGTTAAATTCTAATAATATATGTTACCTTATAATATTAGACATGAATGATTTTGTATAAATAGATAATAAGTAACATAAATACATTACTTTTTATATAACATATATTTGATATGATTTTAATAACTTTAGATATGATATTGATAACAATTGATAAGCTTTTAATAGTTTTTATATGATTTTGATAGTTTTGATATGATTTTAATAAATCTAACATAATTTTGATAACATTAATGTTACTAATACAAATTTTAGTAACCTTTGCTATAAAAATAGTATTCTTTGATAACATTTGACGTAATTTGGTAATTTTTTATTCAATTGTTTAATCTTTTTAAATCTTTTTATATAATTTTGATAACCTTTTCAATCAATAATTTAAGCAAGTTTTGATATAATTTTTGATTACTTTTAATATGAGTTTATTAACCTTTCATAAAATTTTTTGTTATGAAAACCTTAAGGCACTATTTATTTGATGAGAACCGAAATATTAAGATAAAAGTAAAGATGATAATTAAGATTAAATTGGTTGAAAATTATGTTAAATTACAAAATATATTTTACCATATAAGATTTTACATGAAAGATGTTGACATTAATATATAATAATTAACAATAAATAATGACCTTTTATATATAATATATAATAACTTTTAGTATGATTTTATTAACTTTAACTATGATTTTAATTGCGTTTAATATGATTTTAATAACTTTGATATAATTTTGACTATTTTGGCAACCTTTGATCTACGATTGGTAACTTTTAATATAATTTTAGTAACTTTTGATAAAATTTTAATGACTTTTTTTATTAATTTTCTAAACCTTTGGTAATTTTTTAGGAAACCTCAAAATTTTCTTTACTAGTTGAGAATTGAAAAATGAAAATATAATCAAAGATGACAATTAAAATTAAATTTGTAGTATGATTATCACTTGGAATATAAAATTATGTTAAATTATAAAAGTGTATTACTATATAAGATTAGACATGAATGATTTTGATATAATTATATAATAAGTAACAATATGTAATACATAATATAACTTTTGATATAATTTTTATAGCTTTTTTTTATTTTAATATTACGTCTTTAATTCCATAATTAGTTGTAGTCAAAAATTATTTCCCTTGTGTAGATTTAAAAAAAAATGACGGGAAGCCACCCTCATTTCTTAATAATAGGAATATTTTTAATCATTTCTTTGTATTTTTAAGATTAGACCAAAAATCAAAATCATGAAAAGTTTAGGAATAAAAAATTTGCAAAATCATTGTAAAAGGGCTAAATCAGAATTTTAGTATAAATATAGGACCTAATAACATCGTTTGCCTAAAAAATTTTGTTAACTAAGCTTGCGCATGTCAGCAAAGTCAACGGCTCATCAATAAATCAACTTCTATGTAAGCATTTTTAACATAAGAAAAATAACAGTGTTATTATTTTGATTAAAAATTTTTATTTAAATTTAATTATAAATATTAATATAAAAATAAATTTTTAATATTATTTTAAATAATAAAATAAACTTTTTAAGATGATCCAAACTAAATCCAAGAGAAAAAAAATCCAAAATCAGGACTCCGCGTAAACATCTGTAGCAAAAGGGTGGTAATTACCGGCCTCTAATTGCAGCTTATCATTTGTTGCATGAGCTCCAACATAGCCAAATTCAGAAATCCTTGACTAACTCCAACCAGCCGGCCTGTTCATGGATGGTTAACAGATTGCTTTTTTTACTTTCAGCCTAATTTAGCTAATCATGAAATAAAAAGAGATATTCTTTCCAAACTTCCATCATCAGGAAATTTGGTCGAGAATGAAGCCAGCCATTCCAACAATAACTTGCACAAGTGCAGTGTAGTTGCTATTATCGTATGTGTCTATTTCATTTTGAGCATTGCTACGTGACCTTTTTTATTTTATTCTTTTAAACTTTATCTGTTTATTGAAAAATCATCATTTAAAATGACGATTTCATAAAATAAAAAAAAATTATTATCTTAAATGATAATTTTTCTTAAAAAATTATGATTTTTTTATTTAGCGGATGATGAGACGAACCGATCAATTAAGATTTTTCTTCCATTTTCATCTTTTATCGACGTTGTCTAGATATTCAGAAATATAGACCGAGCATGTTTTCTCCTACTTATGTACATGGCTAAAAAAGGACCAGATCCACCTAATTCATGTTGTCTTATCATCAATTTCTTTTCCCCAAAAAATTAGGGAATTAAACCAACTTAATGAATAATAAAGCGAAAGGTTTTTTTTTTTTTATACCTTGTTATCGAGGAGAAGGGGTTTGGCATTTTTATACAAATATTATAAATTTTTTATTTATTTCTTGATTTACTATGTTTTTCAAATAAATTCTCAAAATGTATTTTTTTATGTGTACTGAGAACTCGCCATGAGAAAAGGCGAGTTCTTGGATCGTTGAGAACTCACCATTCAGCATGGCGAGTTCCCAACGAGGAAGCTAGCAAACAGCGTCAGGAACCTGCCACTTTAAAAAAATTTCAAAAATGTAAAAAAGTAAATAGTTATTAAATAAAAGTGAAAGTAAAAAAAAATTTCAAAGAAAAAAATAATACTTATTAAAATTATTAATAAGGAGATTGAAATTATCTATCTACTCTTCTTTAGTCTGTCGACTCTCTCTCATATATATATTTTTACATAAATTATGTATAAATATATAAATTATTTATCATGTCAGAAGAAATCTGATTTTTAATGCATCTATACTAAATTCAATATACTTACACAATATATCTAAAACTTACAATAACTCTAAACTATCAGCATATATCATTACTATCACACAAAAAATTAAAAATCTATAATATTTATCTAACTATAAATCTAAAATTGTATCATTTATTTTATTATTATAAAAAAATATATATGTTGGGAACTCACCTTCTGACATGACAAATAACATTTGACTAATAACTACTAGATTTCTTGAAACCCAGGAGATGCGACAGATGCATGAGAAATTAAATTCCTTCTGATACGATAGATAATTTATATATTTATACATAATTTATGTAAAATATATATATGAGAGAGAGTCGATTAGCAGACTAAATAGGGGTAGATAGATAATTTTAATCTTCTTACTAATAATTTTAATAAGTATAATTTCCTTCTTTGAAATTTTTGTTTTTACTTTCACTTATTTTAATAAATATTTGCTTGTTTTACTTTTTTAAAACTCTTCTTCTGTTTGGGTTAGAAACTCGCAGCCGCAGATGGCAAGTTCCTAAGCGAGTTCTCAACAAATAAATTCGCTCCTGATGAGTTTTTAGCATATATGAAAAAATATATATTTTAAAAATTAATTTAAAAATCACTGTAAAATGATAAATAAAAAAATTTTATAATATTTGTATTAAAACCTCAAAGGGTTCTACGATTTTAAGCAATTTATCATACATGGGCCTATGCCTGCATTTTAGAAACAAATCAAGGGTTCTTTGATTCTCTATGAAGCCATTGGATTCATTTACTCACCTAGTAAATGTCAGAAATAGCTAGTGATGAAGTTGTGTGAGAAATTTATCTCACATTGAAAAGTCATGGAGAGTTGAAATAATTTTTAAAACAATAATCCGTCATATTAATTGATTTAGATAGTGACAAAATTTTAAAGTGAAAAAAAAAATACAAATAAAATTATTTGACATTTGTGTTATTGATTTTTGAATAAAAATGATATTAAAGGTCAAAGAAGGATACTTGAGCACTTAAGATAAATTAATTAATAATAAGTATATTTATTATTATTTTTAATTTGTTAGTTAATTAATGTATTTAAATGTTAAATTAAGTTAGCGTCCAAAGGTTGTGTTCTTTTCAAAAAGTAAACAATTTTTTCAAGTGATGCAACATTTCAGAAAGGAAATGTAAGGTATTTTAAATACCTATATACACTCCAAACAAATCATGATTTTCATTTCGCAATTCTCGTTCTTTAGCTGTTTTCTCTTGTAAATCAAATAATCATTCGTTATTTGTTTTTAAGGAATTCCAAAAATTGCAGTTTGAAAACTCATTTGGCTTTGTAACCTAGAGAAATTTGCTATTAAGTCAGCAGCAAAATACTGGGGGCATAATTTCGTTTAGGACAGTGATTGCCTTATCATTCTTTATTTGTTTTTAAGGAATTCTAAAAAAAAAAGACGGACAGTGATCGATCAACCCAAGCCATGTCCGTCTTCCTCCGTTCATACTGTCAAACACTTGGAAGTGTCAGTTTCATAAATTAGTGCAAAATCAACAGAAGATCAGATTGGAGAAATTAGTCTTCTGTTGGAAAGGGTGAATTCAGTTCTTTTTACCTGTTCAGACTGTTCTGTCCATTCATGTTCTGTTGAAATGATTGTGAAGTGAACACTGCCTTGCTTTTATTGAATACCATGGCTTATCTTTTCCTGGGGTTGGCAATGGAAAATGGGTCTAGTAAGGAACTCCTCATTCCCCTCCCGAGCCTGGACCTGAGTACCACGACCCTGAGTCTGCATAATCCCTTAAAATTGTGGGGGTAAATTGTTGATAATGTCTAATAGCAGTAACTTCCATTTCTCCCGGTTTTCGACAATTACCAGAGACAAGAAAGTTACCTCTCATGATTTCCGATTGCTGCCATGTAATGGAAGTAACTTTAAGAAGCCAAAGAGCTTATAAGATGAAGGAAGAGCTTCCATTCGACTAAGAAGCCGGTTGCATAGCTTATGTCTCCAATGTGAAAAATGGAGTCTACATCGCCATTTTCAACTTCTTCGGTCTCATTCATTTTATTACTGAAATTGATCCTGGCTGAATTGCCAAAAAAACATAAAAAGCCTCATTATTAGCAAAATAATGCCTTAACATATATAAAGTGTGTATGTCCCATCCAAATTTGATTTTCATATGAATGAAATTAATACGTGCAATTGAATTAACTTCTTGACAAGATAAAGTAGAAACATAGCAGCAATCATTTAGTCCAGTACCCTATAGGTGATTTTCAGGATTTCAATGGATTATGTGGCATTGAATTGCTATTACCAGAAATGTTTTATATCCCTTAAACTATTACTCAAAAATACAGTTATAATGTCCGAAGATTAGCCCAAGTCAAGCTCAGTTCATGAGCGTGGTGGGCTTTTAAGTTCATAAATGATAAATAAGTCTATTTGCTTCAATTGTTATGAGCAGTGTTCATTGTCAAGTTACGAATGGTCGGGCTCAATTTGATCTAAAAATTTAAATTATTATTTATATATTAATAAAATAGTATTATAATTTTATATTAATATTTATATATTTTTATTAAATTTATATAAAAATACTTTTATTATTAAATAATAAATTCAAATCAAGTTAAATTGACTCGAAATATAAAAAGACATATCCAAAATTCAGTTTCAACGCATAATCCGACCCATAAGCTGCCTTAATTATGTATAAATATGTCCAAAAGTTGTAGTGCACTTGATTTGATAAGTCCCATTTATATTAGATTAGTTAGACGTCTAAAATTTTAAAACCAAAAATTTTTCTTAGCTTATTTATTTTCATTACCTGGAGAGCTTTGGGGTTGGCTATTTTAAAGGCTTGGCCTAAAACACATCAGCTATCACTCTATGTCTTCATAAGATACCGCATTTACAAAGCTTCCGAAATGAGATTAAAAAGTTACAATGAGCTTTTAACGAGGCCCAAAAATTTTTCTTTCCAACCTATTTGATTACTTGGACCTACCTGAAAGGGTTTAAGCCTTAATAAATAAAGAAATTTATAACTTAATTTAATTAATATATAAAATTATTTTTTAAAAAAATATTTAATCTATTTAAATTTTAAATTTTAATATATATATATATATATATAATTTTTCTCATATTTTCAAATTAAGACAGTCTTTGTATCGAAAAAACCTACATCAACAAAAGCATGCTGGACATACAGTACAAGGTTAACTGATAAATTACCAAGTAGAAGACAAGAATTGTCTTATTATTTTCGACAATTCCAATCTCGTGACTTAGGCCCACGTTATTTGATTAATAAAACATTATAGTACCTAGTACCATATAAAACCTGTTTAAACCTCACATATCGTCTACCCTATAAAATAACGTCGAGTTGAGCTGAATTTTAGAGGGACTTTTTTTTTTTTTTTGGTTGTATTCGTAGTTAACTTTAACTAGGAAAACACCATTGAAAGGATGCTTTGCCGCAAAAATACAAAACGTCAACTCTTGAAAGCATCCCCACTTAGAAAACACATTGTCAGGATTGACAGCCGTTTAAGACAAGAAACTGTCTTTAATGTCCAAATGAATTTTTTTTTTTTCTTTTGAATTAAAGGTAGAAGTTAAAGCAAGTAACGATAATGTAAAATCAAAAGCGTCTAACATAAGCTTTCCCTTTCAAAAGATGATATCTAAGACCCTTGAAAATACCTATCATTTCATGTTTTTTTCTACTTTGGATTTGATGTGGTTTGTTTGATTCTAACCACTCCCCTCCCACTCCCATAAGAATACAAAAACCAAACAATAATAATAATAAATAAATAAATAAATAAGAGATTATTAATGTCGTAAAAGCTATGGCGAATAAGCCTACATGGAAATCCTTGGTGCAATTAGATCAAGTTATCCACACAACCTTTAAGAGGGGGGTGGGGGACCCTAATTTGAGGTTTTATGTTATGTCTAACATCTAGCAAGCCATCGTTAAGTGCAACCCATAGGATTTTTAACTTCATAACATAATTAAAGAGATTATCTCATTTGGTTTTATGTTACATTTAAATTGCCAGCGGAAGAGATTTTCAGTTTTTTCACTACTTGTGATTAGAACCTCCTCACCGGCTATTCGAATGCACCTAATTAATGCATTATTATTGTCTTGAACTTATGCCATTACCTGATAGTTTTAATGGTTCATTTACAACATATTAATTAATGTCCATATTCGTGTCATTGATGTTCCATGATAGAAAACTTTAAGAGATCTGGTCTACTAATATGAAATAAATCACAGGCTGTATATTGTAGATTTAAGAAACAAAAAAAAAAAAGAAAGGGAAAAAGATTGATAAGGTTGTATCCCTTTCTTTTTGCTGTTCGAAAACCAAGAACAAGGCAAAAACAGCCTACAAGAAAGTAAGTTATTATCTTTGCAGGGCGTATTTTCTCTTGAGAAAATGAACTAAATAAAGGGTGCATGAACAAGCCATACATAAAGAAGGAAGGGTTAAATCAAATTTTTATATGTGTTTATGGACCAACTATATCACCATCCACTTGAGGGTTGTTGGCAAATTGGGCAAATTGCCTTCTGCTTGTTTTCTTGTAGACGTGAGATCATTTGAACGTGAATGCTACACAACTCAAAAAGATTTACAACTTTCTTACGCTTGACTTAGAGCATTATTGAAAAATCAAATCGGTTACTTATAGATCAGTTCAGTAAAAATTAATAATTTATTCGATTTGATAAATATTTTAAAATTATTTTTTTAATCAATAAAATATCGATTAAATAGATAAAACCCTAATTTTATATTATACTTATTGATTAGTTGGATAAAAATAAAAATCGAATGAGCTTGATCTCCTGATCCAACTTTTTTCAAAATCACATTTGGAGCATGTATAAGTTGAAAAGAGCGAATACTTAAAATTGCTGGCCACTACCACTACCTCTACAACTAAGGCCATAAACATTGGACAAAAGGTATAAGAACAAAAATAGAAGAATTAAAATGGAGGTAAGTGGGCATCACATTTTCCCACTAAACAAGATTCAGCTAATCAAAGTACATTATGTGGTAAATCACTAGGCCATGATTAAGTGGGCATAAAATTTGGATCTTACATTACATCCTAAAAGAAACAATTCTATAACATTTTTTTTTTTGAAGAAATCAAGGAATGAGGCAAAGATATTCCAACACACCATCCCTAAAGTTTAAATCTTCTATCTGCTTTTGGCTTTTCTTAAAACTTTCATGTCTCTTTGTCCTAATGCTATAACAAAGCCCCAAATGGATGTTCCTTTGGCTTTTTGAAAAAAAAAGAGAGAGAGAGAACAAATAGTTGATTTGGAGGCACGAGCAAAGGGGCTTCCCTTGCATTGCAATCCCCCCTATAACCCGCTAAGCAACAAGCAAGGGTGTTGTTTTGTTTTGGTAGGGCATGTTTGGCTTTGTGTTGTGTTCTGAGAATAACACCAATTTTTGGCCAGCTCTTATTCCCATCCACTTCGCATGCTGACAAAACAAATCAAACTTAACGAGAGAATGAAACAAACAAAGCCATGTTCTTTCGTAGATTTATATTTTATGTACTAAAATATAATATATAAAGTTATATATTATTAATGAATAAAATAATATCATAAATTAATTATTTTATTTTATATATATTATTATTCAATAAAATTATTATTATAATTTATAAATATATTTTTAAAAATTATGTATGAATCTTTACCACAATGATTAATAATAATTTTTTATTAAAATTTATTATAAATAATATTATTTTTAACGAGATCTTATTATTTAATTACAAGATTTTTTTTTTACTGCTCTAAGAGATCAAACATTTGTTAGAAAGAGAAAATATGGATGGAGGGAGGGCTCCGTCTCCATGCTTCGTATGTATTCCAAGAAATTCCATGTTCTTCCGAAACCTCCAAAAACAATGAAGACAAAAACAAACTCTTGTGGTGTTGCCAAAGAAGCCATGGGAAAGTCCTTCAAGGCAAGAGATCTTTAATTCCAATTGACTTACTTTCCAACAAAAACCTTAGACCACTAACCAAGCCCCTGCTTTTTAGTAATGAAACTGCTTTACATTTTGAGTCGCCAAGTGCTCCAATTTTCTTAAAGGGTCTTCCTGGATTTTGATGAATTTCAAAACCCAGTTGGGAGTTTTTAATTGATTGCTCTATTCGATCAGTTTTGCTCTGGTGACTTCGTTGTAACTTTTACTGGTAATTCCCTGTCACTGTTTCTTTTTTTTTTTTGCTGCTTAATTTGTTAGAGATTCTGTTGTTAATCAAAACATGGATTCTCCTCTGTTTTTTTTTTTTCCTTTTTCCAATAGAAGTTTGCTTCAGTCGCCATTTGATTGCTGAGAAAACGTAGGAAACGGATGGAAAACTTTTAACGATCTCTTATTCGCGATCATAGCACTTGAGCTTTTCTTCATGATTTTTTGTATAAAGATGAACGTGAATTTTCTTTCTTTCTCATTTCTTTTTATGCGAAAACATCCGCAAAAAATATTATTAATAAAATGCTTACTGTGAAGTCCAAGGACAGAAAAGTTTACATAGCAAAGAGCCATAGGACCAAAACTGCTGTTTAACTGAAAGGTGTTGAATATCAAAATTTTGATTTACATAATGGAACAGTGAAACTTTAGCAGGTATTCCGTTGTTGTAACAAATTAGCTTCGAAGAACTGTTTTCAAGCCCTCAGTGGGCGTATGTCGCTAATGCTAGAACAATTTTCTTTTGGGTTCATCAACAAGTCTCTCGCTGCAAAACCCATCATTTCAGTTGGATCCACGTAACTGCGAATCCTTGATTTAATCCCGCCTTCAGAAGAAACTCCCGTTCTGAAATATCGATCTGGAGTGGAGTCTTCTGAAACGGTAGTAGCACTCAGCTTCAGTTGAACTCGGGTTTCGTTTGCCGATGATTCATCCGCCATATATTCATGGCTTCCTAAACCAGATGAACCCCAATCTACCAGATCAAAGATATCAGCTGCTCTTTCTGCACCATCTTTCTTATGGTTTGAGAATCGGATAGATTGCTCGAGCGCTAATTTGTCACCTTGTACTTCTAAATTCTGGAGTTGATGCCCAATTCTAGAGGCTACAACATCATATAATTTTCCTCTTGATACATCTGGGTTTCTTCCGCAATGAGCAGATTATCGAGAAGTTTAGGGTCTCCAGTAGGAGAATCTAGTTCTTGATTAGTGATTAGAATCTAGTTTTATAATTTCTATTCATTTAGGTTGATTTGGCATCAAATTATTTAGACATAAGCTGTTCACTGAACAGCTTAATCTTGACTGTTAATGGCAGGAATGATTCAAGAGGGACTATCCTTTGCGACTTCATCACCACTTCAGTTCTTCCCCTGGATGTCACTTTCACCTGGTTTAGGATCCCCATTCCCATGGCTCCGGGAGCTCAAATCCGAGGAGAGGGGTTTATGTCTGATCCATCTCCTTGTCGCATGTGCAAACCATGTCGCTGCCGGTAGTCTCGAGAATGCCAATATTGGCCTGGAGCAAATATCCCACCTTGCCTCAGCCGATGGAGACACCATGCAAAGAATTGCCGCTTACTTCACGGAGGCACTTGCTCACAGGATGCTTAAAGCATGGCCGGGTCTTCACAAAGCCCTCAATTCCACAAAAATATCATCAGTGTCCGAGGAAATTCTTGTTCGAAATTTGTTCTTTGAGCTATGCCCTTTCTTAAAGCTTGCTTATGTTATCACGAATCAGGCCATTGTAGAGGCTATGGAGGGGGAGAAAATGGTTCATATTATAGATCTCAATTCCTCTGAGCCTGCACAGTGGATCAATCTTTTTCAAACATTTAGTGCCAGACCAGAAGGTCCGCCCCATCTGAGAATTACAGGCATAAATGAACAGAAAGAGGTGTTAGACAATATGGCCTTTCGATTGACAGAAGAAGCGGAAAAATGGGACATTCCATTTCAGTTTAACCCGGTAGTTTGCAAGCTAGAGAATCTTGATCTAGAAAGTTTGCGTGTCAAGACCGGAGAAGCTCTTGCGGTCAGTTCCGTCCTTCAGCTTCATTCTCTCCTGGCTACTGATGATGAGATGCTTAGAAGGAACCTTAACTCCCCATCTGTATCTAAGAACCTCAATTCCAATCGATCACATAGATTCTTGCAGATGAACCAACGTACTTTAGGAGAGTGGCTTGAGAAAGAACCAGTCAATGTATATAGCCCAAGTTCTGACTTGGCATCACCTTCACCATTATCCCCACTTTCCCTCGCTCCAGCACCGAAAATGGGGAGCTTTCTAATTGCTCTTCGGGCAATGTCACCGAAACTGATAGTTATAACCGAACAGGAGTCCAACCATAACGGCCCTACTTTAATGGAGAGAGTAATGGAAGCATTGAATTTCTATGCTGCGCTTTTTGATTGCTTAGAGTCCACGGTATCAAGGGCACCATTAGAGCGACAAAAGGTCGAGAAGATGCTTTTTGGAGAGGAAATTAAGAATATTATAGCATGTGAGGGTCTTGAGAGAAAGGAGAGACATGAGAAGCTTGAGAAATGGATTCTGAGACTTGAGTTGTCTGGCTTTGGAAGGGTGCCTTTAAGCTACCACGGCATGTTGCAGGCAGGAAGATTGTTGCAGACCAATAACTATGAGGGTTATAAGATCAAAGAAGAGAATGGGTGTGTGGTTATCTGCTGGCAAGAAAGAGCTCTATATTCAATGTCGGCCTGGGGGTTTAGACCCTATGATTAAAGATTGTTACCCATTTTTGTGTGTGTCTGTTTCCTCCTTTTTTCTTCTTCTTCTCTCTCTGTAAAAAGTTTTTCTTTCTCTCTCATAGCGTTCTGATGAAAATTTCAAGCTAAATTCTCCTTGACTCCCAAGATTTCTCTTTGTTTGTTTGCTAGTTTATTTGCTCTTGCAGTTTCAATGTCTAAGACTATTAATTATATATTTACTTGTAAAATTTAATCATATCTGATTCATTTCCACGGCTGCTGCTCCATGGTTGTTAAGGAACTTTTATTTGCTGGGGAAGCTTTGAGTCATTTCATAATTGAATAAAATTTCATGTTCATCAGTGATGGAATTAGTTTTTTGTTTTTTTTTTGCTGAGCTTTTCCAGGGCTGTTCTCTGCTCAATTATTGAAGCCTTTCTTCATATCTTGAATTCCTTGATCTGTTGTCTAGAAATGCCACTTTGCTTCATTCAGCAATCATTTCGATAGAAATTTTCCTTTGAGTTTTAAAGTTGCAAAATGACACAAGAAATTAACAAGACAATTGACAATCAGATAATACAGCAACTGTAGCAGGAAAATCCTATTTGTCTTCCAATTTTCCAGGAAAATCCTTACGAAATAGAAACGATAATTATAACCCATGGAGGCATATATATAGTAATTGTTCAGTAATGCACAACAGACACATTATATTCAACTATTGCATCACCAGTACTCTGATTAAACCAAACTGTGTCGGCCAAAGCATAACCATGAGCAAACCGGAAAATTCCGCTACCTCCGACTACTGGCATCTCCCTGACCGTATTACGAACGGCATTCCGGCCAAGAATGCTAAGTGAGCTCCCATTGTAACTTCCCTCAGAGAAAGCGAAATTCAAGACCATAAGCAATTCAACATCATGTTGAGAAGCGAAAGCATAAATTCCCTGAGCTCTCCCCACAAGTTTCGAAGTACGCTCAGGTTTTTCTGTTAACGGGTCATCCACCATGAAAGTGGTACCAAATGAACCACCTGACTTGCTTGGTGGCCTGATAATTTGCATGGCAGTTCGGTTTTTTCCACCTATTATGTCATGGAAGTAGAAGTGGAGACGCGTCAATTTCTGCATTCGTTTTATGGATGTT
Source organism: Adansonia grandidieri (assembly GCA_038382065.1). Classification (NCBI taxonomy): domain Eukaryota; kingdom Viridiplantae; phylum Streptophyta; class Magnoliopsida; order Malvales; family Malvaceae; genus Adansonia; species Adansonia grandidieri. The sequence goes on along the minus strand of JBBYHK010000007.1, from coordinate 1,387,966 downwards.
ACAATGGTTTGCGTTGAGAACTCTCCATTAATTGTAATGAAGAAAGCTGAGAAGAGGGTGAAGAATAATATTAAGCGAATTTGAGATGCAAAGGAAGCCATTTGGCTGATTTTCAGCTCCAATGAATAGTCAGCTTCCCAAAAGAGAGTATTTATAGAGTAATGAAAATATAGTTAATAAAAAAATGCTATAATAATCAATAATTTGATTATTTAGGATGAAGTGAAACGTTTACTTTAATCAAATCGGGGCTCTCAAGCATTATTTCAGATATAATCTGAGTTAAATGATAGCTAAGTCATGATGTTACAAATTACAAGAACAAGCATTATTTTAGATATAAATCTGAGTTAAATGATAGCTAAGTCATAATGTTACAAATTACAAGAAATAACTTGGGCAAAAACTTTAAGTTGCAAGGGAATTGGATTCAAATTAAGTGATCTTCATTTAATTAGCTGTAAACTTTGTGTTACATATTTGCTTTTTCGATTTTTTGTTTTGCTTAATGATGACATAGTAATCATGTGTATGTACCAGCCTTTTTGAAAACATGCATGCTTGCTTCCTTTACAAACAAAGGCCTCACAGTCTCACTGCTTTACTGCCGAGGGATGGGCGAACCAGTAATGATAGTAGCTTCCTTTACTTTCAGATATAATCTGAGTAAAAAAATGAGAGCCAGCGATGTTACAAATTACAAGAAATAACTTGGGCCAAAACTTTAAGTTGCAAGGGAGTTGGATTCAAATTAGTGATCTTCATTTAATTAGCTGTAAACTTTATGTGTTGCATACATGCTTCTTCGATTTTTTGTTTTGCTTAACAATGACATAGATAATCAAGTATCTGTACCAGCCTTTTAGAAAACATGCATGCTTGCTTTACAAACGAAGGCCCCACAGTCTCAGCTTTACCGCTGAGAGATAGGCGAACCGGTAATCACAATAGCTTCCTTTACTTTTAGTAAAGCATCTCATAAGTATAGGTTTAAGTCTCTACATTTATATCGTAGAAGATCCTTAAGAGTTTTCCGACGTAAGATTGAGGTATTAGACTTTTGACCGACTTTTTCCTAGTTGGCTGCACAAACTTGCTTTTGGTAGCTGTTATGTCGTGGTGAATACTTGTTCTCTAACCTCCCTCACAAGCCTCATCATCATCACCATCTGCAGCCCATACACACACCATTTCTCGAGTGCACTTCGGTACTAGCAGCCTCACTCTCTCCATATCATTAGCCTAAGCTATTTATCTAGCCAATCTACCTTGCTTTTCTTGATCCCAAATCTTTCAGCAAAAAGACTGAATCAAGACCTAAAAATTGAAAGCACTATCCACTGGCTATCGCTCAAACTGTTGCTTCAGTCCTGCGCGGTACTAACAAAAAAGTATCAAAACTAAAACGCCAACGTTAATTCTTCCATGGATCACCATTCTCAGCTTCAGAACTCCTGCCAATTTTTTTTTGGCTCATCATTGTTACTAAACACGGAAATGAAATAGCATCAAGGATACCTTTGCAGTCCTGAAATTTTCGGCATAATTAGTCACCTATAGTTTTTTTATTTTTATTTTTTTATCTATGAACCGCATAGCCTTAAGTTTCTATCCAGGTTTTTGATCAATTATTATCTGGAATATGACAGCGGAAATGCCTTTAATTTCTTCAACTCGTCTGATATACGGTAATTAAGTGCTGCAAACATTACATGAATCAGGCAAATTATAAAATAGTTACCATGGGACAGTGGCATCATCAAACAGCAGCCATAGGCCTCTGAGGGTAACGATTATGATCTGTATAATGCCCCGTAGAGGGCTTTCTTAGATGATGGATTGTCGTAGCGACAACTCATATTGAATTTGCACCATGCAGAGCAATGCAATGTACTTTCGTATTTAGACAAGTGAATGAATTACCCGTGCGGATGGTGGAACAAGTAGTTTCCGACACAATACCAATTCAAGAATGTAGGTTTATGCACTAAGACTGTAATCGAGTCGAGCCAAGTCATGCTTAAGTCATAAGAAACTCAAGCTCGACTCGAAATTCAAGGCTTAAAATTCAGCTGAAGTTCAATCGAGTTTTGTTTTTAAAGTTGGGATTCGATTCAAGATGAAAATCAAATTGCTTAAGCTTGCTTGATTATGCTTGATAAAGCTTGCTTACGTATTAAAAACTAAGCTCATTCTCATGCTTGATTTCAAACTTGATTACTTTAACTGGAGCTCGAGTTCAAATTGAGATTTTTTTAATACTAATAAAAAATAAAAAAAATCCATTAGGCTCGTGAGCTATAAAAATATTACATAAATATATACATATATATAAATATATAGTAGCCAACAACAAAAGCTGTTGTTGATGCATTAACCTCAGGATATTCTGATGCAGAAAACAAATGAATTGCAGCCTTAATAGTTAGTAAGAGCAACTTCAGGGAGGTTATCATGGTGGAGGAATAGAAAACAAAGCAGGGTTTTTGGAGTAAAAACTTTCATGAGGTCATGACATGGGGCAATAAATATTGGCCATATCAGCAAAGTTAATGAAAATCCCAAATTGGTATATTTGGTTACAAAGTTTATATTTTTACATGTATGATTATCAAACACATGTTATATAAATCTTTGTTATTCTTTTAAGAAAAAACTTGAAGTTACTGATAAATATTATAGTTATATATATTATATATTATATATTATATGATCCGTTAGATATAATTTATTAAGACAGGTACCAGAAGTCGTTTTTATTACCATTACTACGGCGTTTATTGAAAAAAGAATGTTTTTTCAATTTTGATTAGAAAGAAAGTTAATTATTTTAATAATTTAATTTGTGTACTCGGATTTGATTGGAAAGAAAGCTTGTTATCATATACTAATTTAATTTGTGGATCCGCATTTTATGTTTTTTATATTATAATCATATTTAAAAATTATATATTTATGTAAATTTTAATATTTTAATAGTTTATGCTATATAAATTTTTGTAAAATTATATGTTTATGTCATGCTCTTATTATTTTTCGTTTCATGTTGTACGGTATTTTATCTCATGTTTTAATTATTATTTTAGAGACATACACTTTATTTAAAATTAACAAAAATTAAAAATATTATTATTCAATTAGTATTAGTAACTACTAGTAGTAGTTTACAAATTTGTTGGTGCAGTTTTTTATTCAAGTAATTAAACCATATTTATTTTCTTTAATGGAAAGGCTTTTAAAGTATGATTTTGGGGCATAAAAATGAGAAATTAGCCACATGCTAATGGATTTAGTTAACATAAACAAATATATTGAATTACATAATAGTATAGGATTTTTACTTTTTTTCATTAATAATTCTTTGGATTCACCATATAAAATACTACCATATCTAACTTTTTAGGCATTGAAATTTGCTTTCGCGAGTAAGAAAAATTAAAAAAAATTAAATTAAAAAAATTAAATTAAATATTCAAAGTCATTTAATAAACTACCACTATTTATTTATTTTTTTAAAAAATTTCATTATAATTTGAAAATTATCACATCTATCAAATATATATATATATATAGATTTTAAAAAAATTAAAATTAGTATACTATATATAAAAGTATAAGGTTTTAATGATATTTATAAAATTTAAAAATTTTACCATTAATATTTGAAATAATAATTCTTAAAAAAATCATTTTTAATTTTTGGGTATAGGAGCATGAATTTTGAATTTAGAGGCATTTCCTTTTTGATAAAACTATATATATATATATATATCATATTATATTGGATAGTACTTTTTTTTTTCTTTTAACTAGTAATCAGGCCAGTAATTAAAATGCAAAATTGAATATTTGTTTAAAAATAAATAGGAAAAAGAGGATGAACAATAAATAAATAAATAAATAAAAAGGAAAAGGAGGGAAAATAAAAAGGAAAAAAATTTGGATTTGCGATAAAAAACAAAAAGGCGCGAACGGCTCACTCCTCATTTTGTTGACACTGGAAAATTCTTCCACCATCACCGTCAACGTCACAGTGCTGAGCCACCACCATCGCCATACTCCTCTGCTCTCCTCCTCCTCCTCCTCCTCCCAATCCTTCCTTTATAAGCTCCTCCTCCTCCTAACAATCCTCCCTCTCTCTTTAGCTGCCTTAGCCTTCGTTCTCCATTGGCGCGGAGGGGGTGTGTCCGATCCCACCATCGCCATATCCTCCGCGAATTCCGGATGGGCCCCGCGTGGCTCCCACCACGAATTCTTCCCTGGCATGGAGACCTTCTCATCTCTCTCCCCCAAATCTCATGCTTCTTCTTCTGATTGCATCAATCTTGGTCGTGGCTCAGCTCCTTTTCTCCCCTACTATGGGGACTGGAAATTTGGTTTTGAAGCTAATTTAAAGCCAAAGGTAAAGCTTTTTTTCTTCTCTTTTTTCTTGGGGGGGGGGTGGGAGTGATCTGAACCTGGCTTTTTTAGTTATTCATTTTGTTGGCTGTATTTATTGAAAATTTTGTATTGGGATTTTTTTTTTTGTTTGGTTTGCTAAGTTGTGCATATTTCTGTTTGTTGTTGTTTTTTTTTTTTTGGAGGATTGATCTTGCTCCTGGTAATTGATATTTGGCGGATATTGCTTAATCACTGTGGTTTCAGATTGGGGTCCTGTTGGATTCTCCAATATTGGCTTTGAGTACATGTTTTGGATTTTAGGTCGAAACTTATATTATCAATTCAGACTTCAAGTGTTTGTCTACCTTCCACTTGACCTATTGTTCGACTTTAGAACAATTTTTTGCTTATAAAGTTGTTTTTTGGTCAATTGATTTTCTTTCTCATCATCAAATTAATTTTAGAGTTAGCACCCATACATTCATTATGTGTAGAAGACCTGAAGCAAGTTTATAGCCTTCTCTTTGCTTTAGTGGACTTTTCCTCCACAAGCAGTTGGAGTAATTTTTTATAACCTTGAGCTATTTTGCTTCTCAAATACCAGATTTGTATTACGACAAGTACATCAGCTGGTTTGGAGCAGATTTTACCATGGATGTTTTATCATAAGGTTATTGGAGTCACAACCTTTTTCCTCTTTGTGGAAGGGCATGCTGCATCTCCTAACGTTTCTAGAGTTTTGGAGTCTATTCCTGTGAGTTTCAAAGTTTTTGGTTCCCTCTGGTTTAGTTTTGCTCTGTTTTCATGTATAAGTGGAATTGTTCCACTTGATTTTTCCCATGGTTGTTCTTGGTCCGAATTGCTTATAGCATAATTTTTATGTTGTTACTCTTCAGGGAGTTAAAGTTATATACAGAACAAGAGAGCTTGAGGAGCAGCAGGCTAAAAGGTCAATTATGTATTCCCCTTTGACAATTGAAATACATCTCTAGGATTCTAAAGCTAAAGTGAAAGCATGGTTGTTCTCAATATTTCTTTAGTTCCTGGTATTTTGTTTAACTAGAATGTGGAGGCTACTGGTGATAATTGTCTTTATTTTGCATTTATTTCATGTTTTCTTTCATTATATTTTGTGTACATGCATTTATGTTTACCTCATCATCCTGCATCCTTTTTGGGTTCTCTAGGGAGGAATCCCTTTTATTTTTGCTCAAAATGGTTTTCTTTTTTGTAACTTTACTGTCAGAGTTTATTTACTTGGTCTTTATTAATTTGGCATTTTTATGTGGTTATCAGCCGTATCTGGAATGAAACATGGCTGTCAAGTTTCTTTTACAAGTCTTGCAATCATGAGCTATTTGTGAAGCAGTCTCTCAATATGAAAATGGCCATTGTCATGGCAAGGGTATGCTATATGAATAATTCTATTTTCACGAATGGAAATACTTTGTTATTTATAATTATGAGCACAGTAGTCTTGAGCTTATTTTGATAAGCTTATTCTTTTTTGCTTTTTGAAAAATAAGGATGCTGGAATGGACTGGATACTTCATCTTGATACTGACGAGTTAATACACCCAGCTGGTGCAAGTGAATATTCTTTGAGGCAGTTGCTATTAGATGTACCGAGCAACGTTGATATGGTTATATTTCCTAATTATGTGAGTGGCATTATATAAAGTAGTAAGAAAAGATATCAATAAGGGAACTTGGAAGTTGGAACTGGTGGTTATGATTGGATTTCTTGTAATTCATTTGGAATCCTGGCCTGTGACATTTGATAAATTTTCTCCCTTTTTTGTTTAGGAGAGCAGTGTTGAACGAGATGATATCAAGGATCCTTTTAGTGAGGTAAATTGTCAAGTTTCCTTTTTCCTTGCTTTTCATTAGGCCAGTAAATTGAATGACTGAATTTAAGACTCGGAGATTTGGCAATATTAGACACGACACAATTGCACAATACGTACATGATGCAAAAAATAACGAAAACACGATACGACAGAAATACATGAATGTCTAAAACTCCATATAATACAAATTATTAGCATGTCAAAATTTATATAAATATAAAATACATTAAACACAACTATGACAGGATAGAATAAACGAACACGACACAAATAAATGAATTGCCAGAGAGTTTCACAAGTGGCTTACTTTTCTATCCATGTTAACAGGTGTCAATGTTCAGGAAGAACTATGACCATCTACCAAAGGACACATACTTTGGCATGTATAAAGAATCAACGCGTGGCAATCCAAACTATTTCTTGACATATGGGAACGGAAAGCAGCTGCCCGTATTGAGGATCATCTTCGTCCAAATGGTGCTCACAGATGGCAAAATTATATGAAAACCCCAAAGTATGGTGACTCCATGTACTTTAGAAAGTCATGATCAGATACCCTGACCTGATGCGGTATGAGAATCACACATGCATATCTCATAAATTCCTATGTAATTCAATATACATACTTGCATATAGCACTGAAGGGGGTGGTTGGGGCCTTAGTATTGCGGATTGGGGGCAGCTTGATCATTGACAATGAGAGCAAGTTTTATGTTGGCATCATATCATGGATAAGCATATCATAATTGAAACTGTGTGACTTGTGAGAATGGCCACTGTTGATATTCATATCATGTTCTGTCTATTGGTACATAAAAATGGCACTTCTGAACGTAATTATACATATTGCAATTTTTTTTTAAGTGAAATCAAACTAGAGGAGGCTGCTGTTCTACACTACACGTATGCCAAATTTTCAGACCTAACATCTAGACGTGATCGGTGTGGCTGCAAACCTACCAAGGAAGATGTCAAAAGATGCTTCATGTTGGAATTTGATAGAGCTGTAAGTTTTAAGTTTAGTACCTTCTGTTATTCTTGTATTCTTTCTTTTGATATCTTTACTACTGCTATTCATGTATTGTGGCAGGATCTCTAGGGAGATATGAACTAAATACTGACCACTGTTTAATAAAGACTTTTGGTATCATGATATCTGATAGTTTTTTCTTTCTTCTTTCTTTTAAAGACAAAAGGAAAAAATTGGAGAGCCTAAAATAAGGGGCTAGACTACTAAGGACATGGATCTAGGTTGCTAGAAGCATTGAAGATCAGTTCAATAATTGACACTGATAAAATGGGGAGCTCTATTTGGACCGATGTTTGATAGAGTCTCAACCAATTTGTAAGGAAATATTGTGATGCATCTATTTTGTGGTTAATATTCATGTGAACTGGTCAGTTGACAGCCGAGTATTATGCGGCATGAGTCAGTGCCATCTTCGTTCCTGATTTGATCGAACCCTGAGCTGGCCATCTGTTTCACTTTTTCCTGTTCTTAGATCATGCCAGATGTTGGGTGGTGAAGTTGTGGTTTATGTGGTTGGATTCCTCTCTGATGTCTAATTGTGCTTAGTATAATTATTTGTTTTGGATATCATTTCCTTCTAACTGTTGTGTGATTGTCTATTTAAATGTTATTTGTTGCAGGCATTTATAATTGCTTCAACTGCAACAGAGGAAGAGATGCTTAACTGGTATATACCTGAAAGCAGGGTCGTCTTTTTTTTTTGGGGGGGGGGGGGTGTTTGACACTTCTTTGTTGCCCCTTTCAAATTGAATCTAGTGTGTGGATGTGCTGATGTATAACATTTGGCCTCTGGTTTTTGAAGGTATCGTGAACATGTTGTTTGGGGTGAAAAAGACCTAAGGCTTAAACTCCAGAGAAAGGGGATTTTAACTCGCACATATGCTCCAATGGTAAGGACAGTTATTGCCATTAGTGAAAATAAGAAATCACATGAAATTGAAACTGCTTTTATGAGCATATATTTTACGTAAATTATATTTAAATTATTTTATAGCAATATATTTTACTTAAAAAATAGAAGAAAAAAAGAAACTGCTTTTATAAGCCTTCATCTTTAGAATTTAGTTTGAAATGATTTATGGGTAGTGAGAGTAGGAACTTGTCTTTTTAGCTAGTTAACTTGAATGGATGTGCTAGCGTCTAAAGGTTCTGGTGCAGTGTTGGAAGCTGCTGGCCTTCGTTTGGGCACCAGTGTTGAGCAGCAGTCTGGCCCTGATGGGGGGGGGGGGGGTTGCCTGCCTTGAGCACCATCGACACCAGCTAGGCATTGGTTCGACTACCAGCCTCAAGCATCATTTGCACCATCTGGACCTTGGTGCTGGCACCTGCCTCAAGTACCATCAGCAACACTGGGGCGCTGGTGCTTGAGCATGCACCATCAGGCATCAGCTGGGCCTAGTGCTCGAGCACTATTGGCACCAGCTGGCCTTGGAATTGCATGAAAATTCTGGATCTTTAGATTCTATTTAAAGTTCAAAATATGTTCTGCATTTTTTTGGCACTTTGATAATGTGTTAAAAATTTCTCTGCCTTGGCTTTTCCTCCTCTCCTCTGCCCATTAATGCTCTCTTGCTGTCTCAGGCCATAATACAGGGTTTAAGAGAGTCCGGTGTCTTCAGCTCTGTTATTGCAACCGCCTCCACTACTATTTCAAGGGACAAGTTTTTAGCGTCCATCGATAGTAGTAACTCATCAAGAGTTGTTCCCCCCATGGCTTTCGCTTCAAGAAAGATCGGTAGAAGCAGAGACCATCAACCATCTGCTAGGAAGGTACTGGGTATTGAAGCTAGAGCAGCTCATGAGGCAGCTGTTCCTCCATTGTCGCCCCCAGCATGTACAACGAAGACCCTTGGAGCATGATGATGGAGTGGCTGGTATGAATTCTTCTTTATAATTTCCTGACTTTGGACGATTTATTATTCGTTTTGCTTTGAATGGAAGGAATCATGAAACATGAAAGAGCAGGCTAGAATATCTTGTTGTGGTGTATAGTTATAGGTAGAGAGATTTCTGCAATGTGACTTAATGTTTGAAGCATGAAATCTGGTCACAAAATATACAATAATTCATGATATAGTTGTTTTTGCTGATGCTATAGAATTATAAGTCATTTATAATAATACTTTTATGTCTGAGATTTAGGAGTTGAAACCTAATCATAAAATTAAAGTCATATTTTATAATTTAATAAAATTCTAACCAATATTACTAAAAAAATTATGAGTCAAATAATTCATACTATAATTCTTTTCTTTAGTTTAATTGATATCACACAACACTAATTTATCTTAATACCAAAAAATAAGTTTCTAAATTGGGTATTTTATTTTATTTTAATAGCGTTAATCTAAATATTAATGTATCATTAAAGTAAATAATCAATAAGTTTAATATGCATTTTTAGATAGTCATTTTGAACTTTAAGAATTGGTTTAATTTCAATAAATATATGTTTATACGATAAGTTGGTGATAAATAATTTTCTTAATTATGAATAATCTAGTTATTATTAATATATCATCAAAATAATCAATCAATAACTTAATACCTTTTAATCAAAGGACAATATAATTTCTTTGAACAAAGAAAAATATGTTTGACATATTAAAACCAAATAGATATCGTTTTAAATAAATTAGTGAATTTGTTTGTTGCATTTCTATGTTAATGAATTTGTTTGTTGCATTTCTTTTATTATGAAAATGGTTTATGTTAATTTATATATTAGATAATAGAACATTATCTTATGTATCGTAGGTAGATTCCCTAATCAATAATTATTTATTTGAAAAATTAGAATTTAATTTTTTTTTATGTGTACATCTATGTATGTATTTATGTATTTTTTTTGTTTTGGTTTAAATTAGTATTTCAAATCTTTATGAAAAAAAAAATTAAACCTTTACGTTTATAGCAATATATTTAAATTATTTTATATATTTTTTATTTACCATTCACACACATTGACACTATAATGCTTCCTTATTAATAAAATTTATATTACAACTAGATAGCTACCCGAGCTATGCTGCGGGTGAAAAATACATCTTGTAATCTTTTGTCAAAGTTATATCATATGCACCAAGACAATATCAAAAGAATCGTCAATTTCGTTGATACTAAATCAAGATAAATTTTTAAACCTTAAAAAAAAAAAAAAGAAAAAAAATTGGCCAATCCAAGCAATGTAGCAGAGTTCCATTGTTTTAGGAGGTTTAACATTATAAATCATCAACGTTTAAGCATTCATTTCACTTCAAAAAATAATGATCAAAAAACAATTATTGTTAAAAATAATATGAAGAGTGAATTGTATTGTTTCTAAAAGAGTTTATCTTAGATTCTAAAAATTTTGTGAGTGATTCATCACAATCAAATGACAATCTACTTATGCATGGGAAGAAATTTTGAGTTAACAAAATGAACAATCACATAAGTTTGAAAACTTCCTTTTATTTATATATCTGTAAATGACAAAATCATAAAGGTTCAGTGAAGACGTCAAATTCATATTCTGCTTAATCTTACTTACCTATTATGATTAGAGAAATCTTCCTACCTTCACATAGGAACCTATTCGGCAATGATAGCCAATGATAGATTATTTTACTCAGCATTTGTTAGCCATTTTTGGACCTTCGCCTAGTATTCACTGGTTTTACCTAAAATCATATAAAGATAAGGCATTAGTTTTATTATTATTATTTATTATTAATTGTCATAATATCAACTATTGTTATGTAAAATGACTAATTTTTAAATAAATCTAAAAGTTAGTGTTAATAATGTAGACTCATAGTAGCTTTAGTTCCAATCTTCAATGAGAGGCCTAGGACATTATTACGTTTTGAGAAGGTATTGGTTAGTGAATGATCTACCTTACTAGTAACTTGAAATACTAGAGAAAGAAATAAGGCAATTGAATGACATAAAAGGTGGATTAAAAAGGGCATAGTCTCAAATAAGAAAAGCATAAATGAGATATAGAACTCGCATTTTGATTCATGACGATGAATGCTTAAATGTAATTTAAGTGCACAAAATAGTTGTTGCTTGCGATATAAGTACTTGATCCACAAAAACCATTAAACTCTACTCCACCATTGAGTCTATAACTTTTAAGAAAGTAAGTGCCTTTCTCGTTTTAAAATACTAATGATAAAGTTATAAGCTTGTACTTTGTAAAGAAATTATTTTCTAAAAAAAAAAAAAAACATTTAAGGAATTTCATTTGATGGCTATTGGATAAAATTAGCTAAAAAACAAAGAATATTTAAAGGAATATAAGCCTCAATATAAGTACTTGCAATATAAGCAGTCTTCAAAATTAAGCGCACACATCCTAATTGATATTTATGAATATAGTTGAATGGAATTCACTTGTAATTTATGGGTTTTTCGAATAGGGGCAGAACCATTAGGATCCCTGAAAAAAGTTCACGAAAGGTTAGGGTAGATACATTGATGAGGATTCGAGAGACCAATATTGGATTGTTTTGGGAGCTTACCTTCTAATTACCATGTTCTTCTGCTTGTGGTATTTCATTTAATAAGGCCTCAAATTTTTTATAGTTATAATAGAAGGATGATGAATAAAATTAGATACCCAAAGAAACATGTGGTTTTAGAACATCTTGATATGTAGTGATACTGAGCAGTGGCTCTAGAAAAGATAAGTACATCCTGTTTCAAGCTTTGAAATATATCCTTCTAGTCTACAACTTTTTGCAGGATAAACCTGAGTGAAAATATAATAAGGAATTATACAAAATAGAGAGTAGACCAAATTTGAAAACTGATTTCAAAGCAAGTTAGGGTAGGAAAGGTTAAAATGGGGGAACCAACCTTTTAAATGCTTACATATGATCATCCATTAGATTAGATTGAATTTCCATCTTAATCAAAGGTAAAAAAAAGAAAATGAGATCGACAACAAAATATCTACAAATAAAAGTCGTTTGATGGATGATCAACAACGTTTCATTCTTTTACTGGGAATAGAGTTTCATTCTCTTGCTAAGAAAAGCTCATCTACATTAACATATATGTAAGCAATAAACCTAAGCCATCTTGCCTAAAAAGTTATACCTTTAATTAAGTAACTTAATACAATACTAGCTAGCAAATTACAAAATGCACCAAAGAATGCATTAAAAAATGAAAACTTCAAAATTAAGAAAATATATGTACTTAAAATCCTACCTTAGAAGAAACCTTCTTTTGTCCATATAAAGGAAAGTCGTGTTCAATGTCACAATAGCAAATGCATGAACGACAATAAGACACATTGCTCTTACAAATATTATAATAAAACAAAGCAACTTATAAAATAGCCATTTAAATAGAAAAAAAAATGCTCAACAAGTTCCACTAGAACTAACAATTTAAGAAAGACATACTTCATCTAAAGAGCTATAATGATAATTCCACGTGGCAAGCTTTTCCATAAAATCTGTCTACTTTTTAGCTACAGAACTCTAGACATGATTTTAGTCAATAGCTACTTATCCCTTGAAATTAATTTCAGCTGTAAAAAAAATTGAAAGATTTGAAGTACAACACTATTTATCCTTCAATTGGATGATACTTGGCAAGAATTTTATTTCAAAATAAGCCAAATCCTAAGCACACCAGTAGAAAGAAAAGAAATTTAGCATTAAACATGAGAAACAAATTAAGTTTGGATTAAAAAAGGTAAGGACATTAGAAAGGATGAAGGTAACACACCTGTTGACCCAGGATGATGACAACATAAGGAACGTTGTTGGCCATGTCACAAACAGCAGGATTGATGCCTCTTCGGACCCTGATTCTAAGAAGTCCTAACAGATCTTCTATTACAACGAAACACAACTATTTCAAGTTCTTACCTTTCCTATCTTCTCTAAATGATTTATCAATCTTTTTCCCTTTTTTTTTTTTTTTTTCAATTTTTCAAATACGCAGCAAGAGGAAAAACTAAAAAAGAAAAAAAATGGGAAAATAGGAAATTAAAAAAAAAATCTAGTTATTTTTCTCACTAATAATGACAAAAAAATCTAAAGCAAAAGTATTTTTTTACATGATCATGCATTTTCTTGGCAACTAGACAGATAAGAAAATAAAAGGAAAAGGAAACGAAACCCAAATTGGGTAATGAATAGACAAAAAATATCTTTCCAATAGTAGAACAAAAAGTTCGTGAATGTTATGGTATTAAAGTGCTTTCTCCAAATTTTGAAAAAATGGCCTTGCTTTCCCGCAACCATGCATCGATAATGGCCAAACCTTTTGACCCCAACACCTCTTAATCCACTCTTCAAGTGCTTCCAACCCTCTCACCTTTCACCAAGAATTACGTGCCACCATTTCTTCCTGAAACTGAAGCAAATTTTAAGTAGAGAAAATATAAAAATTAAACAAAAATTTAAATACTGAAATTAAAAAAAAACCCATTTTCCTCTTTCTTAGGCCATTACTCTTTGTAAAACCTTGCATCTTACTTTAACACTCTCTTTAACAGCCTCCAACATATTGCTGCAAAAGTTTTAGAAAAAAAATTCAAAGACAAAATTGGAGAAAGGAAGAAAGAATAAGTAATGTTCATGCAGACAAAATATAAAAAAAGAAAAAAAGAGGGATAGATTGATGGATATGGGTTGGTAAGATTTAGTGAAAGAATGAAAAAAAAAAAAATTGAAAGCTTGGGTTGGTGAGATTTACTGAAGGAATAGAAATAAAAGGAGAAAAAAATAGATGAAAGTATAGTTAAAGTGAAAATGAAAGAAAAAGAAAGAGATGAAGGGACGGATGAAGACTTTTTTTAACGTCAAAATTACTTATAAAAGAACAAAATGAGGAAAGATAATGAAATTATCCAAAAACATTTCAAAAATACAACTTTTATCCTTAAAGGACTAAAAAATAATAAACAATAGTAGCATGACTGCGCGATGTTGCGATGTTTCTTTTTTAATGTAACATTAAGAAAAATTATATTTTAATATCATTAATTGTGTTGATAGAAAAAAAATATAAAATACATTTAGTTTTTTATCACAATCTATTTATTTTTAACATAGTGAAACTTATTTTAACTAATGGTAACAACACAAAGTCTAAGGTTTTCAGTAAAGTAAACAATAACACACTCTAAACAAAATGATAGCATACACTTATTTCACCCACAACCATTTAAGAACACATGTTGATTTATTTTAAGTAAGGTAAGAGTCACATTACATTGCATTAAGATCAAGTAATTTCAAGGATTGACATTAAACATAAATACAAATATGCAAAATAGCCAATGTAGGCAATTTTTTTAAAATATACTTTAAGTTTAAGTTGAGTTTATTTTTCATGTAACTACTCAAGTAAAATCAATAACAATGAAACAAAACTAACTTTGGAGATTTAATCCACCAACCAAGGCTACCTTGTTTCTCAGTATGCCTCTTGCTTCCCTGGCCCCTGTCATCCACATCAACAACTTATCAAAAAAATCTTGCATAGAATTATAGTATCTATTTTTATGCTATGTTAGCCAATGGGATAACCATCGGATATAAATATACATTAAATATAATAAACATAGAAGTATCTATTACTATGTTAAGCCAATCCCATGATAAAGCTAAAGAAATTGTAGCAAAAAAGAATTGCTTAAAGGATGATTATTAAGTAAAACGTTAACAATGAGCATGAGGAATATAACTTTACAAATTTTCCAATTCTACATGGATTATTGTTTTGCTACGAGAGAATAACATATAATACTAAAGTAAAGAAAAAATCAAAATGATGTAATATATTCATACTTTAAAATGTTAGTGTTAAAATAATATTAATAGTGATTAAAAGTAAGAATCATAATATATTAAACCATAGTAAAGAACCTTATCATGCTATCTCCATGAATAACATTGAGTGTTTCTATAGTAAAATTTATTCATTAGGTAAAGATTATCTTGCAATTCGAAAGCAAAAGTTGTTGTATCCTTACTTTGAATCATAACTTGAATTACATTGCTATGCAAATGGATAGATGAAAATTTTAAATGCTCTTTAACAGAAAATTAGAGAATTTAATTGATAAATATATCTAATCCGTAATAATTTATTTACAACCTATATGTCAATATTTTTCATAAAGGAGTTTTTGTGGACTTCACATTTGCATTAGTGACTAAAAAGTGTAGACAATTATTTATTTGGCTCAGCATCAATTCTTGATTCGCAAAAACAAATTATTCTCACTTTTATTATTCTCATTGGCTTGAGCAACTTTAGTTCTTTGAAAAATTGATGAGTCGTGCTTATAAAGATATTTTTAAACAACAACAAACCGAATGAGTAATGTAGACAAAATCCACAGGAACTCAAGCAAAACTGAAGGATAAATGAAATGCAAGTATTAATGGTTGATCCATAAAAGTTCCAACTAAAATGGTGTACAATACCAAATAATTGAGTTTTGGTAGGAATTTTTTTAAACACTAATAGATATGCAACATCGAATAATATTTCAAAGGTTTAACAAATACATAAGTTTTAATAATCACATGAATTGTATCAGTAGAAAATTGATTCACCCAGTAATAGATGTTACTAAAGGATAATTGCTTATGGGTGCACTAAAACTACATGGATAGTAGTTCCTTTCAATAAGATAAAAGAAAGAAAAAAAATAGTATATTTATTTAAGTGCTTGTTATAATGGACAAAGTTAATAATGCAAATGTATTATTAATCTTATATATGTGCATTACTTATTGACTAATGAAAGGTATGTCTTGTTGGTTCTTGATGGTTTCATGTTTTGTATCAAAGTTTATAAGATTTAAGGCACCTTTAAATGTAAATTTAAAATAAACTTAGTTAAATAAATCATTTTATGTTTATAAAATAATTATAAAAATAATGAAAAAAAATAGAATTAACCTTGTACTCTCTCGAAAGTGCGTGATACCTTGGTTCTTCATGCTTTTCATGATGTTGCAGATACTTAATTTTGTCCAAGCTATTTCCCTGATAGTCCTAAAATATCTGAGACAGATAATGAGACAAACGTCCTGATGGGATAGACTTTCTTCAAATAGATTGGACATTTTTGACTGCATTTTATTTTTGCTGGTCGCACGTGCATGTGACAAAAAAATGCAATGCGGAAGTCATAAAGCATAAATCTCAGATAAATAAGACGAATATAAAGGAAAATAATCAATTTTTAACTTTATCTTTATGAACTTTTGAAATTTATTTTTGCATAGGATGTTATTGTCATATTTTCCACTTTTAGATTTTTTTGAAATTTTTTCGTGAAATTTTGAAAGTTGACTATCCTGTATTTTTACTGATACCTTTGTAGTATTTATGCCAATACTTACCCCAAAAAATATAGAATATTCAAGAAAAATCTTTATTGCATTTCATACCATGAGGTGTCAAATTGTTAAGTTTATTCATTAAATTTGAATTTTTCACTGTATCGCTAATGCCATGTTCAGGAAAATTATTAAAGTAAAATTTATTCCAAATTTCAAGTTTTCATTTTTATTATTTTTATAAATTAATGTTTTGAATAATATATTGAATTTAATTCATTTTAATAAATTTTGAGCATATTTTTAGAATTTTTACTTTTTCAAAATACGGAGTTTTTACTCTATAAATTTTTTCGATAGAATTTTTCTAAGTTTAGAATTTCAAAATTCTTTAAATACTTTCATTTAATTTATATTAATTTCAAAATTTTAATTTATTCTATGAGTTTTTCATGTTTTTTCAAATATTAATTTTTCCCATAAAGACTTTTCTTGTAAAATATTATGAGTTTGAACTTTTTAATTGTCTTTTTCTTGTACATAAAATTTTTTTTTAATTTTATTTTAGGATTTTTATATGAAAACTTTATTATTTTTATTTTTATGGGCCAAAATTTATTTTTTTTCTTTTTCATGAGCTTTAAAACCCGATAGTTTTTCTAATAGGCTTAATAAACTCTTTAATTTTTTAATAAGCCCAATAAATTTGTCAAGATCATTTTTCATTTTTTACTAAGCCCACATCATTATCTACAAGTCCAACAAGCTCACTTTTGATTATTTCAACAAGCTCATTTTATTTTCTCACATGGCCCAATAAAGCTCATTTTAATTTTACAATAAGGCCTAATGATATTTTTTCCCTCCAAAATTTTTATTAGCTCTTTTTGGGTCCAAAATTTCATATGGACACTTAATTGGGCTTCTTATATGTTCAAAAGCATAAATAAATTTATTAATTTATAACTGTTAAATTTCTTGCAATTTAGTCCTTTTAACTCATTTTTTTTCATAAAATTTGTAATTATGATTCTATTTTTTTATTTTTTATTCTAAAAATTTTATTTATATTTATTTTAATTTTGGAATTTAGTGATTTAGTTATATAAACTAATTTAGTTGGAATTTAATTTTTCTTTAACCAATTTAGTTACATTTTAACTATATATTAGATTAATATTATCCTAAGCTATCATGAAACCTACCCTAGCCCATATTAGGCTTTTTGACTAAGATAAATAAATAAAATAAAGCTTGATATAACTAAAAAAATCTACAAGATTAATTAAAAAAATAAATTAACAAATAAATTAATAAAAAAAAGAAAATGCAAAAATTGCTCGAATCGTTTAGCCAAGGGCAGTCCTCTACCCCTTAGCCGACTTAACCCCTCTATAAATAGAGGGAGGATGCCTCTAGCAAGGGTTTAATGGTTTTCCAACAAAAAAACACAAAAAAATACTTCATAAAATCAAGATTTCTACATATTTTCTATACATTTAAGGTAAAAATATTTAGAAAAATTTTAGTTTTTGTTACTTTCATTTATTTTTCTTTCTTTTAGTGAGCCAAAATTATGCTTGTGCTCATGGATCTTAATCCATGTTGAAAGGCCAAGTATATGAGCAATGTTTCTTAATTTTGTTGTTTTATTTAATTTTGATTAGTAATATATTGATTTTTATCAAGATTATTTATGTTTGTTGATGGAAATTATGTTATTTTCATGTACATATTTTTGTGTTACTTTTCTTAATATTTTCATGTTGATTTATGTTGATATATTCATTATTTATCACATTTTTATGCATATTTGTACCTGGTAAAAATTATGACATGTTTCTATATTGATACTCATATAAATATGTGATGGAAAAAATTATTTGCTTAGTGAAATATATGCTGGCCGAAACTTATAATGGCCTTTGAATAATATTTCATATTTGATTTTGTGATATTTTGCATTATTTTATTATATTTTAAATTTATAAAGGCTTAAAAATAATTTTCCCAAAATTTTGAAGATTATGTTTGGTCAAAAATAACATGGGTGATTTTGTGATATTTTGATTTTTTAAGGCTGTTTTATAATTATGGAAATATAGGAACTAAATTACAAAAATTACAAAATTTATTTCATGGTCATTTAAGCTTGGCCAAGAGCTTCATGGACCCTTAGGGAAGTGTTTTTGACATATTTAAATGTATTCCATGCATTTTTAACCTTTTAGGAGCTTTTTTGTAATTTTAAAAAGTTTAAGGATCTATTTGCAAAAATTGAAAAAATTGTTTCAAGGCCATTGGTGCTTGGTTGAATGCTTATTGTGATTTTTGGTATGATTACCATGATTTTTGCAATGTGTTTTATGTTATTTTGTGATATTTATTTCATGTAGGGATTAAATTAAAAAGTTAGAAAACTTTCGAGTCTTTTTTGTAAAACCTTGCATTTAAGGTTAATGGAGTCTCTTAAACACTAAATTACTCATTTAGGATATTTTTGACATTTTAGGAATATTTCTAGCATTCCTCTAGTCATTTAGTGGGGTGTAAAGAATATTAAAACCCCTCATATTCATGCAGTTCTATAGTAGGCTACGTAAAAGATTTTTATTATTAAAATACAACATTTTATATTTTTTTGGTTTTCCAGTGTGCATGGAAGATATTTTGACCTTTCGTATTCCGTCAATTCTCCAATAGGGAATGAAAGATATTTTGATTTTCAAAATAATAATAATAATAATAATAATAATAATAATAATAATAATAAAACCTAATTTTCTTATACAAAATAATAAATTTATTTTAAGAAAATTTTGATATATGAGAATTATAATTAAATATTGAATACTAAAATTGAATAAAAATCAAAATTTAAATTAACAAGTGGTTAGTAGGTATTAATTTTTGGGCATCACGAGAGGATCAATTTTTATTTATGATTGTAATCGACTCTCGCACCTTTTTATATGATTTCTAGTATAAATGCATACATTGGAGTTTGTTTAAGGTTTCATGACCCTCGACATAAATTCCAATAGGGGACCAATCTCACCTACCCAAAACAAATTGGTGGTGACTTCAAAATAAATAGTCGTTTCATAATGATTATTTAGAGTTAAGTCGAGTGAGCAATTCATTTCGATGACTTAATCCTAAAAAATATATAAGAATAATAATAATAATGAGACCCCTAAAAATAAAAAATAATGACATATATATATAGGAACGGGGGGTAGACCTGCCTTCTTAAGTCCATCTGGTCAACATTCGTATCTAGGCCATGTTGCGATAGATGTGCATGACAATCCATAACATTTATAATTCATCTACATGTTAATTTTAAAATAACCAATTAAATGGAGCATTCTATATTTATAGATAATTGTAAAAATAATAAAAAGAACATGTAGAATAGAGTTAATAAAAATCTTACCATTTTTGTCAACATGAGTAAGTTTAAACTAACATACTGGTTGCAGTAATAGCTTTAAAAAAGAGCTTAAATATAAATTGAACATATCTAAATAAAACAATAGGAAATGAAAAAAAAAAAAGGTTTAAGAGCAACTTAAATCCTAAAAATCATGTCACACATAATTAAAAATCTTCAAATCACATTATTTTAAAAGCTGAAAACTTACCTAAAGAAGTATTATCAGCCTACCAATAACAATAAAACCGACTTACAATAAAAGACTTCATGTTAGGATAAAACCAACTTTTCATATATAAAATAATATTATTATAAAAAATTAAGCATAAAAAGCAATAGTAAAGAAAAACAATTTTCCAATAGCAATGTAACATAATATTCAAGAATGTCATATTTATTTAGTCACAATTGCAAAACTTTCAACATTTAAATAACATGCTCATCAAAGTAGACAAAATCAAAAGAGAACCCCATGTTTTTTCAAACAAGTTTAAAGCAAATGTAAATAGACATCTTTTAGTGAAAAACATAAGTCCTAAAAAAAATTGCTTGCTATAGACATGGAAGCTTTGTGACTAATTAAAAACAAATATTTTAATATAAAAACAAAACATTTAACCATTAGAACCAATTGAATGAGAAATTGATTAAATTTTTAAATATTATTTTAGTAATTATTTTCAAAGCATCTGAATTCTAAAATGTAAATAAAAATCTTTAATCAGGCTAACATTTAGAATTAAAAACATGTGAATACCTTTATATATGTAATCTATACATACAAAAAGAATTTTCTGGTATTTCATTAGTAATTTTTCTGTGAAAAATCTATATGTTGATATTATAATATGTGTGAAATTACATTAACTTTGCATAGTTATCTATCACAATCTGATGCAAAGGCAGACAAGCACCTACACCATGAAAGAAAAAGTATAAATACATGAATACTAAGTTGAATCAATAAGTAAAAAAGTAAAATGAAAATAAAAATAAGAAAATAATTTTTTTCTTACTTTTCTTTCTTACTCCCTAACAAAAAGATATATTTATAAAAAAAATAATATATCCACCAACATCTTTATCACCATCTATGATCAATTCATGTAATTTAAAAGAAAAAATAGAAGTGAGAAGCAATTTGATCATACAATTTGAAACATATTGACGTTATTAATGTGAAAGAGTTCCTCAAAAAGTCTGATCTAATTTTCTAATTAAAAAGTTAAAAAAATTATGATTTTTTAAAAAAGAAACCACTAATGCTAGCTTTAATATTGACATGAGTAGAGATTGTCTATAACCATTTCCCTTTTTTCTCTTTGTTTTCCTTCTTTCTTGTTCTCAATTTTTTTTTTTCAAATTTTTCACCATTCCCTCGAACCTTCCATCCATGTTTTTATTTTTTATTTTTAAAAAAAGGCAAATCAAGGCCAAATCTTTCTTCATTGATATTGATTTGATGATCAATTTGAAAAAATTGAAAGTTTGAAGAAGCATATATGGAAGAAAAATGAGAAAGCAAAAAGAAAGAAGAGAAGGGAGAAAAAAAAGAAAATAAATGTTAAAAAGAAATGAGATATAGTAAAAATCACATTAAAATCCACTCAATCTTTTCTCATCCATCTACCAACTTATTTTTTAAAATAAAATTTAAAATGATAATTATTAAAAGTAGAAAAATGTATTAAAAAATTAAAAATGATCTTTTTTAAGATAGAGTATCAAACAATGTGGAAGGAAAAGAATGAAATTTTTTCACCTATGCATATCCACTGCATTAAATTTCTTAGAATTTTCTTTTATTTTAAAAAATTTCAAATAGTGTATTTGACTAAAATGGAAAAAGTAAAAAAAAAAAAAAAAAACTATTGCACGATGTAAAAAAAAGGTTATGAATAAAAAGTCATATCTCTTTCTCATTCTTTTTATTTCATTTTGTCTTTTTTCACCAATTATCATTTTTCCCCCTAACCCATTTAATTTTTTTTCTACCTCTTTCGTTTTCATCTTGAGATTTTGTATCAGCCTTCAATCTTCTTTAAACAAATTAATTTGTACAAAACTAAAGGAAATTAAAAAAAAAAATAATGCAATGATATTAGAGAGAACCTTACAAATTTCAAAAACACCTCTTGAGTCTTAGATAAATAAATGACAAAAATGCTAAAAAGATGACAAAAAGCTAGATGCAATTGCAGATATATACATGGCTTATAAAAAAAATAGCATTATATTCCCTAGAGGACTCACAGATCATAGTATTTTAGATTAGATTTTTTTTAAATGTCAAAATTACTTATAAAGGGACAAAATTGGAAAAAAATAATAAAATTATCCAAAAACATTTTCAAATACCACTAAAATCCCCAAAAGACCCAAAAATAATAGTGTATATATATATATATATATATTTAAGATTCTTAAGTGAATGAAATTAATGCCCAGCATATGGAAATGTAAAAAATATTTTCTTAACAAACACAAATAATTATATATTTATATTGCTATTTTTAAAAAGTGTAAGAACAGATTAACCGATTAAAAATGATTTCTAACTTAAAGTTTAGATTGAATATGGCAAATTTTATAATAATTGCAATATGAACACAATATAAAAAATAATTAAAAACAAGAAAAATAATATTAATACGACATGAATAGATAAACATGTAAAATTTACATAGCAAGGTATCAAACTGAATATTCGGGTATCAAATTTGGTTTATTTTACGTTGCTTCCTATCTAAATCTATTACTTTCTTCTATATAAATATATAATACTTTGAAACAAGTGAGGTACGAAAAAATAACACAAACATAAGCACGATATGTGATATAAATGTGTTAGTTATTTGGATAGTATTTATTAAATTATCTCACATGCATTCTGTGGGTGAAAGAAAAAACATTATAAAAAATATTTGTATAAGTAATTTTTATTTAACATAGTAGCTTTTTTTCTTTCTTTAAAAGAATGGTAGGCTTTTTTATGTAAATAATTTATATATATTTTTTATTTACGAAAATAGGTCAAAATCAGATTATTTACTGAAATAGGCTAATTTTTCAATTTAATTGAGA
>JBBYHK010000007.1:1302861-1360383 GCA_038382065.1 Adansonia grandidieri | reverse complement strand
TTCTGTGATTGCTACTGTATAACGTCTTAAATACTACTTGCTTTACACAATATTCCGTGCCAGAGTTTATATATATAGATATATATATATATATATATATATATATATATATATATGAAAACATATTCGGAATCAGAAGCCCCAACCAAAATGCATAAGCAACTCTTTATCATTACCACGCGCTAGCTAAAGGAGCTGTTTCTTCACGTTAAGTTAGCTGCTACACTATTTTATTTTTGGTTTTGGAATCAATCAATAAATATATCCACCTATGAAACTGTATGCACATATTGCATAGCTGAAAAGGATTGAAAGATGCATGCATGCATGATGCATGCTTCAGTACATAAATATACATAAATATATTAGTGTTTACGTATCAACTATAATATATATATATATATTGTTTTATTTCCATAAGTTTTTTTAAATACGATTGAGTTAAAGGCTTTTAAGTTGCAGCAGTTTGTCATCAACAACTCCTGAGCTGAAGGGAATTTTTGTAAAAAATTAAGAACCGAACGACAAGTATCTATAATAATTCTTATGAAGGATACAAGCAGAAGAAAACAATATTGTGGATGATTAATTCATATATATACATATATGTGTGTGTGTGTGTGTGTGTGTGTGCCTCCAAATGCCTTCATCTCTTTGTTTAAAAAACACTTGTTCAAATATCCAAACACCAAGCAGAACAAGCCACTGATTGATGCATGCAATGCAAGCAAACAGTTGCTTATAACATTAAGCTCTCTCACCATCAATTTTTTTTTTATAGAGTTTTGAATTTCCTGACTTGAGATTTCGTGTCAGTTAAAAAATACTTCAAGACTTGTTTTAAATAAACAAATACTTTAAGAATTAAGTTGGCTAATTAAACCAGTTGCATATATCCCGTTGCCTGTTATAATTAAACTAGTTAATTTCCCAACCTCCAAAAAGTTGCTTTCAAAAGACGTACATATATTAATTTTAGGTTTATATACATATATATAACAATATTTTCATTTAATATATATTATTATTATAAATAATATAATTAATTTTAAAAAATATTCTAATGACAATAGTTATATATATATATATATATATATCCTTGTCCAACAAGCTGGGAGAAAATGCGTTAAATCCATTTTTGTAGGCATGAAAGCATACTGTTTGTAGGATTAAAGCAACTTGTGGTAGCGGCCATATATATTCCCCAGCTTCTTTGTCGAACCGAAGAGTTAGTTAGATGGAAGCAAAGTCACTAACTGAACAAGTAAAACATCCTTCTTCGGCATGTCATGCCACGTCAAAGAAGTATTTCACTTATAATTTTTTTTTATAATTTTTTAATTATTCAACTATCACTTAAATCAGAAGTTCTACATAATATTTTCATAAGTCCTATATAGATTAAGATTATGATTAATTAATTATATTACAATAATTATAAGTGATATAATTTTGAGAGATTTTAAATTTAAAAATTTACCGACAACGAAATCATGATCATGCCATAATTTAATTTTTTTTAATTTTTTGTTCAAATATAATTTGATTTGACGTAGCTTGTAGGTTTATTATCTAAAAATTTTAAAATATTAAAAATATTAATATTTATATATTTTATAATTAAATTTAAATAAAAATTAATTATTTATAAAATAACGATTTCGCTTAACCTGATCCGTCGGTAAAATTGCAAGCTCGGTACAAGCCACTTCGTACCAGGCTGGGGTTTGCCAGCCACCCACAAAAAACCCAAAAACAAAAAACCTTCCTTTACATATAAAAAAAATTCTCTCGACATGTGTTGACATATGAAGTTAATAAAATTAAAAATTATTATATAAATACAATACATAAAAATTAATTAAAAATATAATATTATAAAAATGTATAAATATTTTAAAATTTATATAATATAAATTATTAATATGTTAAAATTTATATATATATATTTTTTAAATATGATTGTAATATAATAAAATATATAAATATAATATAAATATATAAATTGTCAAGTTCACTAACATGCATAAGCAAATGGCTCCTTCAAGACAGCATATTATATTCTCAACAGAAAATGGTTGGATTTAAAAAAAAAATAGTTGAAAAAAATTTATTTAAAAAATGTGATAAAAATGTAATGTAATAACTTTTAATTGTTCAGATTATTGTGAAAAAAAGGTATTTTTAGGAATTGAAAATATGACACGATATATTTAAAATAACAAAAACTCACAGATGTAAGAAAAATAAAGTTATTTTATTTAAAAATTAATTTTTAAAAGTAAAAGTTTTATTTGTTTTACTTTTTTATTTAGATTGTCAACTATAATTTTAACTGTCAGAATTAAATTTTTTTCATTTGTTTAATATTATGTTTATAAAGAAAAAGTTGCATGAAACAGTTATGATATGTATGCATATATCATTTTTATTCGAATTATACAGCGTAATTAAATTTTTTTAAAAAATTATTATTAAAATATTAAAATAAATATTTATTATTTAATTATTATATATAATATATAATAATTAATTAATTTTTTTAAAAAAAATTTGATTATATGATACGATTTTAATAAAAAAATATATATACTAAAATATAATGGAATTGTTTCATGTAATTTTTTTATATTTTCAATTTGTGATGGCATCATGATGCGGTGATGAAAAGTTTGGGGCCACTACGATTGGAACTTAGATGGTATTCTAAGCAATAATTTTTTTGACATTAAATATATTAAAGGTTAGATACGTACAAAGTTACGACAGCTGACGTGATTCAGTTCTTTACTTTACGTCCAGCAAAAATTTTTACCTCAATACTACGCCAACATAGGCCTTCGTTTATAGGCTGTCTACCGTCCGTATAATATTCATTTTGTTATTAAAACGCAAAGTCGCTGCTAAATGCCAATGGAATTACACTTATACGAGAGTTAAATTATTTGTTTAACTTTAGAAGTTTATTTAATATTTAAAAATTTAAAAAATATATTAAATTTAAAAATATAATTAAATAAAAAAATTAAATTTAATTAAAAAAATAAATTAATCTTGACTTTGACTTTTAAGATTTGAATTCAATTTGATCTGATCGATTTTATTATTACATAATATATTTTTATTTTATATTTTATATATTATATAATTTTTATCATATAAAAATATATATGATATTATAATATAAATATTAAAAATTAAATTAAATTATTTATATTTTTAAATTTAATAAAAATATTAAATTAATAAAAATTAAATTTTAAAAAATATATATTTAAAAAATAAATTATAAAAAATATAATATTAACAGATTTTAATAAATTTAAAATATTTATTTATAAATTTAAATAAAATTTAAAATTTATATTTTAAGTTCAGATAAATTTAAATAAATAATTTTATGTTAATACTGTATTTAAATTTATCGAATCCGACCTCGCGAGGAACATCTTAATTCTGTTTTAAGATTTTAATCGTCGAAAGCATTGCGTTTTGGGGGCAGGGTCTTGTTCCAGCCGTGGAGAATTTGGCAAAGAGGGAGAAATGTCTCTGGTAGACTACGCATCCTCCGACGACGACAACGTTTCAGACTCCGAACACGAACCGCCACAACAACGCCATGAACCACCAGCATCTCCACGCCAGCGACACCCTTCCCCCCCTGAAACCCTGTGAGGAAGCGTAACATTAATTGACCATCGAAGTAATTCATTTTTAATTTTTGATAAATATTGAAAGTCGTTAATTTAATTCGCAAGGAATCTGGGTCGTTGGCGGATCAAAAGCCAGAAACTCTTGAGAAGCTACCGGATGCTTCCGTGCTTTTGAACTCCCCGACGGTGTCATTAATGAGCGGCAAGGACCACGCATCTGTCGTAGCAGCAGCGATGGCGGAAAGTCGGTCGCGTAAGCCAGACTCGAAAGGGATGATGGGGTTGGGTTCCGGTGGTAGCATACCACCACCGCCACCAAGGGCTAAACTTCCCAGAGCTACCTTACCTCATTCCAAGAGCGTTCCTGATACGGGTGGTGGCACGCTTGTTCCCCCTCAGCTCAAAGGAAGGTCTAAATACTTACCTTTTACTTTGTTTCCTTTGTACAATTTCAAAGCCCCTTTTTTTATTGGTTTAAACTTCTTGTTTGGAAGAATCAATGGAAATTTTATGTAATACATAATCTGCTTAATTTCGGTGAAACTTTTGGTAGCGTTTATGATTTAACCACTAAATTTTAATCCCAAGGAAAACAAGGAACAAATTTAACCTCAAACATAAAATTTCTGCCCAATAAAGCAGCTACTTGTTCACAGTTACTAATTTGCTTTAGGTTTAGGCCATTGCTGAAGATTTTAGCCCTGAAAAAATAAAATGCATTTTACTTTGAACAACTTGATTTGATAGTGATGCTGACCTTCAATTCCTAGATCTTTTTAAATTCTCCTTCTCATCACTTAAAAATTATTTTGAAAAAATAGTGTTTTCCCTTGTTTTTTTACCAGTTGAATCAGTTTTAAGCCGGTTCAAACATCTTCTAGTTCTAATGTTCTATATATAGTACCAGACTGACTCAACTCTGATTCCTGGTTCAACAGGCTGGTCCAGTCCTTTTTTTCCTTCACTGGCCTTAATCACAAGAATTTGAAAATTTTACAGCTTTGTTCGTATGTTTCAAGAAGTAAAACGTTGTGCTGTTCAAAGTGAAAAAGTTTCTTCTTATTCTTAATAAACCAACAATTTTCCTTGTGTTCCTTCGTTTCACCCGCAAATTGCTACATTTCCTAAGGGCTGATACCATCAAGAAGCAGGAAATGGGTTGGAGAACTCCCTCCCATATACATGACCCAAAGGCTAAATTTCCTTGAACCCAGTTGTATAATATCTGGACTTTCTTGCCTAATCATTCATATCATGTCAGTTTGGATCGGCTAATATTGCATATCCTTCATTTATAGTATTTTATACTGGAGAAAATTAGTTGTTAATGAATCATGTTTCAATTTTTGGCAGGAGTAATCTGGTCACTGAAGATATCAACAAGCTATTCGTCAACAGACCTGCTGTTGCACAGCCAAGAGGACCCGAAAATTAGTATTAGTTTTATTTCCTCTTGAGAGTATTGCTTTATGCAAGCTGAAAACAGATCAGCATTTTGGGGATTTGGATTTTGTATAAATATAAAGAATAGTTTTGCTTGTGCTTGGATTCTCTAGTATAGCTGACTGCTGAAGGCATTTAGAAGATTCTCATTGTTCTGTTGCAGAATTCATTGGTGAAAGTGGCTAATTCTTCAAATTAACTTTAGTTTTTATGGTAGTTTTTTTAGGAAAACTGGACAAACTTGTGGAAATGACAGTTTGAATGCATTGCTAGTTTGCCACTCCACTGGATTTAATGCGCGTGTACGATTTCTTATCAATGCATTTCTTTGAAGACAACTACTGTAACTTATTGGCGTGTTGCCAATTTAAAGTTTGCTGCAGAATTTACTTGCATTCTTAACATTTTCTTATTGATATTCATTAGCGAAAGGTCAAGATTAAGATTGGGAATGGATATATGTTAATCTAACTCTTCATTTTCTTTGAATACATGTGTTTGATACTCATATATGACATATATTCAGATACGAGTACGAAAGTATGATCTTTCAAATATACGAGAAAATTCAGAAAAAATGGAGCATGCTGATGTCAGATAAAGTATATAGGTATATGTTCAGGAATGCTAATTGCTGTCAAAATTATTTAGAAGTGTCTTGAAATCCATAGCATGGAGTTCTTGGGGCTTCACAGGCAAAGCCATTAACTACATGATCGGTGATGAACTTCTTCTGCTCTGCCGATAGAGCTGCTAAGCGTTCCATCGTGTCAACATTGATTATCCTGCTGCAAGATTTTAAAATTATTTCTGGTTCACTATTGCGAATTGCTCTGTGCCCACTACCATTAAAAAGGGAGACAATGCAAGCCATTGTCTCACATGCAGAGAGATATCTCATTATAAGACAGCTTTATCACTCATTAGCTTTTTCATAGCAAACGCAAGACTTGGTATTACTGCCACAGGTCATCCTTTGGAACTGCAATTACAATTATAGTCACTGTGCAGTGGAAAAGAAACCCGAGAGGTCCAGTGTGTCCCTCACTTACCAGTTTGTAATCTCACCATGCTTGGCTTTTGTGGCTTTAGTTATCTCCATCATCGTATCCGATGGTGGTTTTAGTCCAGATTGGTTATGACGTGTAAATGCTATATCAATTTAATTTTCATTCAAAACCCGAATAGTCATCTAAAAATCCGAATTTATACGTCATACTTTAAAGTTAAGTCATCATTTAAACGAATGTTATTTAAACTGTTAACAATTTTTCTTATTTGCTCTAACTTCAAATGTACAACCCGAATATTCATCTAAAAATCCAAATCTATACAGCATACTTTATAAAGTTAAGTCATCATTTAGACGAATTTCGTTTAATACTGTTCATAATTTTTCATATTTATTCTAATTTTAAAAATACAAAGATGAAAATATGCGATTCAATAGTAAAAAAATTACAATACACTTTTGACTATAATACAAGAACTAAAAATTGACTTCTACCTAGTTTCCAATTATGGGCCACATCTCTTCCTTCTTGTAGGAGAAATAACACTGTTGGATATCCAAGAACCGAACTTGAGTGATTTTATTCACCCATAATTTAAACTATGACACAAATGGTAAACCAAATTTTAATGCTAAATGGTATACTTATTTAAGCTATTTGTTCTAAACCAAAGTCCTTAAGCTGGTAGATTATTAAGTTACCATTGAAACAAATTGTTGGAAGTTGAAGCACCAAAACTTTGGGCTGATAGATTGAAAGGCGAAATTCCCATATGAATAACCTTAAAAAGAAAAAATCCAACTTAATTTACTTTCCTGTAGCCAAAGCCGCCACAAAATTGCCAATGTTTTAGACACAGTCTTAGAATGATGATAAAACAATCATCCATCTCTTTCATATCAACTATTAATCATTGTCACAGAAACGTAAGCAATTGTAACTCTAATAATAACATATGTTATATCATCCACATTAATATAATTTTAAAAATTTCATAAATAATATTAATAATATAATAATACAATTTTTTTAAATATAAAAAATATTAATCATAATTAAAGTTATATTAAAAGAAAAAGATATATAATTGATAGATTACTTTTCATCAAATTTAAAAAAATAATATATATAAAAATTTTTATTAAATTAATAATTAAATAATTTTTTAAATATATAAAAATATACCCTAAGGGGCAGTGGGTAGTATTGTTAATTTATTATTTTTAACAAGTCTTCATCAAGTTGGACCTTTGATTACCTTTTTCGTTTGTAAATTGATTAGAGCGATAAAACGTCAAAACCATAAATTTCCTGGAAACCAAACAAGTCCCTGCAAAAAAAGAAAAGGCAGACTATGCTTTTTCGGGAAGGATACTGCCAAGGAAGGATCTTTCCCTCCCACCTGCAAAGAAAGTGACAACTTGTGCTTATCATTTACGTTCTGTTTGTTTTACAAAATTTTATTTTTTTTAAAAATTATTAAGATTTTCGGGAAATTTGATATTTTGTAATAATTTTTGTTTTTTTATGTTTAACTCTATTTTTAATAAATTAGGTATTGGTAGAAAAAAAAATTAATCAAAACACTGAGGAATTGATTCGATTTTGCTTTAGAGTTGAAAAGAGATGTTTTACTAAAAGGAAAAGATTGATTCCTTATGCATGTCCAGACGTTTTCAGTTTGAAAAGATTTGGATTTTGATCTCCATAGTTAAGGGTTTCTAATCCCTTTAAGCTTAACAAATTTTTTTTTCGCAAGTGACGTTGCAATTCGAAAAAGATTTTAAAATTACAAATTTAGGTTGGAATTCACTCTATCCGTAAGCTTGAATTATTATTTAAAAAAAATTAAAAAAATTAATTTTATATTAATATTTATATATTTTTATAATTAAAAGTAAATAAATAACAACATGAATTGATATAAAAAAATATTATACTCAGATCCAATCCAAAACCGAATGAGCTATCCAACCTCGAAAAAAGTTTAATATCAATCCTTTAATCAAAAAAATAAAGATTCTAAACACTTCTTTGATTTTATTGACGTTTGACCAAAATTATGTAGGTGAGAATTTTAAAATTTTGACAAAAAGAATTATTTTTCAAAATATTTCACTTCATTGATGCCACAAACAAACCAATTTTATTCATCCTTTAAAAGGAGAAAAATAGGGAAAGACCGAATCAAGCCATATTTGACATACAAGTTGAATAAAAAATTAATTTAAAAGATTTAAATTTTATAATATTTTATTTTATTAAATTAAATTAAATTAAATTATTATTAAAATTATTTTATTTCATTTAATTTTATTCTATTCTTAATAAATAATTATTTTATTTCATTTCAATTAACTGAATGTACCTCGAATTTTTACTTCAAATGCATAGAAAGAATATTCGTTAAAAACAACTACAAGTTCAACAGACAATAATATAAAAACAAGTACAAGCTGGAATGCGCTCACGTAATTTTTTAAAGTACGGGTAAAATCTTAGGTTGTTTATTATTACAATGGTTGACTCATCAGACGACAAGGTTTATATAATTTTAAAATATTATAAATCGTCTAAATTGATTTATAATATTTTGATCTAATCTCTCTCAATTTTACGTTGTGTTCAATTAGACGTAAAAGAAAAACTATCATTTACTTCATCTGATTAGTTTTTACACAATTAAGAATACAAAAACTTCTTCTTTTGGTAACATTTGGAATTAAATTATTTAAAGTTGATCAATTCTTTTTTTTTTTTTGTTTTATTTTGTGACATACATAATGAAAAATGTGACTCATTTTTTTGTAAATTGCTTCTTGTTGTTGAGCTGTAAATGATAGAATATCCGACAAATAATTCATAAATAATTTGATTTTCGTTCGTTTATCTTCATTTATTTTGTTAAATAAATATTTATGATTTAAAATTTTAAGATTCATTTATTAAACGAATTAAACTCTAGTAATTTTAATCAATAGGTGGGGTAAAATAATAATTTATGATTTAAATTTTAAGGTTCATTTATTAAACGAATTAAACTCTAATTGGAGAAAGTTTTTTTATCCCTTGAATAGTAAAGGGGGAGCAAAGCGGGTTTTCTTGTTTGAAGGGCAAATATGGAGCAATTATAGTATTTCTTTACTTCACCTCACCTATGGATTAAAATTATTATTTTACTCTTAAATATTTAATTTTTTAAAAAAGATAATATTTTAATTATATAATAAAATCTCTTGTAATGTGTGATTTATGTTTAAACATGCTTAAAATATATATTTTATTATTTAAAAAATATAAATAAATAAAAAATATATGATGAAACAAAGTGAAACGAGACAATAATAAATATATCTAATATCTATTAAAGTGATAATTATATTAAAAATTTAATATCCACGATGGAGTCAGCAAATAGCAGAGTAAAACAATCCACCAATGTGGCAAAGACGAATTGTGCGATATCTATCCTGCCCGTCTCTATTACCACCACTATTTGTAATTAATTATATTCTTATTTGAATTTACATATTATTTATTATATAATTAATAATGTTTAAGAAGCATGCTTGTTCCTTTGCTTAGTCAAACTTTTTTATATTTATGTGTTTGTTATTCATTAATAGATTTTTAATTATTTGCACACATTTAATTATATATTTACAAACACGTTTATTTAATATTTCGATCAAATTCATTTAATTTAAACAAAACATATATAATTTTAAATAAATTAAACTTAAACTCAATTTTAAAATTCTCAAAGAATACAAACTAAAAACAAATAAATTAAAAAATAAATAAACTAACACGAACAAAATTTTATTCGTTTAAGTCTTATCTATTTACATCCTACCTGTTTAACAAACACACCGTTACCTTCCCCTTTACCACTTGCTTACTAGTTGCCCGCCTCTTACATATATATATATATATATATATTGATTTATTTATTGAGTACATAGCATCCGTAGTCCTCAAACTTTGGATATATATCGATTAGGTGCTTAAACTATAAAACTTAACACTTTGATCTCTTATTACAAGTATCATAATAAATTAATTTTTTTCCGATAATTTGTTACCAATCAACTAGTGACACGAGCCACCAACGGGTCTCTTCACTTATTTTTTCATTTGCCTTTTTTTTTCATAAATAAATACAAAGAAATAAATAATACTTGATTTTTAAATTAAAAGAACTTTTTACAAATGTTATTAATTTATAATATATAAATTATTTATTTGAATTTTATAAAAAAAAAGTATTTTTTTAATTTTTCCTTTATTCCTCTTTTTTTTTTTTTTTTGCTTTTCTCTTATTTATAAATAAATACTAAAAAGTATATAATAATTTACTTTATAATTTAAATTAATATTGTAATAAACAAATAATGTATAAAAATAGAAAACTTTTTATTTACATTAATTTTATAAAAATACTTTCAATTTTTTTTTCTTTGTTACTTCCCTTTCATCTTTTTTCTTTTCTTTTCTTTGATATACAAATAAAAATAAATAATAATTTATTTTTATTTTTATTTATTTTTCTAAATGTTAAATAACTTATAATAATAATATATACATATTTAAATTAGTTTTCCTTTCTTTATCTTTTTTCCCTTTTTCTCTTGTATATAAATAAATGCAAAAAATAAAAATAAACAAAGACTTCATATTATAATTCATATTAATTCTAAAATTAATGTAAGTATAATTATTTACTTTTTTGTATTTATTTATATAGATAAAAAAGGAAAAGTTATAAATATTTTTACAAAAATAATGCAAATGATTATTTTTTATAATTTCATATACTTTTAAAATTTTAATTTAATTTATAATGTAAATTATTATTTATTTTATTGGTATTTATTTATAAAAAAGAATAAAAGAATAATGAAAAAAGAGAGAGAAAAAAAAAGGAAGACATGTTACAACTAAACTTGTTCAAGAGTTGGGTTACCCGCTCAAACCAAAAGGCTTAGTCGATATTTAGAAGGGTTAGGACAAAAATATTATATTCAAAAAATGAACTTGGGCAACAATATGTAAAGTTTATTTAAGAAACGGGTCAAGCCTTAGACAAAAAATTTTAAGCTCGAGTCTAGGTCAACCTAAATAAGATTTTTTTTTAATTACAAAATTTATATTTCTATAATATAATTATATATATTTTATAATAATAATTATAGTTTTATTTTACTGATTGTTAACCTGTTGAAATATTTTTATAATGGAAGCTACTAAAATAACATTAACAAAAAACTTGTTAAAAAATATATAATCATTAAAAATTAAATTAAAAAAATAATATTAGTAAATTCAAACAGGCTTAATAAAAAACTTACCCATATTTCAAGCTTGAACAAATCTATAATGTATAATACCTACATGAACTCGACCCAACTCAACCATTAATAAATCTAATTACAACCAGCAAATGACTTATGTCACCAGCTGAGTTCTAATACAATGGTAATAGAAAAGCTATCAAAATTATCAAAAAGAAAAAGAAAAACTAACAAAAATGTGTGACTGATTTGTTCTCATATTTGTAATGAAGGGCTAAATCATTACATTTTAAAATTTAAGGGCCAAAATGATATATTTTTTCAAAATTTGGGGACTATTAAACTTCGCTTTCCTTGCCTATGATTGCAGACGTCAAGGCAGGCCACAGTGAAAGCAGACAAAAAAAAAAAACCCGAAAGTATAAAAATTAAAGAAAAAAAATTTACTGCGACAATGGCAGAAAGAAAAGCCAAAAGCTACACACAGAGCCCAAAAGATTCCCACTGCGTTTGCATTGCAACCGTGCACTTTTATCATTCGTTTGGCAATCACATTCACACCTTTCTATCTTTTCTTTTTTCTTTATTGCAAAGATCTATGAATGATGCTATCGCCTAATGCAAGCCATGGATCGATCGCTCAGTCTCAGTCACATGGTGGGGCTGATTCTGCTGCTGCTCGTATGGAAGTGACCCCATTTACAACCTGGCAACGTAAATTAGAACCACTTTACTAAAACGAGAGTTAGGACCCCACTTCCACTGTCGGCCACTCATTTCATGTGCCTTCTGGGCCCCCTTCATGTTTCACCTCAATGAACGGCAATATCTAAATTCTAAAGGCAACCATGAACCCCACCCAATTAATAAAGCTATTGCTTTTGCTTTTACCTTTGCAGGAGAGATTCTAACATGGAGACAAACTCTTGTACTGCCAATAATAATATATGTAAAGCTTAAAAACAGACAGAAAGGAAAAATACCAATCTGATTACAATTTAGAAATTATTACTTTTTCTTCTGAATTCTGATGCCTTTGCCTTTACTAGTTGCGAATAAAAATCTTGTGTCTCATAATGTAAAGGGTTGCCAATGTTTCTTTGTGCAGCAACCGGCTACAAATAACAGCAAGAACATAAGGTAAACACTCTGAAACTCAGATTTGGCTAATGTTTATGACTCCATATTTACCCCTAAAAGGCCATAGATTACACTCTGCATC
Source organism: Adansonia grandidieri (assembly GCA_038382065.1). NCBI lineage: Eukaryota > Viridiplantae > Streptophyta > Magnoliopsida > Malvales > Malvaceae > Adansonia > Adansonia grandidieri. Next base: position 1,347,758 of record JBBYHK010000007.1, on the reverse strand, counting down.
TACTGTTTCTGCCTCTGGGTGTTTCCCTATTTCTGCTGATGCTGTACAAAAAAAGAAAAGGATTTTTTATTATAACCTAACAAGCATTACACTGTCAAACTAAAAGACTAGATTTGGGTTTTTCTTTGTTTCTTCCAGGGAAACCATCAGTGATTAGAGGCAGAAATTACAGTTCAAGGGGAGTTTACAACTACAGATTGAGTGTTTCATCCTTTTTTTTTTAACTTCTGTGCTGCTTTTACCTGTGGTCCAAACTCAACTACTGAAACAAATAGATAACATTATTACAACAAAAGAAAGGAACGGCTGAACCACTTTCTTCACTGCCTTTCTTTGTATGCATTTTTGTATGGTAGTAAGCAATATAATATTTGATGACGATATCAGTATCTGTTGAGCTGTTTCTGGTTCCCATGGCGGACCTCTCTACAGATCTCTGATTCTCAAATTTTTTTTTTTTTTTGTTTGGTTTGTCTTCCTGTAAAGAGAAGCAAACCTCATTAATAAACAAAAGAAAACAAAACAAAATATGCAAAGCGTATATCTAGAAAGCAAAACAGAAATAATGCATTAAGGAAAAGAATTCTAAGCTATCCATTTACCAAAGCATAGGAAGTTAAATTCCAACGGGGCAAGTCGGGCCGCCAGTGCCTGCATACATACCAATTGTCCCATGTCCAGACGAGAACCTGAATTATGAGGCACAAGTCAAGTTGCATATCATTTTGATACATATTATTTCCAACCTTTTAATTCTGTTTATAACTGTAATGATAGTGTTATTGAACCAAGAAGAGAGGTTCTCCGAATCTACCTGGGCATTTGGAAGTTGAAGGAGTTGAAGGATGCCATGTCTAATGCATTATTTCCAGGAAGTAAGGTTGAAGAAATCCAATTATTGTCTACAGAGGAAGCCGAGACTGAAGCATTCTTCTCCACTACGGCATGGGAGAAAGCTAGGTACTCTCCAGAGGCTTTTGCAGTAGATGCAAAAGGACTATCAGGAAGGTTGTGCTCCAAACTGCAATAAGTTACAAAAGTCATAAATTTTATAATCAATGGACTCTTTGTTCATCCCCAGACTGGATATCAAACCATAAAGATCATAGAAATGAACTCGATAGAAATTGTACCCAAATCTAAGCAAAAAATCCTATTTGCTATTCTCGGCTTACTCCCAATTTCAATCTGAATGCACAAAGTTCCATTACTCAGTTTACCTTTCTGGCAGATCACCATTTTCACAATGAGGGCTACCCTTGTCACTACCATTCTCTTCAGTACTGACCAATTCTTTACCAGCAGCCGTAGCAGTGCTGGCTGTTTGTTTCTCAGAAGCAGTGACAGGTACAGCCAGCACAGGGCTAGAACAATTCTCTGCAACGGAAGATTGCAAGTCATTTACTCTTTCCAGTATAGAACGCTGATTCATAAGCACTAGGCAGATATTCATAGTAGATGATTGATTGTAATAATTGAATGGGGACGTATACCTTGTGGAGCTTCTTGACTGCTGTGAAATTGAGGATGTACAAGACAATGGCTGTAAAGGTTGGGTGAGTGACCAGGTGATGGAACAGGACTTCCACTGGAAAGGCCCCTCTGATGGTGCTTCTTTACATCGAGGAGTTGCAGGCCCATCAACCTTCTATTCTGAAGCTTAAGGGCTTGCTGCAGATCAGCTTGCCCCTCCAATTTTCTCCTCCATAACATGTCCTGGGTATTGTAAAACATCCTTGCTCCTAATTTCAAACACAGATATTGTTAGGCAAATATAACAATGAAAGAAAATAAACAGGGGACATCATCGGAAAGAAAATAAACGGGGGACATCATCGGTTCCTCGACATCTGCTTACCTAGCTGAAGGTCAAATGGGTCTCTGGAATCAAGGCCAGTTGGGGTGCCACAAGGAGAGAACTCTCCTCTTTCCACTTGTTGCGGCAGCTGCTTCCTGCAGGACAACAAATAGCACTAAAAGATTTAAATGATCGAGTCCTCAAGTCATCCAAAAATAGATTCTTAAATGCGAGAGAGAGGTGGCTGTACTTGTCTAGGACTTTCCCTTTCTCCTTGTAAGGCTTCACCAGAACCCGAGCGTCGCAAACGAAATGAGGATTTCCTTTAGCCAGAATGATCTTCACCGTCTCAGGGTAAACAAAAGTAACAAACCCAAACATTCTCTTCTGCTGATAAGGTATCCTCACATCTTGAACAGGTCCATAAATACTTCATGTTCATGGAGAAACACAACAATTTTAGCAACAAAATGAAAATTTTCCAAAATGTAACGACATAGAAGTGATGCTAGAACCTAATTGAAGTACAGTGCTCAAAAAAAACCTGAAATAATTTGACACGTCCTCCTCTCTGAAAGTGCTATCAGCTGGGAAAGTCAGGTAGATCTGTCTTGACGCTGGGTTAACCATTCCTGCTTCACCCTTTATCGAAAACCCGTTCCTTTCAAGCCTGGAACGGTTAAACTTGTTCATATCATCACCCATCATCAAAGCAGCAGCGGCTGCAGCCCTATAGTTTGAACCAAAACAAGTAAGTCAAGCCACTATCTTCATTTACATGCTAGAACTAGACAGCAGAATAAGGGATTAATCAGCAAGTACCTCTGACTATCATTTTGCTGCTGTTGAAGAAATAGATTCACGGACTTCGGGGAGTAAGGAAACGAAGCAGAAGCCATGAGCTGTGAAGCAGCAGCCAACCTTTGTTGCCGAGCTGATTTAGATACAAGTAACTCATGGCACTGGTTCATTATCTCAATCTTGTTAGGTGAGCCAACCATGGTGTCAACTTCTGCACCGGCAAGCATTGAACCAGACTCCCCAGCCACACCATGGATAAATCTGCAAGTATTCCCATTTTTACAGTACCCTCTAGCAAAATACAAGCAGGGTCTCCACCAAGCCGGGTCATCGCCTCCTAAGATATCACTCAGAGAGCTACTCCCGTGAAAGGAGCTTCCCCAATAGGAGGGGAAACCCATCGAGTCAGCGCTACCACAAGCATCAGCAGCTGAACTCGAGGACAAGTCAGCAGCTTGCGGGTAGAACAAATCATGGTTTTGGGGGTTAAGCAGTGGTAAGCTCTCATTGAGAAAAGATAGTTGTTCCTGAAGTTGAAACTCATCAATCATATTAGTAGTGCCTCCTCCATTTCCATGGAAAGGCAAAGAAGGATTTAAAGACCCACTGCTTGGACTGATTAACTCATCAGGGTTTGGGAGATCAGATAAAGCAGACAAAGAACAACCACCAGAAAAAGTGGAATGGTTGGTAGGGATCGAGAGAAATGGAAGATTGACTCCACTGCTTCCCACCAGCCTTGAAGCAGATGAGTTTTGTCTTGAAATAGTAACAGGATTTGAACTGTTCGCAAGAAAAGGAGGAGACAACGGAGTTGAAGGTGTAGAAGAAGAGTTAGTGGGAAGACCAAGCTCCTTCTTCGCCTTGAGAGTCACCGAGTGAAGTAAAGCTTCAGGGCCAAAGGCTAAACGAATCATCTCCTTCTCGCCATGATCTTGAATGAGCAGTAAACCCATGATTCTGGACGCATTTTCTGGTTCCAAGTTTTGGATTCTTGAGAACACAATTCTAGTTGCTTCATAACCATCCATAATGGAAAGCACACCAACCCCCCCCAAAACTCTCCAAAAAATTGTTTAGCTTCAGTATTCTTTATTTACTTTACTTAATTGAGTGTTTTGAGTAAGGTTAGTACAAGTAAAACTTCTTTCTCAACCACAAGCTCTACCTACCAACTTGTAAGCAGTAAGCAGCAGTCAGTGTGATCTCTATCCTTCCCTCTTCCTCCTATTCCTGCATGAAGGAAACGTAAAGAAAATACTAAAAATTATGGAAAAGAAGGGAAAAGAGAGCATAAAAAAGAAAAGATTATTCCCGTGTGGAGATCTAAAAGGAAGAAAAAGAAGAAAACATGGTGGTTGAAGTTGAACTTCCTTATAAAGTAAAGACCTAAAGATGTGCAAAAGCTGCAGATAGGCTAAAACCCCTTTTTGCTCATCCTTTATAGACAGAGAGCTTGCTTTCTAGTTCCCAGTTCCTTCCTTCCCTTTTCACTACGTTTTTAGGGATTAAATTTGAGAAATAGCTGTTGGGAAAGGAGAGTCCGTCCTTGGTGCTTACCCATGTAACAAAGAAAGGGTTGTCTATTGTTTGTGTGTTTAGCTTTGAAAATTGATAGAAATTAAAGGCCAAACCACCGCCATCTTTTCATCAAAACCTGGGAGTGTGAGCAGTCAACTGAGCTGAGCTGAGCAGAGCAGAGGTAGCAGCGGAACCATCAATTTCTTCACTGCTGCAGTGCTTGCTGCTGGCTATGTTTTTGGGTTTGTGGAGCTTATAATGGACAGTCAAAGCTAAATCGGTCTTGGAGCTCTCTTTATCTCTCTTTCTCTCTCTCTCTCCTTTGAATGTTATTAATATATAAATAACTTAACTTCAAAAAAAAAAAAAACCAAAGAAAAGAAAAGAATGGTTCATCGCAGAGAGAGAGAGAGAGAGAGAGAGAGAGAAGTGGGGTGGTAGTTCGAATTGGAGTGGATCCAGATCCATGGTTCAAATACTGCACGTTCTCTTGCCTCGATGCCCCCATCAGTGACAGAGGAAAGTTGTCTAAAGCAACGTGTAATTTTTTTCCCTTTTTCTATTAATATTATTATTTTTAAAAAAATTTTAATTAATTAAAATAAAAAATTACTTTTTAAAATAATTTAATTTTACGTATAAAAAAAATATTTCTTGTAATTTAAGTATTTAAATAGTAATTTAAATTTTCAATCGAATCGGTTCAAGTTTTATTTAATTTTAGATAAAAAATTTAAATTTCTTTAAGTTATAAATGATATGAATACAAATATAAAATTATATTTTAATTTTTTAATTATAAAAATTAATTTAACAAATGACCATAGTACTAAATGTTACTTGGTTGACCAATTAATCATAATCTCCTATCATATGATATATTATATAATCTTTTATCACTATCTATGTTATATAAAACAATTATATTGTTTTTAATTTCAATTTTATAATATATTATCATGTGATTTAAATTAGGTTACTCAATCGCCATAATATTAAACATTGCTTGCCCTACCATAATATTATATCATGTGATATAAAATAAATTATATGTTTCCTTATATACGTACTTAAAATAAATGAATTATTTTCTATTTCAATCTTTTATAGTATAACTTAGATAGTTTAGCTAATGACCATAAGTCTTTCTTAATCATCCTTTTTTAAAAAATAAAAAAATATTAGAAAAATTACAAAGAGAATAATATATAACTTATATACATATATGTATGTACTATGTACTAATATGTTTGGATTTATATATTGTATGTGAATGTGTGCGTTAAGAATTTCATCTCTACTTATTATAATTATTAACATAATTATAAATGTACTAATATGTTTGGATTTATTATTAACTTGAAAATAAATTGTAAAGCAAATTATAAATGTAAAAAATATGAATACATGAATTCGATTCTTTATATGTATATTATATGTAAAAAAATTAAAATGATATTAAAATTTAATTTATTTAAATTATATTTATATTCATTATTTATTCCATTTTAATAAATAAAAAGTAATAAAATATAAACCTAATGACTTATCCAATAATTATAATATCATTTAACAAAGCTTTTTACTATTTAATGATCATAATATTTTTTTTATTTTGAATTAATACTCAAAATTTTTAAATTTGCTTACATCAACCTATCTCTTATTATTATTATTATTATTATTATTATTATTATTATTATTTAATATTTTAATTTTTATCAATAATTTATTAACATGATAATTTGTTATTCAATAATATAAATATAAAAATATAATATATCCTTATTTTTTTAAAAAAATTAAAGATCAATCATTATACGACACATGAAATTAAATTGAAAGTTATTTAAATAGTGTCACATATGAATATAGCGTGAAAAATAATTAAAATACAACACGGCGCGAAAAGATAACATCATCACAATACAAATATACGAACATATGAAATTTATATGAAATGAACTTGACATAAAATTAAGAGTTATTAGAATAATGCCAATTAAATTTAATAATTTTAAGCATTGCATAAAAATAACTAAAGTACAATACAATACAAAATAATAACACTAACATGAATGAATGCACCAATGTGTCAAAACCTATAGAAATTAAAAAATAACTTTAAAATGATTAGATAATTATAAATATAGTTTTTCATTATAATTATTTACTAATATAATTTTAATAGAGTTTAGTATAATTGAAAATATAACTAATAATGAATTTTAAAAAGTTGTGTATGTCTATTATAATTAATTATCATTTAATTTTAATTACTTTTTAACGTTTTATGTTATACACTAAAGTAAAGTATTTAATTCAATATTTTTATATGTTATGTTATATTAAGTAAAAATTATATATTAAACTGTTCTAGAGAAATAAAACCCACATGAAGTGTGAAAATTGCACATATTTTATAAAATCTTATAAAATAGGATGAAAGTTATCACCTATTATTGGCTAGGTGGGGCAAGCAATTGTAATTTTTTTATAATTATCACATGTTGTATTTATATTATTTTTAAAATTGTAATCGTATTCATGATACTACATACATATAAAATTTGTACGTCATGAACATAACATAAGAAAAATAAAAAATATGAGATGAAAGAAAAATAACATAAACACAATATGAAAAAGACAAATAAAGCGTTAAAATTTATATAAAATGAATTATTAATTATCATGAACACTAACACAATGACACGTGACATAAAACAGATACCTATTTGAGTAATATCAATCAAACTTGAGAATTTCAAAATTAATAGATTTATTTTCAGATTTAGTATTGCTTGTTTGATTTTTTTTTTTTTTTACAATTTATTTATGATTTTACTAACTGATAAGCAATTGATGTATTTTTTATTTTATAATTTATCTTTCTAAATTATATTTAGCGTATGTTTTGATTGAGAACAAAAAAAGAAGAAAAAAAGTACTTCTAGTAATACTATTGATTTTCAAGTTGAAATTCTCCATGTCTTCCCTTCCGTTAAGTCCATTATCTCATATATTATATTAATTAACATGCTAAGTGCTAACTACCAACAAATTAGATTCAACTTAATAGCTATTATATTATTATTTATATTAATTGAAAAAGCAAGGTAGAATTCTAGAAAATGGGCAATGAACCCAGGGTCCAAACTATTGAAAGCTTAAATGCCATGATGATAACTTTATTTAAAAATTATAAAAAGGAAATAACTTTTGTAATTGGTTAGTAAGAAAGGGATTTTATATTTTGTATCTTTCAATTTGATTTTTTTTTCTTATAAAGTGAGAGAGGGGAAAAAGGGTAATGGCCCATTGCATTTGTTAAGAGAAATTAAAAAAAAAAAAAACAATAAAATGAGAATACTAAGAGCATTTTCTGAAAATTTTTTTAAGCAAAATATTCATTTATAGATTTTAATAAATTTCCAATAACCAACCAAGTTATTAGGTTTTGTTTCAATGATACTTGTACTAATTGTTTCATTGATAATTAATTTGATATAGCATTTTTAATTTTTTTTTTTAGATTTATTTTCGATAAAGAAAATGGCTTGCAAATTGGTCTGCCATTTCGTTAATTAGCATCTTTCAATTTTAGTAATTAATGGGTTCATCATAAATTTTTTATATAAAAAAAAATTGTTCGATGTTTCAAAGTACTCGAAAATTAATAAGTATATTATTTATAAACTTAAAGTGTAATCCAATAGAAATTGTGTTGATATTTTTTAAAAATTAATATTCAATAAATTTAAATTTTAAACATTAATATTTATAATTTTTAAATATTTTTAAATTTTATACCAAAAAAATTATAATAATTATAATTTGAAACTATCCGAATACAAAGGCAAGTAACGGGAGAGTGTAAAAGGAAAACATCAAACGGCAATACAATATTGGTTGGAGGGCCAGGGGGATCTTGTCGATGAATCATCATGAAATAATAATAATAATAATAATTTCTGTAAAAAAAAAAAAAAGTTCGAAATAAAGTCAAGCCAAGAATCAAGAAATGAGTGAAATAAAAGTAAGCTGATTGGGATAAAAAATAGGGTAAACTAAAGAAAGACGAGGGAAGGGGAGGGGAGAGGAGGGTGAGGAGGGTAAGGAGGATGACAGGCTAACTCGTGTTCATGTGAGATAAATCTGAGGAGCATGATTTGTTTGAAATCAAAACCAAACCGATATTTTATTTATGTCCTATTATCCTTGCGATGATGTAATCCTCATAATTTTTATATATTTATATATTTATATATTTTATTATATTAAAATATTTTATATTTATATAAATTTTTAATTTTTAATAATTTATATTATAAAAATTTTAAAATATTTATATATATATTATATTAATATGGTATAATTTTATCGTATTTAATAATGTTATATCTAGTGGAACGACAAACACGAAACAGTTGGATTTGATGCATGGCATGGGGTCCACTGGCTGGCTCATCCTGCTGCCTAGATTGCCCCGTTCAATTCAATATTGAAGTTAGAGAGAAGCGGGGACAAGAGGGTTGCTATTGGCTGGCTAAGCTTTTGCTTTCCTGGATGTGACTCCGCACTGTTCAACCTGTCTGATGAGGTGACATACGCGTCTGCTTCTTTTGTAGTTTGCCCGTATATATCATCTTTTCAATTCCCAACCAACCGATCGAGTTCAAGGGATAGGGATTTATCTCTTTCAAAAGGCCTGGTTTCACATGACATAAAAAGGCAGCCCACGGTTGGCCTTAAAGCTGAACAGAAGTGGGTCCAATTGTCCATAAAAACGCCGTCCAGCTGCATCACTTGGACTATATCAATTTTGGGCCACAAATAATCGATTTCATTTGCTAGTACAAGAAAAGCTGGCGTGGAACCTGAACTTTTTATGATTAATTCCAACGCAATGGTTGGTTAACAAGTTGACAAGGAAAATTTTTCTGGTTGTCTTTCAAGGACAGCTTGCAAGAATGAAATGCAGTAACGATAAAAGCTAGTAACAAAAAAAAAAAACCACCAAGCAAGCAGGCAAGGTAAATTATCAAAGCAGCAACAATTGGTTGAATCATCTCGAGCATTAACAAATTAATTAGCGGTAAATGTGCAGAAGGAACATTCTTGACTACATGGTTCTGTAAGACTAAAGTTGTATTTCAGCTATGTGAATGATGACATACAATAAGCATTTACAACAGTAATCAACCTGACAAACACTACTTGCATCTTTGTTCTCTATGTAATTTATGTTTGCACAACCAGCATGTTGGCGTATATTTGGAGACTTACAATTTACAAATGAGCTTATTCTATTGCCGTTGTTCACTAAGCTCGCGATGCAGATGACAGCAAGGTTTTCAACCGTGTTCATGTGGTGTCCGTCAACGCTTGCCATCTGATTTATATTAGCTTGGCGATTAATCTACAATTGTAGACTGACAGTTTCCTTCTCATGGTCTGATTTGTGTTTATCGAGAGTGTCAGATACGAATATATTTAATTTTTTAAAAGTTCCTATTCCAAATATTTAGAGGATCATATTGTGTATGTTCTAATATGTACTTGATAAAGGTGTTGAATACTGAGTATTTAAAAAAAAATGAATGCCAGGTCAAACGGCTTAGGATATGTTGATTTTCTCCCTTCTACCAATACTAGCCTGTAATGACGGTCTTGCAAGTGGATGGAAGCATGGCAAATCGGTCTGACATTGTAGACCAGTTGCAATACCAGTGTACAGCACCCCACCATCACCATCCCTCGAAATAGTGGCATTTTTACATTGCTTTTGGAAGGGGAAAAAACACCCAACGCACCATCGATCTTTGCTCTAAGGTAATACCAAAAGGCTTCTCAGCATCAAAACCTCCGCTTCAACTTCAAGTATCGTATATCCTTTATAATTTTCTGACCAATTGCTGGTTCAGAGAGCAATATCTTCACTGTCTCTACTGAGTAAGCAATATGTGTATTCTTTTTCTATCTATATATTTCCCAACAGCTTCCGTATTCCCCAAAGGCCATGTTGGTCTCAATTTTCAAACTAAAGCTGTCTTCATTGTTCTGGTAATCATCCTCCTCAAATATAATAACTTGGGTATGTGTTATGGTCGCTTGTAGTTGTATTGTGCATATGCCGCATCAGGCCCGGGTGGACTGCAAGTGTGAGAAGGTACGAGTTCTGGTATTCATCAGGCCGAACCCTAAATCTACGGACGTCGAAACCTGAAAATTGGCAGATGAATCAGGGTTTGATTGAACCATGTGTTGCTCTCATGACTTTGCTCAAAGCATCACAATTCACAAGCAAAGCAAGTGCACTGTGCACATCTGCAACCGCAAGAACAGCTCTATTCTTTTCACCGCTTCAACAAAGCAGGAATATTTTATTTTATATTTATAATATCCATACGAAGTGAAGCTGGTGCTAACATTTTATCAAGTATGTGGCTCTAGCTAGACCTCTTTATGACCGGTCGGGTTTGGATTGAACCTATATAAAATATTAACATATTATATATTTGTTTAGATTTGATTTGTTTCAAAATTTAGATAAATTTTTTATTTAAGCTTATTTATATTTATAATTAAGTAATTCCAATTAATTTAAATATGATCATATTATTTTTTTATTTTTAAATATATTTTTAATTTAATTTTTAATAATGAAATAATTTTTAATAAAGTTTTTTAGTTAATATTTCGTTAAAATATGTATGGTATGATTTCCGTACAAAAAATGTTTTAATAAATTCACAATTAGTATAATAAAATTATAATTGTTATTATAAAATGTATATAACTATATTATAAAATATAAATTTTATAATTAAAAAAAAACTTATTTTTATCTAAACCCAAACCCCTTCTTTTAATAGGTTCTATTTTTTGCCCAAATCTCTTTTTGTTTAATATTTTTATTTAAATCTTTTAAATATTGGATAAATCTTAAGACTTTAGTGAACCATTTGACTCTTAAATAAATCTATATTTGATTGCCCTTGCTCTAATTTTTAGGATGAATTACACATTTAGTTTATTTAATTTAGACAATTTTTCTTTTGATCATATAATTGTGAAAAAGTTTAATTTGATCATTAATACTTATGAAATTGTTTGTTCTCACTCAAGTCACTGTTAGATATTAATAATAAGATGACGTGATATTATCATACTATTCATCACTCGGCAATTTTGGTTTGATTGAATTCGAATTTGGCTTTTAATATTTTTATTTCAATTTGATTGGGTTCAACTTAGAATAATAAATTTAAATTAAAATAATATATTTTTATTTAAATTTAATTATAAAATATATAAGTATTAATTGAAAATATTTTTTTAATGTAATGAAAAGTAAATGACCTTATATGGGTGAGTCTAGGAATGTCAAATGCGGTCTAACCCGAAACATTAAATTTAAATTAAAATAATATATTTTTATTTAAATTTAATTATAAAATATATAAATATTAATTAATTTTTTAATTTGAAAAATAATAACGTAGACTTAAATAAATGGACCTGAGCATGGCTATAAGTTATCAAAATCAAATTAAAATCAAAATTATGAAAAGTGATTAAGATTCTATTGAATGATAATAGATAAAAAAAATAATAAAGTGAATCGCAACCCGATCTACATAGCCTAATGTAAGGAAAATTGTCCGACAAAATTTTATAAATTTAATTTTAAATATATTATATTTTTAACATTGTCCTTCCCTCAAACCAATTTACCGTAACTTTTCTCACATAATTCCCCTTCCCTAACCACATTTACTACCACACCCATTTACCCCTTTCCCCATTTACTTTGCATTTTTCTTTCTTTTCTTCTTTTGTTTAGAGATTTCATTACTAACGGTTCTTTTGACTTTATCTAAGATGAATCTTAATCATCAAATTTTATTTGTATTTATAGCTCTTTTCTTAAACTTTGTTTATGACTTCATTTATTTTCCTTATATTTTTCAGTTATTGCCTCTTTGAAGGTTAAAATTAGATTTCAACTTCTTTGAAATTAATGTTCGATTTAAAAAATTTTTTTTAAGCTCTTAAGATTTGATTTTTTTAAATATATTAGTGTAAATAAATAAGTATTTGAATTGTGCTTTGGATGCTAAATTGCAAAAAAATGTACCTTTTGGTATGTTAAATTTATGGTATATTTATATATACAATTTTCTTTTGGTGTATATGTTGCTCCACAAACAAAAATTTTTGGATCTATCCCTAAAAACAAGTTAAATGAAATGTGAAGTATATGGTAACATCAAGGTTCGAGTTTCAAATGAAAATTCATAATCCCAATACCATATAATAAAATATTAAAATTATAGACAATAAAAATAATAAATAATTACTAAATTAAATTTCACAAACATTGGTAATTAAATTGTTATAAAGCCATGTCGATATTAAAACGTAAACGATAGAGACCAAAATAATAATTAAATTTCACAAACGCTAGTGATCAAATTATGAAAATTTCAAAGTAGATGACAAAAATAAAAACTTTTGAAAAGTTAAATGACTAAAAGTTTAATTTATTTATTTTTTTATTTTCATATATTAATTTTTAAAAAATTATAAAGTTTATTTTTAATATACGGACAATTAAAACTTTTAATTCCATAAGTTTAAAAATTACCGCATGTTATTTTTTTTTTTAATATACTGTAAAAGGTATATATATTTTAACTAATCAATATTTAATATTATGTAAGATTTATTAAAAAATTATGTGAAATATACATTTTTAAATGATGAACTTTTATATAATTTTTAATTCTGATTAAATAATTATAATATTATAATAATTAAAATTATAAGGAAAATACTCTTTATCGTAAAGTTTAAGAACTCTATTTTAAATAACTTATCTATAATTATAATATCACGTGGATAATGATACTGCCACATAAAGTATTCCGTCAGCGACAGAATAGCAACAAATGATAAATGTTTGTTATTAAAATATAAATAGATGACCAAAATAAAAAATTATTGAAAATTAAGTGAATAAAGTATAATTTATCCCATTTATTCTTGTTATCGTCATTGATTTTATTTTTAGGCAACCGGGCAAACAAGTAAACTGCGTACCAATGCTAGTATCACAATTTCCAAATAGCAATTACTATCATCATCCAACATGAATCGTACTTCATCCTTTACAAATTTTAACATAATGATATAATTATATAATATGAAAATGAAATAGAAATATAATAAGATGTAAAATAATATAAATATAATATTGATATTAATATTAATATTAATATATTAAAATTTATATAAATAATAGTATTTTAAATAAAATTATAATATATAAAAAATAAATTAATATAAAACGAATATATACGAATTTCATTCTTACCCATATTTAGCTAATGTGTTCCACTCACTTTCCTTCACTTTTTAATTCCCTCAAATTGGGGGAAATGCCAAAGAAAGAAAGCAATAAATATAACGATTTTTATATCTTAATTATTTTTTAATTTTCAAATATCATTTTAATCCATTATCCTAAATAGTTTATTTAAGAATTTTTTTATTCAGAACTTGGGTCTTAATTTTTTTTATCATTTTAGTATTAATTCATAATTTTTTATTTAAAAGAAAATAAAGAAGAAGACAAATAAACATGTAGAAATGAAGAATTATTACTTATAATAATTAATCTTTTTAAACGCATAATAAAATACTTAAAATACTTACAAAAAGTTTATAATAAATTTTGGATTTTGAATTTTCTCATTAGAATTACATTCCAAAAAAAAAAATATAAATAAAACTAATATTGATAGATGTATTAAAAAAAGGGATAAAAAATTAATTGATGGAAGCCTAATCCAATCCAAATATAGGCCTAAGTGCTTAGGATAATTGTAACAAAATCCTAAAAAATAAAACTAAGCTCATGACTTTTCTCTCTAAATAAAATTATAAATTTTTTTTACTTGTTCATTGTTATAGTCATACATTTCAAATCAACGAAAATGGTATAATTAAAATAACTGAATATTATCATTTATCATTTAACAATGTTAATGGTATTTACGTGACAAGTTATAATTAAATATATTCACTATTTCAATTAGATTTTTATAATAACTTTAATTAAATTAGATTTTTTTTAAAAATAATTATAATCATAAAAATAAATAAAAAGTCGTAGATTTATTTTTTTTTTTTACTAAAATTTGAGATATATTTGAATATTAAGAAAAAAAAAATTCCAAATCGAATATTTGCTTATTTCGGCAACGGTTCTTCTAGGCCTTTGGGTTGGGCCCACCGCTTTGAAATTTCAAATTTCAAAAATCCAAACGCGTAAAACCTGTTGCTCTGTTTTATTTATACAAAAACGGTGCGGAGCGTCGACTATATCCTTGGCCGACTCTTTGACATTTCGATTAAGATTTTAACTACTTTGAAATTTCTTCTTTTTTTCTTTCTATTTTCTCATCCTCTGGTCCATCGAAGCCTGCGAACCCGAGCTCTTTTCTTTCCTTTGTTTTAGCGTCCATTTCAAGTCCAAGTCGCCGTCTTTTTTTTTTTTTTTTTTCTTAGGGTTTGATATTCGAAGATGACGACTATGGAGAGCTTGATCGGCTTGGTTAACAGGATCCAGCAAGCTTGTACCGTGCTGGGTGATTATGGCGGCGGCGATAACACTTTCTCTTCCCTTTGGGAGTCTCTTCCCTCTGTTGCCGTCGTCGGTGGCCAGGTCTTTGTTCTTTCTACATCTTTTAATTTCTTCACCCTGCAGTGAATAACAAACGTGATCAATCTTCTAATATGAGTTAGGTTTGTTTTGTTTGTATTCGGATATCGAGGACAGAGTTCAGGGAAGTCTTCGGTGCTCGAGAGCATAGTCGGCCGTGACTTTCTTCCCAGAGGATCGGGTTAGTTAGTTCCCCTCCCCCTTTATTTTTGTGCAAATTTTAGTCTCGTAAATCGGAGTAATAGCGATGTGTAATTTGGTGCAGGAATTGTGACGAGACGGCCTCTGGTGTTGCAGCTTCATAAGACAGACGAAGGGTCAGAGGAGTATGCTGAGTTTCTTCACCTGCCTAAGAGAAGATTCACCGATTTTGGTAAATTTTTTTTAATATAACTTCGCCTTTGGATACCCCAAATTATGAGTTTGTTGGACTTGCCATGTTTTAGCTTTGTTTTCTTCAAATTATGGGCAATTTAGGAAATAAAACAAAAACCCTCTTACCTTTAATTTTTTTATTTGTAGCTGTTAGTTGCAAATTCAGTTTGTATGGATTATTCCCCTTTCTGCTAATTTGAATTTGAATTTGAAACTTATTCCTCTCATCCATTCTTGGTATAGCGGCGGTCCGCAAAGAAATTCAGGACGAAACTGATAGAGTCACTGGGAAGACTAAACAAATATCTCCTGTTCCTATCCATCTCAGTATCTACTCTCCACATGGTTTGTCATCAACATCAAGATTATGGCTTCCATTTTAGTCACAGTCTGAGTCATTTTGCTAACACCATTTATTCTCCTCTCACAGTTGTGAACTTAACCCTGATTGACTTGCCGGGCTTAACAAAAGTTGCAGTTGGTAAGTGGTATTTTAATTGTTATTTATGAATTTAAATATTCATTGTTTTTCTTGTATTGTTCAATTGATTTATGGAAACCATTATTCTTTTCAGAGGGGCAGCCTGAAAGTATAGTTCAAGACATTGAAACCATGGTTCGGTCTTATATTGAGAAAGTAAGAACCACATAGACCTTTAACCGTGCTTCATAAGAGATAATATCATTTTACACCGTTCCTCCCTCTCTCTCTCTTTCTCTCTCTCTCGGCTATAGATTTGTGTTTGAATGAATTAGTGAACTAATGAACAATGCAACTTGCCACTCCAGTAGCATTTTTTTATTTTCTTGAAGTTCCTAATCTATCCTTAACCCCTCAACCCCTTGAATGCATGCCTTAAAATCAATATAGTACGAATTATTAATGTATCAAATTCTATATAAATATAGAATGTGTTAAACATGATTATGACATGACACAATACACGAACATGACATGAGAACACGAATTGCCAAGTCTAGAGAACATTATTGCTTAAGCCTTCATGAACCCCCAACCTCTAGGAGTATGTGAGTAGCATGCATGCCATATGAGCTAGCACTCAGTTGGCCTGGTAGTATTTCTTTTTTTACTAAAATGTTGGACTAAGTAATTTTTTAATGGAATTTTATCTATATAGTTGTTATTCGTGCTTAAACAATGTGCTTAAGCAATGATGGAACTTACCACTCTGATAGCATTTTTTTTTTTTCCTTGAAGTTCCTAATCTATCCTTAACCCCCCAACCCCATGATTACATGCCTTAAAAAATCAATATAATATGAATTACTAATGTATCAAAATCTATATAAATATAAAATACCTTAAACATGATTATGACATGGCAAAATACACGCACATGAGATGAAATAACGAATTGACAGGTCTAGAGAAACATTATGTACTTAAGCTCTCTCAAACCTGCAACCTCTAGGTGTATGTGAGCGGTATGCATGCCATATGAGCTAGTATTTCTGCTAGTTTTTCCTTTTTTATTAAAACCTTAGACTAAGTAATGTTTTTTAATGGAATTTGATCTGTGTAGTTGTTATATGTGCTTAAACAACATTTCTCAATTGAAACTTCTTATTTTGTGTTCTATTTGCATTTTGAGCCATCCTTCTGCTTTTTGTAGCCTAATTGTATCATACTAGCTATATCACCAGCCAATCAAGATATAGCAACTTCAGATGCTATCAAACTGTCTAGGGAGGTAGACCCCACGGGTATGTATTATTGTCATTTGAATATAGCATATGCACATATTTGCAAAATGTAAAGTGTATTTTAATTCATTTTTCTTTTTTGACAAAGTCGTGCCTTATTTATACCAGGTGAGCGGACATTTGGGGTGTTAACTAAGCTTGATCTTATGGACAAAGGGACTAACGCTTTGGATGTGAGTTCTTGCTTTCAATCTCTTTCATATAAAAATTTTATATTTACTGTATTTACGTCTTTATTTGTTGTTTTTCCTATTATTGCTGACTTGGTCTGGAAACATGTTTCATTTGCTGCTCCGTTTGTAAGGTTCTTGAAGGAAGATCTTATCGGCTGCAGCGTCCTTGGGTTGGAATTGTGAACCGTTCACAGGCTGATATAAACAAAAATATGGACATGATTGTGGCAAGACGAAAGGAGCGTGAATATTTTGCCACTAGTCCAGACTATGGCCACTTAGCGAGTAAAATGGGTTCAGAGTATCTTGCAAAACTTCTTTCACAGGTTTGCTTTTGAGTACATTTTACTTAGGATTGGCTTTGCGATCTTAAAGGGAACATTTCTGATGATGTGGTTTTTTTTTCAGCATTTGGAATCTGTAATTAGGTCTCGGATACCAAGTATCACTTCTCTGATAAACAAGAGCATTGATGAACTTGAATCAGAGATGAATCATCTTGGCAGACCGATTGCAGTTGATGCTGGGGTGAGTAGCATACCTTTCCTACTTCTGTATAATTATGAGTTGCTTTATGCGCTGTGTTAATTGCGATGTTTTATCTTAGGCTCAATTATACACCATATTGGAACTTTGCCGCGCATTTGAACGGATATTCAAGGAGCATCTGGATGGAGGGTAAGTGCTTCAGCTACTTCTATTTTTTTACTTTATTGCTGTTTTCTTAAAGTTTTAGCCATTTTTCCTATAGCTTGGTTATTGGTCTGAGAGTGAAGAATCTTTCATTGTTGAGTTAGATTCTTGCTCTGAGATTTGGACTGATTCTTTGCTTTTGAAACACGAAAATCCTTGGAAAAGGTGGGAAAGATACTCCAAAATCTTCTCATGATTCAAATATGGGTAACCTTAATCGAATTGATCTATATTTGATTAAGCAATTTTAGTGAGTTCAGTACTTCCGATTTAAGATTGTCTGCATTTTCCATTTTTTGCCCCGTGAGCTGTAACAGCTATAATTTCATGCTGTGATAACTCCTTTGGACAATGATATCTTAGGCGACCTGGAGGTGATCGTATTTATGGAGTCTTTGACAACCAGCTACCTGCTGCTTTGAGGAAGCTTCCCTTTGACCGACATCTTTCTCTGCAAAATGTAAGGAGAGTAGTGTCTGAGGCAGATGGTTATCAACCACACTTGATAGCACCTGAGCAAGGTTACCGCAGACTTATTGAAGGGGCATTAAATTATTTCAGGGGCCCAGCTGAAGCTTCTGTGGATGCTGTAAGTTAACATCTTTTATTTATTTAATTTTATAGTCATTCTAAATTTAGTTCGGAATCTTCAAGAAGTCAAAGCCTTTTTCTGATTTTGTGGTACTACTTCTAGCTGATGTAACTTTTATTTTATGTAGGTAAACTTTGTCCTGAAGGAACTTGTGAGGAAATCTATAGGAGAAACTCAGGTAAAAGTTTTGTGAAATTAATCTTATATCTTATATAGTTAAAGTTTATCTAGTGTCCTTCATTAGATGAGGTTCTATTGATGTTTTGTGTTAACAGGAATTAAAACGCTTTCCCTCACTGCAAGCTGATATAGCAGCAGCTGCTAACGAGGCCTTGGAGAGGTTTCGGGATGAAAGTAAGAAGACGGTTGTCCGATTGGTCGATATGGAATCTTCATACTTAACAGTAGATTTCTTCCGGAGGCTTCCCCAGGAAGTAGATAAAGGTGGAAACCCTGCAGCTACAACTACGGACCGATATGGTGAGGGCCATTTTAGAAGGATAGGATCAAATGTTTCCTCATATATTGGCATGGTGTCAGAGACACTTAAGAACACAATTCCAAAGGCTGTGGTTTACTGCCAAGTTAGGGAGGCAAAACAATCATTGCTCAGCCGCTTTTACACGCAGCTGGGAAAGAAAGAGGTAATGTATCATATGCACCCTCTCTCCCTCTGCATTTCTGGGAATATTTTCGTTACTGGTTTTCCTTTAACTTCCGAAATATTCTGACTGTTAATGAGAATGAGAAGTTAATGATTTTTATGGTAAACAAGGGTTAGATGTGACCTGTCGTTTTCAATGTGCAAATGATCTATGATTTCGCCTTATTCGGATTTACTTCTAATTTGAACAAAACCTTGGTGGTTCTGGTTTCGCATAGAGACATGGTTAATGGGTATTTGCATTTTGCATGTGCGTCTGTTTCAGGGGAAGCAGCTTTCGCAAATGTTAGATGAGGATCCTGCGTTGATGGAGAGGAGACAGCAGTGTGCTAAAAGGCTTGAATTATACAAGGCTGCGAGGGATGAGATTGATTCTGTATCGTGGGCCCGATGATATTAATTCCGGAAATTGAATCATCCTCGACTCATTTCATCCATGCCGAACTGATACGATACTGGTAAGTAACGTAGAATTTGATTATGTCAATTGTTTGACAGCTTCGATTCTTTATTTTGAATATCCTTTTTTTTTTTTTTTTTACTGTTGTAGTGTTGTGCTATATATGTAATCTTTATGACGATTAATCGTTGTTAAGTTAATTGAGTTGTGACGCTTGATGATTATTTTATTTATATTAGGGACGACTCTTTTTTTTTTGGGGGTTATTCTATAATCCTATATTTCTATGGTGAGTGTCCTAATAGCAAAACTTAGATTCTTCATTCCCTCGAGCATTTTTCTTCATGTCTCAACAATGTTCTTTTGATTGGTTTTGGGCTATGGCAAAACCATCCCAAAATTGTTTGCCTTCTTTTAGGAGTTAAACCTATGGAATAAAAAATTGAACCGTACCAGTCGGTCAGACCGGTTGAACTAGGAACCGGTGATAAGAGATTACTATATTAAAATTGGATAACAGATGAATCGGTCAAAACCTGGTTAAAAAATCTGAAAAAACCTGGCTTGAACCGGTAAAACACTGTTCATATCAAACATTAAAAAAAAATAAATAAAAAAGCTTTGGTTTCTCCATTGCCAAACCCAGCCGCCGAGCCACTCACTTTTCTTGCTGCAAATGAAGAACTGAGCCTCTTTAGAGGAGAATTAACTGGACAGAGAATGAGAATCCGAAATACAATCATTGGAGGATGGGCTAGGGCTTTGGGTGAAGCCATATCTAAACAATGATTCACCATTAATCTTGACGCTGAAGACGACCTTTGGGCAATGTCATAGCCGAAGAGATTTTTTTAAGAAAACAAAAATCAAGTATTTGGCAATTTGGGGATTTTCTTTGTTTTGAATTCGATGTCTTGTGGTCATTAGGATTTAGTATTTAGGTAAAAGGGAATGGGGTTCACGAGAAAAGAATGGAGGTTATTAAAAAATGAAGGGATCTTGAGAATACAGAAAGAGAGATGGGGAGAGTACAGAAAAAAGAGGGTTTGGAGAGTAGTAGGAAAAAATTATTAAACCGGCTGGTTTAGTTGGTTAAATAAAAAATAGATAGTTTGAATGGTTAGTTTTTTTCGTTTGGTTTTTTTAACATTAGTTAAACCAATTTAATTTTGACGTAATATTATATATATCATTTTTGACCCAACTGGAAAAATTCAATCAATCCACTTGAGTTTAAATTCTATCAAAATTTGATTTGATTAAAAAAAATTAATAATCGAAAACAGGTAAATTTGAACTTGAAAATGACTCGAATCCGAATTGATCCAAATCTAGTGACCCCAACTTGAAATGGGCAAGCTCAAAATAAATAAAATATAAAATGATTCGAATATTAATTGACCCAAACAATTAATCGAAAATGATTCAAACAAAAAATGATCAATCGATAAACTCAAAGGTTGAACTTACTTGACCCAAAATCACCCAAGTATTAAATCCAATTACCCTGGATCTAGAATGATCAAAACTCTTATTAACTTGAGGGTTAAACTAGATTTACTTAAACCTGAAATTAATTTGCTGGTTAAACCCAATTAACCAAATGACACAAACTTGAAAATACCTTAAATCGAAGTGACTCGAACCAAAATAACCCGTAAAAAAAAAAGTCTATAAATTTAGAAACCCAAAAAAATCTAACCTGAATTAACTCGATTTAAACCAACCCCATTCATCTAATTATAGGTCTCTATGTGATATGTTATTTGTTAATAATAATATTAACTTTTATTTTGCAATTACTATAGCCACCACAATTTTACTATCTTCAACCACTTACAACCTTCGCCACCATCGCTCTTTAAAACACTTATTCTTCACCTCTGTTCCAATATTTTTTACTGGTGTGATATCTCATTTTATTGATTTATGACTATTATTCATCCCAACAAAAGAAACTCTATTATCTGAAGTAGAATGCCGAGGCACATAGTGATTGTTTCATCTACCGATTCATTGCACCCAAAGATTTCACTGCCAGCGTCATTGGGGTCCAACTAGAGATTTAAAATGTAATCACGGATGCATTTTTAATTGTTTATTGAATATAATAAATGTTATCGTAGTTAATTATGATAAAATATCGATTATAATATTAATAACAGAAGGTATCAAAATCGTTAAATAGCGACCACCATCTAAATCTTTGGGTCCAACCATATCCTGACATCGTCTTCCCCTATCGAAGTTATCACTTGGAACATTACCAGTGAAAAACTTGCGAATCCTCAAAAGAACGAACAATCGTCTTACCATCTGCTCCTTTAGTCTTTCCAATAGACTAAAACCCTTTTTTAGTGCTCTGCTCATGGATATACGTTTCTTCCAGACAACGCACAAGTGCATGACCAACGCTCTCCGTTGCTATGGGCTTCACTTCAGTTCGCTTTGCCCTCTACTAAGAAATACATCAGATTTATTACTTTTTTATTCGATTACTTCGAAATCAAAATTTATATAAGTTCAAAGTAAAATTCGAACTTTTCATTCCAATTTTTTTATATGATAATAAAAAAAAATTTATTTAAATTGCTTTTTGCTGCAAAGGATAGAGTAATTCCTTAATAGATAATAAAGGTAGAAGCCAAAACTGTATTTTTTTTATATAAAATTTAAAATATATATTCGTATCATATTTATATTATTTTTAATTTAATTTTTTTATATTATATTTATATAATTAATACCATGTAATTAATTACGTCATAGCTGATGTAATTTTTGAGATACAAAGTCAACGGAAAAAAATTCAGCATTTCGTGGTATTGAGAAGAATATTCCCATATAAAAAAAAAGAATAATTTAATATTTAAAAAAAATTCACTTTTCTTTCAAGATACTGTGTTCTTTTTCACCGGCAAATGTATGCAAGCAGACAAGGACGCGTTAACATTTTTTTTTAATTTTTTTATTGGTAGTAAGTCAAACATTAAAATATTTCTAAATTTATTTTATTTTTTCAATTTTATTATAATTTTTTAAAAAATTATATATATTAAATTCATATCTAATTAATTTATAATATCAATTTAATCACAATAGATTTCATATATAACCTTTGAGAACCCAAAAATCTAGAAGCGCTAAAGTCTTGAATATCAAATTCAAACTTAGATGGGCATCCTCTTTTATTTTTTTATTAATTATTTTAAAAAATAAAATATAAATTATATTAATATAATTACGTATTAATAATATCATTAATAATTATATTTATGATATTATTAGATTTATTGAATACGATCATTATATAATTTCGGGTATTTAAATCGTGATTTTGTACGGTAGCCTAACTTTTTATTTTTATTTTTTGTTGTATAGTTACGGTAGCCAGACTTGCCAGATCTAGATCCAAACTGGGCAGGCAAATTCAAAATTATATAAAGGCCTTGCAGGGTCATCCCCAATCAGAAGCCAGAGGTAGAGGCAGGGACAGAGGCTGAATCAGAGGCAAAGATAGCGGCGGAAGCAGAGACAGAGGACCTCCACCACCACAAAAGTTTTTAAATTGAGGCTTCGAGTCTTGAAAGGTCCAATCTCTCCTTCCTTCCGTATCAATTAATTCAGGTTAATTCTAACCTTTAAAAAAAAAAAAAAAAAAAATCTTGCATTTGGTTATTTTATGACTAACTCTTCTCTGCTGATTGGATCTGATCTGATCTGATAATTTTTTTTTCAATGCCAATCCGTCACCATCCTTATCCGTCTTCTCCTTCGATCTGTGTATAATTGCGTGCTTTTTGCCTCAATTTTTTTTTATTCCATGTTCTTCAATGTTACGTGGAAATTGGAATTCATGGATCTGATTTCAATGTGAATGTCTGGCATGTCCTCTTGTTTCTTGCGTTTCCACCACTTTGCACCGTCTGATCTGATCATTTTTTTTTCTTGGTTTCTTATTTTAATTCCACGCCGACGCCATTTTTATTTGTCTTCTCCTTCGATCTAAGTATACTTGAGTTATTTGCGTCATTTTTTTTTTAATTCCAAGTTCTTCAATGTTATGCGGCAATTGGAATTCATGGATCTGATTTCAATGTGAATGTATTGTATTTCCTTTTGCTTCTTATGTTTTCCCCACTTTGCACCATCTTCTGCTGCTTTGCTATACAGCAGATCCCTTCTTCGACATCATCGTGTTTTATTCAGGTCTCTTCTCTTGCTTTTCTTAATTTCTTAGACTTTTTTTCCCTTTTCCTTTCGATTTATGCAGGTTTAAACGGGCTCGAGATCTAAGATATTTTTTCACCCATGGGAACTGTTGACGTTGCGAACGAGGTATTGGAGATTATGAAATTTATTCTGTTATTCAAAAAAAGATAGAAAAGAATATGCCTTACTTTTGAAAATTTGGTTCTCTCAAACGGCCTTTATCATGCATTCGAATTGATTCTCTCCAAATCAACTTATTGCCATAATATTCTGACTACAGGATATCAATGTTAGCTTAGCCGACAAAAAGCCTACAGTTATTTTTGTTTTGGGTAAGCGACTTCTTTCTATGTATTTTTTTGTCTCTTGGTGGTTTTACATTTTACCTTTAAATCCAGTTAGTTTTCTTCTTGTTTGTAAATGCCTACGACTCTTGAGTTTTTCTTGATTTGTTCATTGATCAGGTGGCCCCGGCAGTGGAAAAGGTACCCAATGTGCAAATATAGTCGAACACTTTCATTACACCCATCTCAGTGCTGGAGATCTTCTCCGAGCAGAAATCAAGTCTGGTTCTGAAAATGGGTATGACATACATCCCTGCAAATGCTAGACATGCGTGGGTTTCTAGCTGATTCTAGATACAGTTTGATCTTTGTATGATTTAAATCTGGAATCACCATGAACTTAGAAAAATATAAAACTTTAAGACTTACTGCTTTGAGAAAAACCCTTGTTTCTAATTATTGATTATCATTGTTATCTGTCAATGTAAGTTGTCCTTTCTGAGATCTGTTCAATTTTTTAACATAGGCCGTTTTCATTAAACACGATTGGCCTTTTTATTATCACTGGAATTAGACAAATAATATTTATCCTCGCAAAAATTTTCTAGGTGTGCCCTCTATTCTTTTGCATCGCTAGATAAGCTATGGCATCATCTGTTTCTGTTATAAGTTCTAACGACATGCCTTTTTCGGTTCCTGAACCTGAACTGCATGTTTTCTGCTTTTGTCTTGTGCTGACATTTAGTTAGCGGCAGAAGTGGATGCATGCTTACGTACTAATCCGGTTGTCTATATTTTTATTTTAGACCAATTATTTGTATTTGAACCTTTTTGTATGTAGAATGTTATTTCTTGTTGCATTTGAATCATTTCCCCCATGCCCACATTTCTGTGAGATCATATTTAACACATCATGTCTTCTGATCTGCAGAACCATGATTCAGAATATGATCAGAGAAGGGAAGATTGTTCCTTCTGAGGTCACAATTAAGCTTCTCCAAAAAGCAATGCTGGAAAGTGGTAATGACAAGTTCCTTATTGATGGTTTTCCTCGTAATGAGGAAAACCGTGCAGCATTTGAAGCTGTCGTAAGTCTTTATCGTGTTTTGTTCCCATAATTTTTTCTTTCAGTTTACATGCCCTTGAGTTTTCTTTTACCTGTTCTTCTCAGCATCATTCGGTCAGGTATTTAACATGGTGAAAAATTGGTGGTTCTGCAGACAAAAATTGAGCCAGAATTTGTCCTATTTTTCAATTGCCCTGAAGAAGAGATGGAGAGGCGTCTTCTGAGTAGGAACCAGGTTACTTCATTATTTCTCTCTCTCTCTCTCTCTCTCTCTCTCTCTCTCTCTCTCTCTGTATAGGTTATCTCTGTGATTTACATTTGAAATTTTCTTTGTTTCTTTTTGTCTTGTGCCATTTTACATTGTTTAAACTATTTGTCCTTATCTCCATCATGAAGGGAAGAGTAGATGATAACATCGAAACGATAAAGAAGCGATTCAATGTGTTTCTAGAGTCCAGCCTTCCTGTGATTGACTACTATAGGGCCAAGTGGAAGGTCCGAGAGGTAATATTCTATCGAACTGTTTTGTTATTTACTAGATGATTGGCATGGTTGCCTCAATTATAAGTTTTGTTGCTTCTATGTTTAGATTGATGCTGCAAAGCCCATAGAAGAGGTGTTTGAGGCAGTTAAAGTTGTCTTCACCCCAAAAGATGAAAAGGTAAAGATTCATGGGTGGTTTACTGTTTTTTATTAGAAAAGGGAACTAAGAAATTATCATTGTATTTGTAAATCCATAATATCGTAAAAGTACTCCATCCAATCATAGTTGTATATGTAATAGATACTTATTATTTTTTCTTTAAAGCAGTAATAGGTACATTATTAAATGAATGTATGTGAGTTAGGAATCTAGGACGATCTTTAAAGTTGAGAATAATTTATTAGGTTTTTACTTTAGGATCTAAAATTTGGGTTTTTCTTGGGAACCCAGGATGATCATTTAAATCACTCAACTACATTAATTTTAAGCCATTAACTAGATTTTTATATGATACACTCTTAAAGCACCGGAGAATTGTTTGATTAGCTAACATATATCTTGGTTTGCATCTTCAACTCATGCCTCATACACGTGGCTTATGCAGGTCGTCGCCTAGGCAGGCTTTGAAACTCTACCAATGATAAATTAGCATATTCATTCAAGGTGACATCTTTATCTATGAAAAATACAGTCTTACTCTTACACATTGGCTTGATCGTAATCTGCCAATGTTTTTTTTTTTTTAAATGAAGCCTTGATCTCTTCTTTATCAAGCACTCTTATTGCCACTTAATAGAAATTTCTTTGGTGCAGGTTATATATGTCACAGTTTGGTACGCATTACTATATTCTAATAATTTGGAAGATTTTCTTTTTGGTTATCACATTACATTTGGTTTTTATAATTACATGAGATGCATGACATGATGAAGTTCATGCATCTAATATTGTTGTTATGGTGTATTTCTGATAATCACAATAAATCTGAAATCTATAGTTGTTAATGTGATATTGTTATTCTTTGCGTGATGAATAGCGCTATTCATTCTAGTCGAACTCGACATATGGGAAATCTGATTGCCGGTTTAAGATATCTAAGTAAAAAAATACCCTGGTGCCCATATCATTTTAATCGAAGAATGAACAAGTTATCGAAACACGAGTATGGACGAAATTGCTGCAGCTACTTTTTATCATCATCAAAATCGTCCTTGCCCTGAGCTCGCCTATATTTTGCTAATGCAATTGAAATCACTTTGATCATGCAGCAACAACTTAGAAACAGTGATTGTACTCATGGCAGTTTGATCGTTGTGTTTGTGTGTGTGTGTGTGTTTTTTTTTTTCCTTTTAAAGACGACCAAAAATGGTTTTCTAAAGCCTTTTCAATAACTTAAAAACTTCAAAACTAGCCAAAGCTATAGATTTTTTACGACAGTTCTTCTATGCAGTGGTTGGCATTTTGCAGCCGGTCCTGTCTTTAACCTTCAACAGCCAAGCACTTGGGATGTAACAGTGATTGTCTTTAGGCATTGGTATTGCTTCTAAATTTAAAGTAGCTGCTTGTTTCATCAATACGAACCATAGGTTTAATAAAAATTTATTATTTAAAGATATATAGTTGTCCGAAGTCAATTACTTACGTTAGGACCCACTCACTAAGCACAACTTTAGTTTAGTGTCATGTGCGTTCTATCGTTGTGGTTAGAAGGGAAGGGAAAGAGGCCACAGATTACAACTAATTAGCAGAAAGAAGCGGTGCGGTGCTTGTATCCCAGTCTAAGTCAAAAGTATAATTGAATAATATTTCTTGTGGTTGGACCCAACAACCTGCTCAGCACAATCAAGTTATCTTACTAGGCCTATTAATTTCCTCAATAATCTCTACAACATGCTATATTCTTGAAAAAATTAGTCCTTCTTCACTCTCCTTAATGAGACTCTCCTTAATGAGCCAAGGGAAGGCTAAAATTAAAGAAATCACATAGTATTAATTAGTAATGAGTCAACAAACAGTGGCATGACATGCTTCTTAGAGGTATTCATTCGAGTTGCCGTCCCTTTTTTTCTTAATTTCTTGTGCATACTTGAATTGAGCCCGACTTGGATCACTTGAAAGCCCGAAATTAATATGCAAAAAAAATAAAAATTAAAATATTAAAACATTAATTTTTTTATATTTTTATAATTAAATTTAAATAAAAATAATATTTTATTATTAAATAGTAATTCGAACTAGATGAATTGATCTGAATTACTAAAAATCTTATCCAAAGCTAATCCAGATAGGCTAAGGTACTTGCCTTCCCCATGAACAAGCCTAAATTACTTGCTAGACTTTACAATAATAATTAATAATAAGTAAATTTTTTTAAAAGAAAGTTGCAGTTCTATGATAGGAGGAGGATTTGTAAATGTTTGCTAGACTTTCCAATAATAATTAATAATAAGTCAATTTTTTATAAAATAAATTACATTTTGAGGATAACAGCAGTAAATGATAAGATTCGAATTCAGACAAATTAAATGGAATATTTTGAAAATAAATGTACGAACCATTAAACTAAAATTTTAATTATAATAAATTAATACTTAATATTAAAATAAATAGGCTTCCATTACGTAGGGCATGATAACAAAATAGATATTAAGATAATATAATATTTTTACATTTATGTTCAAGTACTTTTTTTTAAACAAATTTATTGATTTTAATAATCTTGTTATTTGTACTCCTTACTACTATTTGAGAAATTAAATTAAAGTTCTCAAAACAATATTTATATTAATTATAATACTGTGTGATAGATTAAATGATTTAATTATTAAGTGAATGAATTTAGAGTTAAAATTGATTTACTATGACAAATATGTAAAGTATGGAATAAATTGAGACACGATATCAACATAACATGAGAAAACAATAACACAGAACAATAGGAAAAATAATATGAACATAACACAAATACATGAAATATCAAAATCAATATAAAATGAATTAACAATGTGTAAAAAATTATATAAATTTATAATACTTTAAACGCACATAAAAAATAACATAAACATAAACACATCACCATGACACATTTTTTTTTTTTTTTATAAATTGAATCGTTAAATTATGAAAAATATGGTATGAATTGAGATATTACACGAACACATATTTATTCACAAAATTGTATCACAATAACAAGCTATGTGCAATATGAAATAAGTTAAGACACAACATGAATATAATGTTTAAAAATAATTAAAACACTTTGATAAATAACATGAACATTACACAAATACATAAGCATATCAGAATATATATAAAACGAATTATTGACATATACAAATTTATATAAATTTTTATAACACTTAAACTTACAAAAAAATAACACGGACATAAATATATAAAATTTTTTTCTTTTCTTTTCTCTCGTTTATTTCCTTAGTAAATAATTTAAATGATTGAATTTAACCCCCAAAACAAAAAGTACCATTGCTTAGCAGTCTCCCAAGCAATGGCTTTCAATCTCCAGTTAAGCATTCTTCATACTTGGGGACAACTTTAATACGTAGTTATAAATATAGATTTTTTTAACAATTGAGATTGTAAGAAATTAATTATTAAATTTAAGAATTTAAGTATAATATTTCATTAACAAATAACATGGTTTTGGCAATTACTTTTATTTTGAGTTAGATTTACTAATTTTATAAAAAAAATGGAAGGGATGTATTGTTTTCAATTGAATAAGATCAAAAAAGCAAACTTGATGTATTGTGCTTATACACTTTTTAAGTTTAACCTATGGTAGTCGGTACCTAGTTGGCAAGGTAAAGGTAAGTAGTAGAACTGATCGAACGGCCTATTTGGCCCAAGTTGGACGGGGCTTGGGCATTGACTTTTTTTGATCGGGTTGATTAGGTTTGATTTAAATTACTATTTAATAAATAAAAATATTTTATATTTAAATTTAATTATAAAAATATAAATATCAATATACAATTAATTTTTTAATATTTTTGAATGGTAATTCGAGTTTACGGGATGATCCAAGTTTGGATAAAAACCTTAAAAGAATTACAAGTCGTGATCTAATCGGTAAAAACCTTTACTATGCAGCTCGATTTTTTTTTGGTTCAAGATTAAAATCTCTTCACTCTGTTTTGGGGCTAGTTTAGTATTATTCCCACAAGAATTATGATTGAACAAGTATATACAAATTCTGATGAAAAATTATAGTTTAAAGATTTTTAAATGTTTGGTATTGTTGCAAAAATATACTGTAGGGACTTGAAATGTCCAAAAAATTGTGTAAAATAATAAAAGTTAAGGTAAATGAGGATAATAAAGTCATTTTGCCAAAAAGCCAACTTCCAAATCGTAAAAGCACTATTTTCTTGGCTTTTTTTGTTCGAGTTGTCAAATCAATTGCAAAAGCTAAAATATTTTTCCCATTAAGTATTATGGTTATAATTAAATATAACTTTTAACTTAAAAAATCATTCCAACATTACTTTCTTTTTCAAATTCTATTTCCCTTCTTGTTTTTAATTAGATTGTAAATTGTTTACATGCTCGACAATTTCGTGGTTTACACCATTATTAAGAGCACCATTACACGCCTAGGCAAGATTTAGCGAGCTAATTGGATAGACTTTGAATTTAGACACGGATAAAATTTTGAAAACCCTAGCTAGGTAATTAGGGGTTTAAGGTTTTTGTTACTTGCTCACTCGATTCCTCATTTCAACTCAAAGGGTAAGTTGATTCCTTTTCAAGTATCCTTTTATAATGGTTTTCAATTTTCTTTCGTTTTTTAAAGGAGAGAGAGATGGGAAATGTCCACGCTTTCCTTCTTTAGAGGGTTTCAAGATTTTGTTGACATTACACAACTATTGTATCTTAATTTTGTTGGGCGCTATTTATATACTATATACATGAACAAACCATTAAACGAATCAAATCTGAATAAATAAATGAATGATTTAGGCAGACAATATATAAAAAAGTTGGATTTACCAAATCCAAAAAACTGATTAAGTTAAGGTTTGGAGCCTTTGACCTTAAGATGATATTTGCTTACCTCTTGAATGCTTGATAGTATTCGCAACTCGTCTTCTAGGCTTTTTCAATCATGTTACCGATCAGTAGC
Organism: Adansonia grandidieri; assembly: GCA_038382065.1. Taxonomy (NCBI): domain Eukaryota; kingdom Viridiplantae; phylum Streptophyta; class Magnoliopsida; order Malvales; family Malvaceae; genus Adansonia; species Adansonia grandidieri. The sequence continues at coordinate 1,317,095 of JBBYHK010000007.1, read as the reverse complement.
ATTTATCGACGATAACACAAGGAACTAAAAAAGTGCTTTAATCTTTCTCAAAGACGAATGCATAAGTAGATGAAAAATTAATTTCAATTTTTTTCCAAAATTACATTTCTAGTTTCAATTTTCTTCTTGCAGAAAAGAACAGCCCCAAAAAACTGAATGGTTGTAACCGTTCCCCAAAAAACTCTAAAAAGTCTACGGGCACATCCTTTTAAAATTTGAATTGAGATAATGTTTTTAAAATTTAAAACTAGACAAGAATATCTTATTCAGACTAGAATTTAGTTAGGTTTTAAACACTAACGAGCTGGGCTTCGAAAAATATAAGACCCACTTAACCTTCGGCCCAAGACCCGGCTCGGGCCTGCTCCAGCTCACACGTGCTGACAACGAAATTTTCTTCCTTTTCAATTAGGCATTATGAGAATAATTTCTCATTCACTATGGATATCAATTATGCAACATAGTTATGCATTATGTATCTACGTATGACGATCTATACATATTTCATATTTACACACAATTTGGATCATTGATATCCAACAATCCCTTATATGAATGGAAATTGTTCGAATAAGTTGACAAACTGACTCGGAATATGAGAAAGACTAATTTGAAAAGTTATTGCATCAAGAGAGACTAACATGAATGGAAATCTAGGTTCTCTATTTGAACCTAGATTATGGGATCTTTAGTCAAGTAGGTAAGGTTGCCATTAGATAACTTTTAATTTATAAGCTTAAATCCCATTTCCTTCGATGATTTATAGACTTGCTTTCACATTAAGTCTTTTGTAAGCCGATCTGTAATATTATCTCTTAATTTTACATAATTAATAGAGATAATCTCATTTGAGAGCAGTTGTCTTATAGTATTGTGTTTTCAATGAATGTATCGAGACTTACCATTATACAAACAATTCTGTGCCCTACCAATTGTAGATTGGCTATCGCAATGTATATATATTGCCGGCACAAGTTTTGACCAACATGAAATATCTTCTAAAAAGTTTCGAAGCTACTTTGTTTCTTCTTTAGATTTATCTAAAGCAATAAACTCAGACTCCATCGTGGATTTGTCTATGCATATTTGTTTAGAAGATTTCCAAGACATTGTAGCTCCTCCGATAGTAAAGACAAATTAGCTAGTGGACTTCGAGTCTTTAGTATCCGATATCCAATTTTTAATACTATCTCCTTCTAGTACAGCTAGATATCTTGTATAGTGTAGTCCATAATTTGAGGTGTATCTCTAATATTTGAGTACTCTCATGATCTCTTTCTGGTGATCCTGCCCTAGATTACTCATAAATATCTTCAGTTTGCTTACTGAGTAAACTATGTTCGGTTTTGTATAATTCATAATATACATTAAGTTACCAAGTATACGTGAATATTCAACTTGAGATATTACTTCCCCAATATTCTTCAATAGATGTAAATTTACATTTACAGGTGTTTTAACTACATTGGAATCATTCTAATTAAACAATTCAGGGATCTTATTCACATAATGATCCTAAATTAATGCCAAGTCATCTTGTGATTTGGAAATTTTTATTCCTAAAATCATATCCGCTACACCCATAGCTTTCATATCGAACTTACTGGTCAACCGTGATTTGGTAGCTCTAATTATCTCATCATTACTGCCTAAGATCAACATATCATCTACGTATAGACAAACAATGACATACCTCTTATTGTATACTTTATGTACACACATTTATCGCATTATTAATGCTAAACTCATTTGACAACATTGTTTTCTCAAATTTCTTATGCCATTATTTTGGTGCTTGCTTTAAACCATAGAATGATTTAACAAGCCTACACACCTTTCTTTCTTAATCCAAAACTATAAACGCTTCAGGTTGTTCCATATAGATTTCCTCATCTAATTCACCATTTAGAAAAGCTGTATTAACATCCATTTGGTGTATTTCAAGATCGTTAAGAGCTGCAATAGCTATTAACATTAGAATAGATGTTATTCTCATAACTAGTGAGTATGTATCGAAGTAATCAAGTCTTTCCTTTTGCTTGTATCCTTTTATTACAAGGTAGGCTTTATACTTTTCTATAGATCCATTTGTCTTCATCTTTCTCTTAAAAATCCATTTGGATCCCTATGGCTTATGCCTCTGTGGAAGATCCACCAATTCTTTTGTATGATTTTGCATGGTGGATTTTGTTTCGTTATTAACGACCTCTTTCCAAAGTAGTGCTTCTAGAGATGACATAGCCTCTTTAAACTTTGATTGTTCATTTTTTAACAAATATGTTAGAAAATTTGGACCATATGTAGTTGATACTTTAGCGCATTTACTCCTTTAAGGTTCTATTTGTTCCCTTTCATCCATTTATGGATCACTATTCGAGTCCTCATAGTCTTTTTTTGTAGTCTTATTTTCTTGTGTTCTTTTGTATGGAAATACATCCTCAAAAAATAAAGCATTATTTGATTTAATAATCATATTAACATGAATATTAGGAATGTCTGACTTATACAAAAGAAAACGATCAGCCGCACTGTTATTTGTATATCCAATGAATATGCAATTTATAGTCTTAGGTCCAATCTAGACCTTTGAGGTGGAGGAACTGCTACTTTAGCAAGACACCTTTACATTTTCATGCATTTGTAGAAAGGTCTCCAATCCTTCCATAACTCATACGATGGTTTATCCGATTTTTTGTGGGGTATTTTATTTAATATGTAATCGGCTGTTAAAATAACCTCTCCTACGAGTTTTAAGGTAAAAAATGAGCTTATTAACAAAGTATTCATCATGTCTTTCAACATACGATTCTTGCGCTCCATAATATCGTTTTATTGAGCGAAATAAAGAGTGATGGTTTGATGGATAATTCTATGTTTTGCGTAGAACTTATTAAACGATGCATCATATTCACCACCTCTATCACTCCTTATTTCCTTACTCTTCTTACTCAATCTCGATTTAAAAAGCTTAAAGACTTTTAAGCCTAATCTTTGCTTCTTAGCAAGTAGACATGACAATATCTAGTGCAATCGTTAATAAAAGTAATAAAATACTTTTTACCATCTCTAGTTTGCGTGAACTTTAAATCACAAATATCTGTGTGAATTAAATCTAGACGTATGCTTCATCTTTCTATCAGATAGAAAGAAGCCTCAGCAAATTTGGATTCCACACAAGTCTTATAATTATAATTTTTGTCAATCCAAATTTTCATAAGCAAATTCATATTGCTAATCCTTTGCAAGGTCTTATAATTCACATGACTTAATCTATCATGCCATAGATTAGAAGACTCAAGCAAATAAGCCAAAGAATATTTTATTTATCTCATCGTTCTTTGTTACAATATTCATTACAATAAGCTTAAAAAGCCCATCATGTAGATAACGTCTCCTGACAAAGATGCTGCATTTAGAGAGGAAAAATTTATCAAACTCAAAAACTAATCTAAATCTGTTTTTGCTTAATAGTGAGTTGAATATTAAATTCTTACAGATTTCGAGAGAATGAACAATATTGTTCAAGGTAAGTTCTTTCCTAGTTGTCATCTTAAGCATCACTTTCCCATGACCTCGTATTCTACATATCCAAGAGTTTCAGATAAATAATTACTCATCATAAGCAGCTTCTTTATACTCAGAGAAACTCTCTCTATCATAACACACGTGACAAGTGGCACTAGTATCAACCCACCAAGTTATTGAGTTTTCCATCATATTCACTTCTGTCACAAAAACAGTAAAGTCAATCTCATCGTCAACATCTAAGTTGCCTTGAGCTTTCTTATTTTTGTTCTAACAATGATCTCTAGCACGGTGTCCGAGCTTATTCCATACAAGACAAGTACCCTTGAATTTATTAACATAGATTTTTTTATTGCCTTGGGAAGAACTGGAAACAACTTGTTTCCTCTTTTGCAAATGTTCGATAGCATTTGCCTTGACATGCATAGTCTAAACACGACTTTTCCTTTGAGAATCACGAATATCCTCCTTGATTCTTAACCAAATCACGATTCTTTGTGCCAGTATCCTCGATTTTCTACTTACTGTCCAAAGTCTCCCATAGCTCTCTTGCTGTCTTTATCAAATTATATGCATTACATAATGTGTTACCCAATCCATTGAGGATATAACTCCTACGTAAAAAATCCAAGCTTTCCTATACCTCCATCGAGGCTACCTCAGTATTATATGTTTCTCCTTCTTTGAGAAATAGGGCCTCTTCTCATAAATACCAGGTGATCTAGAGTAGTTAAACAACGCAGCATCTTATGCTGCCACAATTGAAGTTCACATCGCTGAACTTCTCAGGTCTCTCACTAAGCATAGTATATGGAGATAATTGCGCTATAGGTACGCTCGAGTTACCGATAGTCAATTTTGCTATCTGTTATAAAATAACAGCATCAACATAAAAAAGTTATAATTCTCAGTAATTTATAAAAATATATCATAAATCCAAACATGAATATATCAAATTAATCACCAAATATATATGAGAAATATATACGAAAAGCGAACAAACTATTGTATAATTATATACAAACTATTGGATATATTAATACAAACACAGATTACAAAACAGAAAAATCACAATTATCGTGCCAGTGTATAGCAATAATCTAGATAGGAAAAAGAATCAAAACAAAATACACTATATGTGCATTAATGAAAGAAATACAAAAGAATATGTACTGTCAACAATTAAAAAAAAATTCAATTAATGACATACACAATGATTAAAAACCAACCAATTATGATATATATATATATATATATATATATATATAAAAGAAACAGAACTAAGCTTTACAAGAAACAAGTCAAGCAAACGGCGACCAAGACTTACATATATATATATATATATATATATATATATATATATACATGTGTGTGTGTGTGTGTGTGTAAAGAAAATTGACCAGATTCAACACGTAATACAAATGGAAAGACTTTGACAACATGTTATAATTACAAACCAACAAATATATAAACGGACAAGTGACAAATTGGAAGGATACAAGTTAGTTCATATATGAAAAATTAGTAAGGCAGTAGGTATAAAAGTTCACATATAAATAAAACCAAATAAACTATCAATAAATTATTACCAATCATTGATTTATAAACCCACAGGAAATGTGAACGACATGCAATATATATGCACAAAATACTTACAAATACCCAGTGAATTGGCAGCAGTTTCGAAATTAGAAATTGAAACAATCGGATCCAGGAAAAAAAATTAAAACCTTTTAATCCAATTCGAAAATTGATAAACCGATGTAACAAATCAGTATAAAAAATTGAGATTAAAACATGCAGTATTTAGAAAATCAACAATCAGATAAGACGCAATAGAGAGCACGACAATATCTGAATCAAATCGGAAATAGGTAGAAGCATACGGTATTGAAAAGAAATAATAAAACTATATCGAAAAATTGCATTATTGAAACAACGAATTCATGTACGTATAAAAAATACAAAAATATTGTCCTGAGATTGTTGAGCGCTATTTATATACTGCATACATGAATAAATCATTAAACGGATCAAATCCAAATAAATAAATGAATAATTCAAGCAGTGATACATAGAAAAATTTGAATTTATCAAATTCGAAAAATCGATTGAGTCAAGATTTAAAATCTCTAATCTTAGGACGATATTTGTCTGCCTTTCGGTGCTTAACAATATCCTTAACCCGTCTCCTAGATCTCTTCAATCACGTTACTAGTCGATAGCACTTACTGATGGTAACACAACGAACCAAAAAGTAATCTCTCTCAAAGATGATAATGGCTATGAATGCAGGAGTGGATGAAAATTAATTTCAATTTTTTTTTTCCAAAACTATACTTACAGTTTCAATTTTCTTCCCTAGAAAAAAATCCCAAAAAATTGAGCGGTTATAACCATTCCCCAAAAATCTTAAAAAATTTGCTTGCATATCCTTTTAATATTTAAATTGAGATAATGTTTTTAAAATTTAAAATTGAATAATAATATCTTATTTGGATTAAAATTTGGTTAGGCTTTAAACAGTGATGAGGTGGGCGCCACAAAAAATAAGGCTTACTTAACCTTTAACCTAAGCTCAGGCTTAGATCCAGTTTGGCTCATGTGCACCAACAACCAAATTTTTTTCTTCTTCAATTGGGCATTATAAAAGTAATTTCTCATTTATCATGATATTAATCGTGCAATATATTTATACACCGTGTATCTACGCATGATAACTTACATATTAATATATGTATTTCATATTTATACATAATTTGTGCCATTGATATCCAACACATTCTAGTTTGGCTATGAATTGGCTTTTTACTTAATCATCGGCAATTGAAAATGCATTCAATTTTTGGGCTCTGAACCTCTCGAAATTCCATAGGAATTCCAAAATCCCAAAAAATCATAAATTAAAAGAAGGGCTCGAAAGATCAACCCGAGTTAAACTTAATCAATCAAGATCAAATAAGATCAAATTCAATTAACTAAAGTCAAACTCGTTTAAAAATGATCGAACAAGTTAAATTGAATGTAATTGATTCAAAATTATTCGACAAGGATGAATTGATAAAAACTTTAAAAGAGTAAATATTAATCAAAGTAGGCTGGAAGAGTGTCAATGGGCCCAAATACATGTTGTGTAGAATACATTTTGAATTTTAAAATTTTGGACATGTAGGATTTTTTATTAGAGTTTTGGGATGTCTAGTTAATCTTTTTCCTAATAAAATTTTTAATTAAACATTTTAGGATTTTCAATTAAACTTTTACTTTGTTTAAAATATGGTTTTTTTAATCAAATTTCTTAGGATTTCTAGGTAATTAAAAATCAATAGAACTTCTTAGTTGAATCTTTCACTGAAAGCTAATATTATTTTTAATTAGATTTTTTACATATATATTGTTTTAGACCTTTTTTTTAAAAAAAAAAAAATTAATTAAATATTTTACATATAAAATTTTCAATTAAACTTTTTAAAATTTTTAATTAAACCTTTTACATATAAGATTTTCAATTGAAATTTTTAAATATAGATTTTTTTTTTAAATTACACGTTTTATATATAGAGTTTTCAATTGAACTTTTTTACGTATAGAGTTTTTAATTAAACTTTTACCTATAGAATTCAATTAGACTTTTTCTTATTTTAATTAAAATCAATAGGAATTTTTTCTAACTAGATTTTCAACCATGATTCCAACCAATACAGATTTAGGTAAACTTTTCAAAAATGATAAATAAAAAAATTATTTAAGTAAAAAATAAAAAAAATTTTAAATTTCACAAATAAAGTTAGGGGAATGAAGTATACTCTCGCAAGATATGTTAAAAAATTAATTGCAAAAGAATAAAAAATATGATAAATTCTCAACATTATTTTTAATTATAAAAAAATTAATTCCATTCCACCTAATATAATATATTTTAAAATTACAATAACAATTCAAAAAAAAAAAAATCACATGTAAAAAAATTGTCATAATAGTATAATTATAGAATTCTAGCAGTATCTGGACATGTATAATTATTATATTATTTTAAATATAGATAAGAGAATAAAAATAGTACTATGATCAATATTTATATCAAATGATATTTGCATATTTTATTATAATAAATAGTAATTATAAGTTATAAAATTAAAATAAATTAATAATTTATGTTATAAGATTATTTGTATTAACTTAAGTTCTGGTCATTTTATGTTTATATTATTTCGGATTCTAGTCATTTTGAATTCATTTCATTTTTAGGGTCGAGTTGGTTAGTTTTAAATTTTTAACTTTTTTGATTAAATTGAGTTAGGTCGAGTTTGATTTTAATAGGTTGGTCAAATTTTTGAATTCGAGTCAGGATTAACAAGCCTACTTTAGTGTTTCTTCGTTGCTTAATGGAAGGATGTATTTTTGCTGTACATTGATTTCTTTCAGGAAAGCACAAATATAGACACACAATATAAGACGACATAACAAGAACATAACAACATGAGAATTTAAGAAAATTTTAAGACATAAATATAACAAGACATGACAATAAAATATAATTTTTTACATAATAATTTACAATAAAAATAGAAAATTGAAATTTTTTATTAAATATTGATATGTAAATAATTTTTTATTTTAAAAAATTATTTTTGAATTTAAAAATTAAATCTTTGAAATCCATTAGAATCAAATTGAGTATTATTAATTTCTTATATGAGAAAAAATGCAAAAAAAAAAGAAAAAGTTAAGTGTTATGCTTGTATCTTGACCATTTTTTGACTCTTAACGGATTTTATTTTTATTTTTTTAATATATTCTAATAAATTTAAAATATATTTTATTGCATTCGTATTAAATATATATTTAATATATATTAAATATATATTTTATTATGTTCGTGCTAATAATCTAAGTTTTAGGTCTCACCAAGTCTCTCTTCTTCTGAAGTACGCTTGAAGAATTGAACCAACGGTCGATATAAAAATCCGTGTTCACTGCTCGATGGTACAAAAACATGGTCACGTTACAATCGTAGAACTCAACCAATGATTGATTGATGCAGAACCTAGTTTTACTGCTGGATAATCTAAATGGGGAAACTTGCGAAATATTTTACAATGCACTCTTTAAAATGAATTTTTTTTATAAGTTTGGATCAATAAAAATAGTTAGATAAAAAATAAATAATTTTAATTATTAAAAAAATAAAAATCATTATAACAGATTTATCCTATCATAAATTTTAATAATATTTTTATATAACTTTATAATATTTGTATGTAATTTGATAATAATTTTATGTAATTTATTACATATAAATATTATTTTTAACCAATAACATATATTACATACAAATATTATTCACACTGTAATGCTTTATATAAATTTTAATATTTATATGTAACTTCGATAAATTTTAGTGGTAATTTTTTTAACTAATAAAAATAAAAAATTATTACAAAGTTAATTTTTTATTAATATAATATATTTATGTCTAATATTAAAAATATATTAATAAACTTAAAAAAAAATAAATTTTTTATAATATAATCATTACTAGTATACCCTAATAAATTATTAAACTAAGACAATGTATTATTTTTTAATATAAAATATTTCTTGATATTTTAGTATATATTATATATTATATAATATATTATTATGTTATTTTTATAATATCATATATTATTTTATATATGTATTATATAATATATATTATATTAATTTTTTAAAAAATAATTTGGATTTAATATTAAATATTTTTTAATTTTTATTATTTTAACTAGTTTTTCAAAATTTAATATAAAATATTTTTTATATTTTATTGTATATATTATATTATATTATATTTATAATATTACATTATATTATATATGTATTATAGTTGCATATATAATATATAATATGTATAATATATATTATTTTTAATTTTTTAAAAAGTAATTGATTTAATATTAAATATGTATTTTATCATAAAAAGTCTTTTTAATAAAATATAATTATTATTAATATAGATAAATATATTATCAAAATAAAAAATGAAAATATGTAATTTTTGTAAATTACATATAAACATTATGTAAATTATAATATTTATATGTAATTTTTGTAATGTTTAGTTGTAATTTTACTAACTAATAAAAATTATAAATTTAATAAAAAAATTAATTTTTCTTAATATAATATAATTATTACTAATACATCCAAATAAATTATTAAACTAAAAAAATATAAAAACTTTTTTTACTTCAAAAATTACTACAAAAATTAATTTCTGACACATATAATATATTTAATAAATAATAAAAAATAAGTTTTAGAAAATTATATTTAATTTTCTTAAAGAAATATTTTACATATTTAAATTATAGATTTAGTAATGTTCTTACGTAAATCTATAATGTTTTTATGTAAATTCGGTAATATGTGTATGTAACAAATTACATATATATGCATTATCTTCAAAGATTCTTTTATACAAATACATTACATATAAAAAAATTACATAAAAATATTTAATACGCATTTATATTACCTATGGTGATAAACATATGTTATAGATAACATAATTTATGTAACTATAATATTTTTTGCAATAGTACTTCTTATTAGTTATTGATAATATATTTATGTAACTTATAAAATTTTTATGTAAATGTAATAAATTTATGTATTGTAACTTTTATTATCTTTTATCATAATTTTTGCAAGTAAACGATATATACGTGTAATTGTAAAAAATATATAATACTTATTCACATTAGCTATGATAATATACATGTATAATAGATAATATAATTTATGTAATTATTATATTTTATGGAGTACTATTTTTTATTATCTAATTGTAATAAATTTTTATAACTACCAAATTTTTATGCAAATATAATAAATTTATATATTATAACTTTTATTATCTTTTATCATAATTTTATATGTAAATATATATATATGTATAATTATAACAAAAATATATAATATTAAATTATATTATAACTTTTATTATCTTTTATCATAATTTTATACGTAAATATGTATATGTGTAATTATAATAAATATATATAATATTAAATTATATTAACAATTATAATAATTTATATAATAAATAATATAATTTATATAATTATAATATTTATTAATAATTTTAAATTAATTAATAATAATTTATATAACCTATAATATATTTACATAATTATAATATTTTTATATATTATTATATAATAATATATATAAAAAAATAAATAACGGATATGACCGATTGCAGAGGAGCTTATAGGAACCGCCCCTTAGGGAGCGTTTCCTAGAAGTCCCCTAGCAAGGTTGTACTTAATTCTAAACGGCCTAATGGGACTTCATGACTGCCAAAATGGGGATTTTCAAAACAAGGGGATTTTTTTTCTTTGGGGGACATCGAAAGTCTAAAACAACGTTCTCATAGAAGTCTAATAAAATAAAAACAAAAGCGGATGACATCGATCTTTTTGGATTAATTATGTTTAGTTACATTAAGTTTATTTGTAATTTATTTTATTATAATAAGAAGTATATTTTAATTTTTATTCTTCAATTAAGTATTTTTATTATTATATATTTGAAATTAAAATAAATAAAAAAATTATTAATAGTATTAAATAAAAATCGTTCGATGATAATATCACTTATAAAATATGACATATTAAATATTATATAAATCTAATTATTATTCAAAATTTAAAAACTTATCCAAAAATTTGAATTTACACGTCATAATTTGTAAAGTTATGTAACTATATAAATGAATTTTATTTAATATGATTAATAATTTTCCTTTCTTATCTAATTTCAAATGTAAAAGGATAAAAAAACTTAATTCAATAATAAAAGGATTAAAATGTATTTTTGATTATATTACAGAGATTAAAAATGAACTTTTGCGGATTAGTCACTTGCAAAACTTATCTTTTTTAAAAAAAAAACTTTAAAATTAATTATGATTTATTAATATAATAGAATTTTGAGACTTGAGAAAAAAAAAATTAAAAAACAAGATACGTTCGCAAGTCAATTACTATGGGGAAGGTATTAGCCTCATGGTATCCATTTGAAATGGTACCAATTAATCATATATTATTTTTCTGTATTGTGATGATCTCGTGATCGACCATCAAGATTTAAAAAAAAAAAAAAAAAAAAAAAAAAAAACTAAACATTTAAAGTGATGGTTTTAGAAAAATTGTCAAAGAATTTGTCATTAATCTTTTTTAATTAGGTATGATTAATTATGTATAAAAATTTTCTTTTCGACAAATCCTAAAACTTATCAAGATTTAGTATGTCTGAACATTCCGAAACACGAACCCTAGCATATTGCACTTGGAAAAATTTTATAATTGTTTTATTTTTTTAATAATTTTCACAAGTTCTGAAAAAATTTACCCTTTAATTTTTTTTTCTAATTTTTTAATTTTTAACAAATTATAAAACCAGTTCCAATAACTTCTTCATTCTATTTTTTTAATTTACAATCTTTTTTATTTTTATTCTCTGGATTTATCTTTCTTCAAATTTCAACCGGCTCCGCTTATAAAATATTATATATGTGGCTTTTTTTTTAAAAATTTTTGACACGTATTGTAAGGAGAAAGGAAAGAGGAGAGAGAATAGCCAAAGTATGAAATTCAAATAATATCAAGAGAAAAGAATTTAAACTGTTGAAATAAACAGAAACGTAAACAAATAGGAATAACAATTCAATAAGCCAACGGATTTAGACAGCAACATAATTTGCAGCTTTAAAAATCTATACTAATTAAAAAATAATTCATTAGTTTATTAAGAATTAAATGATATTAATTCTTTATGAACTTATTTAAAAATTTAATCATGAAATAATACTGTGTTTAATTATATAATTTTATATTTAAAAAAACTATCAACTTACATAAAAAAACAAACCATTTTCTCTTTGATAAACTATCCCATTTATCTATCACAGTCAATATTTTTTAAAAAGTTTAAATTATATTATGATGATCCTAGAAAGTTATTTTTAGGCAATCAATAAAAATATGCAATGTCATATATTTTTAAAGAGTTTTAATTAATATGATACACTGCATTTCACTAGATAATTTTTTTTTAATATTTTAATCCTACTAATTCTAAATTTTTGTGTTAATTAATTAAATAAAAGATGAAGCGGCTTTTTTTGCACTTAAAAAAATACTTTGTCTCTTTTTACGATTTAAGATTAGGGTTTAGCATTAATGTTTAGAGTTTAAGATTAAGATTTTGAATATAGGGTTTATCATTTTGAATTTAGGATTTGGGTTTAGAATTTAAGATTTAGTATTTAGAGTTTATGAATTAAGGTTTCAAATTTTGAATTTTAGATTTAGGCTTAGCATTCTAACATAATATAATGTCAACCAGTGTTAAAAAATTAAAAGGAGTTAATTTGTTGTTATTAAATGTATAATATTATTTATGACACTTAAAAAAATATGAAATGTCATATTTTTATTGGGTGCATAAAAATGATTTTTTGAAATCATCCTAACATAAATTAAACCTTATATAGAAAATTTTATCCTATTCATAGTATTTATATTGAATATCTAATTAAAACAAAATCTTAATGTTTTAAATTACAATAAAAAAATTTTGAATAGCACATAATACGAGCTTAATATTTTAAATTATAATAAAAAACTTAACAAGCTTAATATATCATCTTTATTGATATAATTGTAATAATATACCTCCGTTCAGTTCTGATATATTTAAGTATTGATTCAATTGTCCAAGCATATAACACTTGGGCCTGTAAAAATTTGGAAGTGAGAAAGACAAGTAACTGTTCATGATTTGCATCTTCACATGGGTCATGGGCCGCATTTCCAAATGTCATATCATATATCTTTAAAGAATTTTAATTAATATCAAACTTATTTTATTAGATCAATTCTTTTAATATTTTAATTTTAATAATTTTAAATTTTTATGTTAATTAATTAAATAAAAAATAAAACTGATTTTTTTAAAAATTTACTTTTATCCTTTTTATGGTTTAGGATTAGTGTTTAACATAAATAATTAAGGTTTTAAATATAAGATTTATTATTTTAGATTTAAGATTCGAGTTTAAAATTTAAGATTTAAAATTTAAATTTAATATTTGAAATTTATGATTTAGTATTTTGAATTTCAGATTTTAAATTTAATCTTAAAATTTTAATAAAATATTAATTATTATTAAAAATTAAAAAAATAATTTATTATTCATGAATATATAATATTATTTGTTATATTTAAAAATATAAAATATTTTTTTTATTAAACATTAAAAATAATTTTTTAAAATTATTTCCATATAAATTAAATTCATAATTTATATACCACTAGCAGTTACCGGATTTTGAAATCATCAGGCCGCCACCAGATTTTGAAATCGTCAGGCCGCCAAATCAACTTTCTGACAAAGATAAAATGAATGCAGCCGGAAACTTCCAAATTAATAAACGCCATATATATATATATATATCTGTGGTTGCTGTTTGCGATAGAATAATATCTGCCCGAAAAGCCAATAGGAGGGAACAAAAATCTCACAAATACATTATTGACTGATTCAACTAATGAACGCGTCATCGCCATTGGGTTTGTATAAGGAAAATTCTAGGGGAAGCTCCTTAGGGTGAGCTTCCCCTAAGGTACTTGACGTGGTGAGCGGGGAGCTCACCACGTCA
>JBBYHK010000007.1:1252946-1302761 GCA_038382065.1 Adansonia grandidieri | reverse complement strand
ATAAAAAAATTAATTTTTCTTAATATAATATAATTATTACTAATACATCCAAATAAATTATTAAACTAAAAAAATATGAAAACCTTTTTACTTCAAAAATTACTACACAAATTAATTTATCACACATATAATATATTTAATAAATAATAAAAAATAATTTATAGAAAATTATAATTAATTTTTTTAAAGAAATATTTTACATATGTATATTATAAATTTGATAATGTTCTTATGTAAATCTATAATGTTTGTATGTAAATTAGATAATATTTGTATACAATAAATTACATATATACATTACCTTCAAAGAATCTTTACACAAATGGATTATATATAACATAAATTACCTAAAAATATTTAATACATATTTATATTACCTATGGTAATAAACATATGTAATATATAATATAATATATGTAACTATAATATTTTCTATAATAGTACTTCTTATTACTTGTTGATAATATATTTATGTAACTTAAAATTTTTTTATGTGAATGTAATAAATTTATGTATTGCAACTTTAATTATCTTTTATCATAATTTCTGTAAGTAAAAAATATATATGTGTAATTATAAAAAACTATGTAATACTTATTGACATTAGCTATGATAATATACATGTGCAATAGATAGTATAATTTATGGAATTATGATGTTTTATGAAGCACTATTTTTTATTATCTAATTATAATAAGTTTTTGTAACTTACAAAATTTTTATACAAATATAATAAATTTATATATTACAACTTTTATTATCTTTTATCATAACTTATGTACGTAAATAATGTATATACATAATTATAACAAAAATATGTAATATTAAATTATATTAACAATTATAATAATTTATGTAACTATAATATTTATTGATAATTCTAAATTTTTCTTTTTAATGATAATAATTTATGTAACTTATAATATATTTATATAATTATAATAATTTTATATATTATTATATAATATATATATATATATATAAAATAAAATAAAATAAAAAAAGCAACCGGCATTACCGGTTGCAAAGGGAGCTTACAGAACCGCTCCTTAAGGAGAGTTCTAGAAGTCCCCGAAGCTTGCATATTAAATTATTAAGCAGCTGGAAATTTTCTTTTTAAATAATAGAACAATGAAAATTTTTATTTGCATGTAAGAAAATAAATAATAAAAATTACTTATAAAAATGCTGTAATTACTGATATACTCTTGGCCTCTAAAGTTCATTAGCTTCCTGCAGGCACACTGTTAGTTTGTAGCTCATTCAAAAAAATTTCAAAAGGTATTTTATATTAATTTCAAATTAAAATTGAAAATAATAAAAAAAACATAATAAAACATTATATATTAAATTTTAAATTATTATTTAAAAATAATAAATATTTTAAAAAAATATTTCATATTAAATTTCAAAATACTATTTAAAAAATAATAAAAACATTAAAAAATATTTCAAATTAAATCTTAAATTACTATTTTAAAAAATATTTTATATTAAATCTTGAATTACTATCTAAAAATAATTAAAAAATTAAAAATATTTATATTAAATCTTGAATTACTATCTAAAAAT
Source organism: Adansonia grandidieri (assembly GCA_038382065.1). Taxonomy (NCBI): domain Eukaryota; kingdom Viridiplantae; phylum Streptophyta; class Magnoliopsida; order Malvales; family Malvaceae; genus Adansonia; species Adansonia grandidieri. The sequence goes on along the minus strand of JBBYHK010000007.1, from coordinate 1,301,189 downwards.
AATTCAAAATTAAAAATATTTTATATTAAGTCTCAAATTTTTTTATTTTTAAATAATAATTTGGGTTTCAAATATAAATTAAATTATTTTTAAATCATAATTAAAGATTTAATATAAAATATTTTAATTTTTAATTATTTTTAAATAATAATTCAAGATTTAATATAAAATATTTTCGGTTTTTATTATTTTAAATAGCAATTTGAGATTTATTATAATTTTTTAATTTTTATTACTTTTAGAAAGTAATTTAAGATTTAATATAAAATATTTTTTATTTTTTATTATTTTTAAAATAGTTATTCAAGATTTGATTTGAAATATTTTTAATACTTTCATTATTTTTTTAAATAATTTTTTAATATTTAATATAAAATACTTTTTAATTTTTTATTATTTCAAAATTTAAATTTAATATAAAATACTTCTTGAAAATGTTTTGAGTGAGTCACAGATTAATTGTGGGCATGCAGGAAGTTGAATGAACCTTATGGGCTAAAGGTATATCCAATGTTATAGGTACTATATTGGTATCAGTTAATATATATTAGTTTTCAATTAAACTAGCATGAGTTGCTTTTGATACTATTTCGGTTTTCGTATTGGTCATCATATCAGTAGTTATTGGCCCATGTTGATCGAAAATAATTATATCAGTCGATACATAATATAAATTTTTAAAAGAATTTAAATTAATATTGATCGTAAATTTAATGAATTAAAAATGATTTCTTGTAAATTTAATGAATACTGAATAAAATTACTCATAGATGAAAATTAGATATAATTACTCATAAATTTGATAATGATTAAAAAGTTTTAACCTTATTACTTAGACTAATATTGATATTCTTATATTTAATGAGGTTTTTTAAAAATATTATATATAATTAATGAATATTTGATATATAAAATTTAATTAATTTAATTAATTTTATATTTAAAAATATTTTTATATTATATAAATTAAAAATAATATTTCAAAACACATCGATATCGATATGTCTAAGTACCAAAATAAAACGGTACCTCCACTCAACGACATTGACTCCTTTGGGTATATACGTGATTGCAATATCTTTATAAATAATTTTTAATTTTTATTTCTTTAAATGTAAATAGAATTTTTCATTACCCTATTATTTAAAAAGAAAATCTTTGTTTCATTAATGTGTAATTTTACCATACAAATAAGTGGACGTGATATCCCTTATTTTTTCAATTATTATCTTATTCAATTTTAATAGTTATTTATAAATTTAATTTTAATAATTTATAAATAAATTTTATAAATATAAATTGTATTAATAAAAATATTAAAAAATAGATAAAAATAATTCAATAGACCCGGACGTGCATTCGAGGTGCAAATAGTATCCCAATTCTCAATTCTAGCACCATTTCTTAAAAAATTATCTCGATTTTTTCAAATCTAAGCTTAAAGTTCTGGCCTAGCCCCTTCGATCCAGCAAACACACCACTAAATTGGCCCCAAACTCGGACTGTGACCTTCTTGCATCCTAAACTAGCTTCCCACCATTGGGATTTGCAGAGCGAAGCCTAGAACTCCACGAACCCACCATGACCGAAATCTACCCCAGGAGTTCTCTAGGCTCTGTCCACGAATTACAAGCTCATCTAACTCGCAACCCCTTCGCTTTGCGAGTTAAAACTGTAAGGAGAAGATAGTTTTTAGAGCAGAGGTTTGAGGAGAAAGTAAAAAAAAAAAAAATGTAAAGAAGAAAAAGAAAGAGAAGAATGGAACCTGAAAATGTTAATAAAAATACACGTTTCTTAACAAAATATAAGAACGAAAATCGTAAGAAACTTGGAAATCTGGAACAAAGGGTTTTACTAAAATATATAAACCAAGAAACTATACGGAAATCTGGAAATCATTTTTTATTTTTTGTTAAGAAATACTTAACAAAATAACGAACCAATAAACCTGTTTTTTAACATTTAATTTTCCCCTTTCTTCTTTTTTCTTTTTTTAAAACTCCATTGCCTTAAAATTTAATTTTCCCTAAAATATAAATTTGTTTTCTAACATTTCTGTTTTTTTTAATTTAATAAATTAACATGACACATGTCATTTTTTAATTGGCTATCAAGAAAAAAATTTAAAAAACTTAACGGAGTTAACTCTTGAGTACTATTTTGATAGACAGCTGAATAATTTAAATATTTAAATTGATTTTTTAAAAATAAAGATATCACAATGATAATTTTAATAAAATTTAATGGTCATTTGTAGCATAAACCTTATTGTTTTGATTAGACACTCCACCATGGGTACTAGAGTTGCGTGTACGTACTTCATTGAGAGAAATCCATTCCTATCCAATCCAAGATCCTTACAGGCATACAAAGATCGTCCTCTCTAAATTTTGGATTACCCTAAAATAATTTGTAAGCAATGGAACTCTCTTCGGCAAAAATTAGACTAAAACTGAAGGATCAATGGCAGCTCCTACGGTCCTACTCGTGAAGAGAGTTGACTCAATAATATTTTTCTTGATGCCAGCATTGCGTTGCAATTTCTTCCTTCCCGGATGTCAAGATATCAATCTCCTCATGGTTAAATTCTATAACTTCTAGCGTTAGAGTAGGCCCCAGCCCCCACGATGGGAAAGGCAAGGGAGGTCTGAGATAAAACGTGTATCATGTAGTATTTAAAGGGTTTGGCAATGGCCAGATAAATTTACCAAGAAGAAAGAAGTAGTGCACTGTGGAAGTTAGATGAAGTTAGATGGGGTTTCAGGAGGAAAAAGTAAATGCAATGTTCTAGTTTTTGGGGCGTGCTATCATTATACCCCAATAATCGCGCTCACAGACTCAGAGTTCCATCCCATGAATCCATGGTCCCAAAACAAATGCTAATGCTCTACCAGGCTGTCGTTCAAATTGCGAAAGCTTTTCCCATCGAGGTGAGTCCCGCTTCAAAAGCTATGAGGCCCCTTTCATAGATACGACAAACACATTGTCGTACGTAGTGAACTGTAAAGGCTTATGATTTATTAAAAAGATGATTTCAGACTCAGTTTTCCCTGCCATGAGAAATGAAAATGGTTGACATCACCACCGAAACTACCACAGTATTGCTTTGCTTTCAGACCGTCATTTAAGGAAAGATCATTGTTCCTGTCTTTTTCCACTTTTCATCAATGACAGGCAGGTTTTGTTTTAAAGAAAATTTAAGTCTAATAAATAGTTTAATTTAATTTCTTACAAGCGTTTTTTTCTCTAACTTTGCTTTGAACCTAAGAAAGAAAATAAGGATTTTTTGTGTTTTCCCCCCCTTTTCTAGGTAGGCGCCCGCAACACATAAGCTTTGATGTTTCCGAATAGTGAGAGAAAAATGAACTGGTAATTGCTTAACGAAAGGAAATATTTTTTAATGTTCGAATATAAATATAAAATTATAATCTTTGGATACATAAAAAATTTTAAAAAAATTAAATATATTTACGTTGAATGTATACATGTACCCGTCTTCAAATCCGAATAATGTAGCTGCTACCTACCTGCACAAGTGGTATAACATTGCAAAGTAGGTCAAGTTTAGAAGAAATTGAGAACATTTAACGACTGTTTGGTGAGAGACATCCAAAATTAAATTATTATATTGGATCTTGTGTTGTTTGTGCAGCTTGTGTTGTCGAAAGACAATTAAAACACAAACACCTCCTCAACCAATCAGGAGGCAACGTTGAATTCTCAGAGACAGGAAAATAAAGTACGTTGTTTGGTTCGATTTACTATTAAGATTTTGCTAACAGGGTAGGGCAACCTTTTAATATTTTAGCTAAACTGCTTATTGTTATAATATTTCACGTTTAACGTAGTAGTTTTAACTTTAATCACTCCCCAACAAAAACTGCTACAATCAAACATCATTAATCATTCAGCCTGAATTTCAAATGGTTGATTTGTAAAATTAACTTTAAAAATTGATATTCAATTTAATCAATATGAAGTTTGATTTGTGTATTAACATCTGAAACCCTTTTAATGAAGAAATCCATTTTTTGTTTCTTGGAATCACTTGGTTTAAAGTGTAAATGCAGAGTTGAAGCCTGTAGGAGAGACGGTTAGATATGGGAGAATTGATAGGTGAAGAACCACTGGTCACGGTGTCCTTTTCAACTTTAGCAATAATTATTGATAGTGGAAGACTACTCCATAGCTCTTAGAAACGAACAACTAAACTTTATAGCTGATGGGATATCTTTTTTCCTTATTTTTTAAGATTAATGTTTTTTCATTGTACGGAAGTGGGAAAATTATTTTTCTCACTATATGATGCAAAGATTCAATCATATGAATTCTCACATTACCTTACTCTTTTGAAGGTAAAAAATAGTGAATATTACTACTTTTGCTATATAGATAGATATTCATGGTTAGAGAGTGTGTAAGCATTGACAAATTAAACATAATAATAATAATAATCTAACCAAAATGGTTCCATCTGATTTTGATGTGCAGGTTAGAGACACTGTTTATGTTCTTCAGCTTTGCAAATTTTGATCTGTTGTTCACTGTTGCTAACAATCTGAGATACCATCCACTCAAGGTAACTGATCAGTAGTTGGTGTTCTAGTTCTAGTTCTAAGTTCCTTCTCCATTTTTACAGAACAAAAACCAAAGCTTTTACTTCTAACTTCCTAGTTTGAAGCTACATAGAACTTTCTTGCTAATTAACTTCCCTACTTTAGTTCTCAATTCTTTTTCAAAGTTGTTATTAGTTGGCAGATATTTCTCTCTTTCAGCGTAATTACTCTTCCTCACTCAAATGTCTCTGTTTTGAAGTACCTTAGTCTCTGTTTTGACATCAAGTTTAACTTGAAAATGGGTTTCCCTCTTAGGACTGAATATCTTGGCGAAGTCCTGCAATGGAGTTACTGAGTTTGTTCATTACATCACTGATACCAGTTATAAAAGTACTGCTGGTTATTGCTGTTGGCTTATTCCTTGCAACCGAAAGTGTTGATCTTCTAGGGGCAAATGCGAGGCAACATTTGAATTATGTAAGTTGACACTTTATATGTATAATAGCAACTTAATTGTGGCACAATAATGCTTGAAAATGAGTTGGTGAGGAATTTGAAATCAGAAAGAGAATAAAGGTTTTACGATACCGAAGTGCCCTGCCATTCGTCGCCAATCACCACTTAAATAGGATCTGCCTAGATGTGTGATAGAAGGAAGAAGAAAAGCTTCTGTAATAGTAATAGGATCTGCCACGATCTGCGAGTGTTTAAGTTCACTTTTTTTCCCCAAATCTTCAAATCACTTTTTTTCCTTCCATCTTCCCCGCGAATGCTTGTATAGACAAAAGACTAATCATAACCAATTCATATGAGCAGCTGGTATTCTATGTTTTCTTTCCGGCTCTTATCGGCTGCTGTCTTGCTGATACGATCACTGTCGAGAATTTGGCTACCTTGTAAGTTCATTTATGTTCAATTCATTTCACTAAATGAGAAACAGAAATTTGAAGTATATCTTCCCGCTTATTTAACGAATATATCATTTTGTTGGATGCTTGTCTAGGTGGTTTATGCCAGTAAACATCTTTATCTCATGTATCATCGGTTCAGCACTTGGATGGATACTCGTAAAGATTACAAGAACTCCTCGACACCTACAGGGCCTGATAATCGCTTGCTCTTCTGCAGGTAAGAAGATTTCCTCAGTAGTTTCAGTTATGCTAATGCTATCTATAGAATATGCCCAGATTAACGGTATCGCTCTTTCACCTTAATCATAAAAAGCCATTTCTATAGAACTGATAGATATTGTGTATGAACTATGTCATATTATAGACAAAAAGTAATTATTTGTGGAAGTTACTACGATCTTGTCATGTGGAAATAAGATTTGAGCTAAAGAACATTTCAATCTTTGTACTCCATTGTCTATACAATGTTATTATGCATGGAATGGAGACAGATAGAACTAAATCATAATGGCAATTGGTGGCCAATGCGCAGCCTAATGGCAGCCATAAATTACCTCTAAAAAAACCTATAGAGCTTTGACAACCATAGGAACAATATGCATTGTACAATTTGAAAACTCCATATTTTAGATTGAGCTCATTTTAAAGTACGGTATATCATTTGTGTTCCACCGTGTTTTTCACCAACTGCATCTTTAATTAATTTCCTTCAATATATATATATATTTATTTGTTTATGTATATTTCCTTTTGCATCATTGCTCCAAAGTTGGAATATAAAGCTTGCGTGTTTGATGTTCACAGCAAATTTGGGGAACATGCTTCTTATCATACTTCCAGCCATTTGCGAAGAGACGAATAGTCCATTTGGAGATTCATCCACCTGTTCTGCATATGGAGAGGCTTATGCTTCACTTTCTCTAGCGGTATCGTCTATTACTCTTGCTCCATGAATGTGCAAATAAAGAAAGTGTAGTAATATGACATGTTGGTAATTAAATATTAGATGTCATTCGATGCCTGCCCCTATTTCTTGTTTAATGATTAGTAGAGTAGAAAGGGATCGTCTAATGCATCTTTTTTCTTTTATTTTTTTATTTTTTTATTTCTCATTGAGTAAAGGGTGCTTCTTTCTAGTTTTGATGGATTTGTAGAGACTAAAAGTCAAGATGAAACGCAGAGAAAAAAAGCTAAACATGAAAATGGAGAGGAAAACTAAAGAAATAATAGAAGAAAAGGTCTTTTGGAATTAGCTCTTCGTGTTGTGAACTTAAGGTTTCATTCATATTTACAGTAGTTCTACATCATAAACAAAAAACCCCAAACTAACAAAAAAGATATTAAAACTTATGATTAGTTACACTACAAAGATAAGGTTTATGATTAGTCATACACCAAAATAAAAGCCTAAGATATGCTTAAGATATACCTAAGATATGCCTAAGATATGGTAAATCTTAAAGATAAAGATATGGCCTATGACATATCATTTTACTAAGACTAGTCAAATTATGCAAATTGCAAAATATTTCAAGTGAAAAGACAAGTTGATAGTAAATTTAATCAATATGTTGATGGAAAAATGTCACTACACTCGACATATTTTCTGCTTTGAATGCATTGTCTTGGTGTCATACATGGCAACCTTAAAAATTGATAAGTGGCGCATCGAATTTGTTGCATTAACATACGTTATGTTTGGTTTACTGAAATGGAATAAAGCTGTAATGGAATAGCTATTTTGTAAGAATAGAATAGAGCTGGAATGGAATTGAATAGCTATATACAGTAGTTTAGTTCTGTGGAATAGAATAGTATGGGATTTGAATCTTCTCCAAAGGAGATTCAAATCTTTTAAAGCAATTTCTTATTCCGATTGAGGTTGAAATAGCTATTTAGTGGGTATGGGGGCTCGGAATGGCTATTTAGTGATTTTTTAGAATAAGACCATAGTAGGCTATTTCACGGAATAGCTATTCTGTGAATCAAATAATAGCATTACTATAGCACGCTAGAATATAATTGTAATAAAATTTTTATTACAATGAACCAAACACCCTGATCAGTAGTTCAATTGTATTGGCAGCTTCTTGCATGACTAGTCATTGAAGATTATATGAAACAAAAGAAAAGAAAAATGCTGTAATACATATCCTCAGCATGGCAATAACCTTCAGTTCTGCATAATTGAAATTCTTTTAGTTTTTTCTTGAAGCTGTGTACTATAATGACTTTATTAATTTTGTTGCTAATTATACAGATCCAAGCAATTTATGTCTGGTCCATTTTGTATTTTATTATGCGGACGTCTGCAAACTGTGAAGTTGAAGAAAAGAATGGAAATGGAAATGGCTGCAAAATCATTGTAAACGCTTCTGGAGAAACCGCTGAAATACTCTTGGATGATTGCACAGAACCTTTACTTACTTCAAATGGTAGCTCTCAAGACAACATATATCAAGTTGACTTACCTCAAATTGCCGATGAGGGGAATGACAAGGTTTATTTCCACTTTTCGCTTTGAATACAAATATTTCCCCATCTTTTGGAACCTCTACCTTTTGTTAGAGTGAATTAAAAGCATGAGAATACTTATAATGTACAATACTACTGTATAGATTATGATTTTGTCCCAAGTATCTTGACAGGAAATCATTGGTACATGCTGCTTTTGAAAATAATGAAAGTTCCATTTTCTTCCTTTTGGAGAATGGTAGAAAGGGTGCTTGAGGTTTTGGTTTTATTCAAATACCATCTTCTTTTTCTCATGATGTTTTCTTAGATTTCAACTTTTGGAAAGATCAAGCAATGTTTTATGACTGTTATTAGAAGCAAGAGCCTGAAGATGATTTTTGCACCATCTACAATTGCAGCGGTATGCTCATTGTCTTTGTTATCTTCTAGAAATTGACTTTTATAATTTATTGAAAAATCTGAAAAATGGTATTGAGAAATGGCCAGTGCTCCATAAATGTACTCTAATGAATCTGCATGTAGATTAGTTGAATGGTTTCTCTTGTAGACTTTTAGCAGACCTATTAATAATATGTATATGTAGCTTCTTTATGATTAGAAAAATGGTGAAGCCTAAGATAAGAGGGGAGGGACAAATTTTTCTCCTTTGTACTCTTTGAACTATGTGCCTATATAAATAATGATCAGTGCAAAAGGGAGAAACAAAGATTCAATGTAGAATTACCTAATTTATCATGGTGGTGATGAGTACAATAAAATATAGAATATTAGTTTTCAAAATTTACTTTTTGGCTTTTGAAAGGGTGACTTGAAGGCTTATTAGAAACTGAGCTTAATTCAATTGATTCGTACCACTCTTAAAAAGTGACATTTGGTAGATCTGGAATTTGAAAGTCAATACCTACTACCCCTTCCCCTATCACCAGGCTACAATTTGTTTATGCAAAAAGAAAAGTGCTTTATTAACCTCGTCTGCTTTTGGTCATGCCACAAAGGGAACTTCAGGGTTTAGACTAATACGTTTGGTGCTTTCTTTTATAGATTATTGGGTTTATTGTCGGCATAGTCTCTCCACTTCGAAAGGCACTGGTTGGTGATAGCGCTCCCTTTCATGTCATCTACAGTTCCATAGAATTGATAGGGTGCGTATAAATCCTGAGACATACTTTTTTCTGCTCCCGATCTTGAGGCTGGTATCTTTCTGCTGTTGAGAAGCTAAAGCTTTATAATACATGTATAATGTGTATAATTAAGCACTAATTTTCGCGCTACAAGATAAATAAAGTTTTTGCCTAACAGAGATCAGGTTTTTTTTTTCTTCTTTAAACTACTACTAGCTTCTTTAGAGATGGGCAATATATCGAACATTAATTGTCTAAGATCTTTTTATTATTACATTATTTGGAAAAGAAAAGGAATTTGCAGGCGGTCATACGTATCAAAATCTTCAGATTGCTCCCAATGCTTCCATCATAAAAGCATTGTTTTAGTATGTTAGAAACTACTATAATAGGTAGTTTAGAGGATATTGCGTGGAGAAATTAATGGAGATGGATAATCTCAATGAATTCTTAATTTGATATGCTGTGCATCAAGTTAATTATAGCTGTCAATAATTTGGTTTTCTATTTCTTTCATCTGATCCTGGGCAGAGAGGCAGGAATCCCATGCATTACCCTGATAGTGGGGGCAAATCTTCTTAAAGGTAATTTGCTAAATGTTAGCTGGTATTAATGACGCTGTTGTTGGAGTTTGAGTCTGCCTAACCAAGCTACTTTAATTCCCTATTCCATCCAGGGTTGAAAAGGTCAGGAGTAGTGACATCCCTTATTGTTGGGATTATTTTGATAAGGAATATTTTGTTGCCCGCAAGTGGCATTCTTGTTGTAAAAGCTGCAAAGTATATAGGTTTGGTGGAATCAGACTCATTCTATGAGTTCACTCTTCTGCTGCAGTATGCCATTCCGCCCGCAATGAACATAGGTACAACTTGATAGATAGATAGATGGAAAAATGAGTGTTGTGCTGCAATGTTCTCAAATTCTGGGTCGAGTGTATCCACCATGGCTATAATCAGTTTTCTTTTATACTCCCATACTTAATGCTCCAATACGTGTTGGACACAGCCGTCAAAACATGAATATATAAAAAAATGTAAAATTTGAATAACACAGTTGTGCTTGTATACAGTAATAGCAATTCTGAATGTTAAAAAGTTGTTTGTGCAGGGACCATTAGCCAGATGTTAGGAACCGGAGAGAGCGAATTTTCTGTGCTTATGCTTTGGAATTATGTTGTGGCAGCCTTCTCTCTCACACTCTGGACAGCCTTCTACATGTGGCTTGTCACTTGAGCAAAGAAGCTTTCATCTTAATTCTTGCTGCAGGTGTAGCATCGCAATCTCATAGACTTAAATCCATATTTGTAAGGCATAATTTGTGGGATAAAACCATAAAATTTTCAGATCTAAATGAAGCATACCTCAAAAATTGGACGTAGGCATCCACAATTGAGAAGTTCAATCTACCAAATCTATTTTTTTTTTCTTTTTTCCAATTGCATGTCCTCAACTTACAGTTATGATTCATATATGGATTTATTTATTTTTTAGTATTCAAAATGATGTATCAGCTCTCTGGTCTTCATTTCCCAAATAAAAATAACGAGAAAAAAAAGACTTTCTACATGGCAATCGGAACTTGTGTTTTACAATAGGGTTAAAAGTGCAAAATTAACCTTCATAATATTGAAATTTATCATTATATTTATACATACTGACAGATAGGCACACCGGCCCTTGCTTTGATAAAATTAAGAACTTAGTTCATTTCAATCCCCTTATCTCTTTTGCTAGAATTCCTCTCAATAACTAGTTCATTTCAGACCCATTCTCTTTTGCTTTGATAAACTTTTCATCATTGAATGAGCAAAGAATAAATAAATAAATAACCTATAATTCAGGACCAAACTAGAAAATTCGCCTAGGTGATTTTTTTCTTTTTTTGGGGAAATTTAGATATGGGGAGAAGATAGTTATGACAATAAATAGTCAAATACAATACATGCATCTTAAAAACAGTTACAGCTCAGCAGATGGGATCAAACATACCAATTCACACGGAGTTAAAAGAGTTGAGAGCAGGGCGAGCAAATACCATTTCCAACTATAAAACATATGCAAACAAGCCAAATTTACTCCTAAATTTGGCAACCATCTCTGCCCCCCAAAGTTGGTTCTCCCGTCAAGTTGTTGAGAAAAATATATTTTAAGAACCTTTGGTGGATTCATCTCCTGGTACATCATCCTCATCATGGTAAATATTCTCGGCCATCTGCCATATCTGAAGTATGTTATCTTCAGCAACACTAGCAATAACCCAATCTTCACACGGGTTCCATGAAAAATCAGAAATTTTACTGGTGTGACCCCCATGAATGAAGAGCAACTCGGGTGGACCATCTTCAGCATCCTCTGGTGTCTGTTCCTCATCGATCCTGCATAGGAAGATTCAAATGACAATAATATTAAAATGTTAAGGAGGCCACTGCATGTAGTTGAATCAAAAGAAATTAACTAGGTGATACAGTCAATTTTTTCCTTTCTTCATTTTTCTCTCCTTACTGAGAAACTTAGTGAAGATTACATTTTACTCAGAAAACTGAACAACATAATTTGGCAATGAGTTACTCACCTGCTAAGATCCCATACCATAAGCCTTCTACCAAGACAACAAGATGCTAAGATTGTCTCATTCTTCGGATTCCACCCAACCTGGAAAACTTCTTCCCTGTAGCACACCATTGCGAAAATAACTTAATGACTAGTTAAGCGCATATCTTCAAGAACTCCACAAATGCATTAAGTACCCAAAAAGAGAGAAGATAAGAATATTTCATGAATCCACAAAAGTAACCAGAGCATGCCTTGAGTAGAATTTCTTACTTGTGGCTATCAAAGGTGTGGAGTGCAGTACTAATCTTGCGGAGATCAAATAACTTAACCGTCTTATCAGTAGAACCCGTTGCCACAACCCACTCATTAAAGGGATTGAAAGCTAGGCAGTTTACCTGATAACGTGAAAATAACAACATCAAACCACAAAGCGTGCAAACTTGCAACATAGTATTGAACTTCTCGACTTGTTAGCATTTCCAATCAGCAAAAGCACAAATTATAAGAGCATATATAAATTAAAATTTTACTCTATTCGTCTGAATTATAACCAAACAATCAGCACATAAACTGAAGGCAGAACAAAATGGTACTAAACTAGGACGGACAAATGAAGCAAGAATTTAACAGAGTTGAGTCCATATGTTGATATTTTGAGGTCACTTTCTATCTACAATGAGTGAAATCCCCTCCTAAATCCCAAGGCATATTCAGCCTAACTAAAACAGAAAGAAAAGAAATCAGCGTGCACAATTGTTTAGTGGAAAAGGTTAAATTTTTTACACAGAATAAAAAAGAAAAGGAAATTTGATTGATAGGCACCTCACTCTGGTGAGCAACTACGGACTGGATAGGCTTGGTGACAGATGGGGTTCGCAGGTCCCAAATATGTAGGTATTGGTCATCCCCAACGGAACCAAACAAGTACTCGTGTCTGAGATGCCATGCAACGTCTTCGACGACGCCCTCGTGGACCCTGAAGATCTGCATAGCATCAAGAGCCTTGTTCTTGGGAGTGGCATTGATGTCCCATAGACAAATCTGAGCATCATCAGAGCCACTAAGCAAATGGCCTTGCTTGAACTTACTCCAAGACAGACCATAGCCCTCAGTGCTGTGGCCCCTGAGCCTCAAATCAGGACTGCAGGCGCCATCCAAAGGCGGCTTGGAAGGATGCTTGCTGTAGTCGAACACAAAAACCTCAGCGCTGACCGTCTTGGTGGCTATAATGAAAGGATTCTGGGGCATATAACGAGCCCTGTTGACCTCCCCTTCGTGATTGATTTGCTGAATAATCTGGACCTTGCCGCTGGCACATCCGAAGCCGCCGAGGTCGGAGCGCTCGTGGTCGTATTGGCGAGCATCGTTCTCGGAGTCCTGGAGGGGGAGCTGGACCTGGGCCAGCATGAGGTAATTGGGCTCGTTTTCGGAGGTGTGGGTGCCCAAGATCATCTTTTGAACGGAGTAGTCCTTGCCGGGAGGCTCGTCGCGGTCGGGAAGCCATTCGACGGTGAGAGAGGGCCACTCGAGGGCGTGGGTAATAACCAGATCGTAGAGGAAAGGAGTGTTCTTTTTCCAAATTTTGTACTCCTCGTTGATCAGTCGCTCCTCAATCTCTCCACGCATCTCCTCTTCGTCCTTTCCCATCTCTTTCTCTCAATTTTGGATTTGCAGCCTTGCTGTGCTGTTATTAGATTTAGGGTTTTTTCTTCTTTATATTATTCATTTCCCATTCCCGCCAAGGGCTTTGATTTGGGTCGGAATTAGATGCGTATTTGTTCAATTCGGCCTTTAAACATAATTTTTTTTAATTAAATTTAACTTAATTTGGTTTAAATTATTATTTAATAATTAAAATATTATTTAAATTTAATTATAAAATATATTAATATTAATATAATTTTTTAAATAAATAAATTTAATCAAATAAATTTAAATAATTAAATTTTTATTTTAAATTTTTATTAAAAATTATAATTAAATTTAAAAAATTTTGAACTTTTTATTTACTCGAACTTCTTATAAATTGAGCCCAATTTAAATTGATTACCGTCTTTATCGGTTGCATGGTAGTGCAATTACTCCATTTAGGTCCAAAGATTTTTTTTTTTTAAATAATATGGGTTTGATCGTGGATAAACAGGCAATTATTATTACTTGAAAAGTTAATCACTTTCATTTTACCAGCACTAAATTTTTATTGCAGTCTGATTTTTCTAGCTTAGCTTGTGATCTCTTCTCCATCATCAGCCTGATTTCATTGTGATAAATAAATGTGATTGCGAAGGAACTCAGTCAGAAACTCATAATGGAAAGTCATCTAATCATTTAGCTTAAGAATAAAAAAGATACGTAATTTCATCTAGTATTTTTGAGGCTCCAGCATCAGTCCCATCAATTGCCCTTAATAGCATTTCAAACCCAACTCAATTTTGATCCTAAACTTCAATGGTTTTAAGAAGTAACTTCCTAATACTGCTGCAACAGCATTTACAAGAAACTCTAACCTTTTAAGAAACATGGAAACTCCTGCTGCAACAGGTGAAATTGCTCAAATATATGCTGAACACAACCGAGCCATGCTCCTTCTTGATGCAATAGAGCTGCACCTTTGGCTGAAACCCACAACTCGATAATTAACATTTATTAAGGATTTACTAAGTAGCATTTACTTGTTAAAACTGATAAAAGAAGAAACAATATATGGCATTGTCAATACATTCTGATTCTTAGGACACGATGGAATATAACCTTAATCATATTAATTTTTCCCAAAAGATAGAGATAATACATAATTCACCAGACACTAGTTGCATCGATCATTTCATCCACCATAACTGCTGCCTTTCCTTTCACATCACCTATCAATTTCATGACCGACAAAGTAACACGTTTATGCTGATTTTGAGTTCAAATTGCTTAAAAAGAGTGAATGAAAAAAAAAAAAAAAAGGAGCAAAGGGATCAAGCATGAGAATAGTAGCATACATTGGACCAGAAGCGTGTTATTCTCATCAGCTAAAATTTTGCCCTATACTTAGCAGCTGCCCAGCCATGACATTCCATGATTTCAACTTGGTTTATTTTATTATATACTGAAATGATATTAACCTGCTTACTGCTTCTGTATCATAATCTACTTCATTTGTTTCGAGGCTTACGAATATTCAAATTCTATCAATCATTTTTCCCTGTCCCCAAATATTGAAATTTTGATCAATCAAAGCATTTGAAAAAAGAGGAACGATAACCTCTCCCTACCCAAATAGGAAGCAAAACACAACATCCACAAATACGCTAGTAGATTTCACCTCTGCAACATTTTGCCCATCACCAATATTTAAAAAACGGGATCAGAGGGCATAACCATAAAACTTTCAACTACCCATTCAATTGATTTAATTGACTGAATTGGCTATTGTATTAAAATAAAAAAATTTAAATATTAAATATATAATTTTAATGATAAATAAATATTAAATATAATAAATATTTAATAAAAATATGAATTTGATTATATGATCTTCGGTATAGATTTAAGGGATTAGAGGCTGTCATAACATATTATATAAAATATTTTAACAAATAAATTTAAAACTGATTTTTAATGATATGACCTTTGGTTTTTACGAGTTTTTAACAATTTGTGTCAAATTTTTGCTGGTTCACCCGATTTTCAGCCGGTTCGAGTATATCTCAGTTTGACAATATCAATTGAACCAGACGGGTCATCGGTTTCTAGTTCAAGTGCCACGACCTGCTGATCAGTAACACTGCCCATGGCACTTTTTACCTACAATTGTGAGAGGTGCATCAGATATATATATATATATATATATATATTGCGAAAGCATGTGCTCTGACAACACCAACATCTGGCGCGACTAGCACCAAATCATCAGAACATATTATTGTCTTGGTAGTAAAAAAATCAAGAATCACGGGCTGGAATTGCAGAGAGAAATATTTATTAGCAATGAACAAAGAGTTCAGATAGTAGCTGACACAGAACAGACCAGCATAAGCAAGAAGAGTTGATAAAGTAGTGGATAAAGCTTTTGTAATAGCAACTCACGGGTTAATGTCAAAAACAAAATACGAACATAAACTAGCTTTTCCTGGGAGGATTATCTTTAAAGCATTTCATAAGTACTAAGGTAATTTGAACTAAATTCCTACCTGGATTCTTGTACCATACTCCAATATTTGTACTTAATGCCTAGTTGCTTACATGTAATATAGACTCATAGCTCTAAACATAGAACATCAGAGGGATGCCGATTAATAGGTTCATTGCATAACCATAAACTTGATCCACAGGGATGTCAAAGTAGCCCATGGGTTGCCCAGAATAGGTCACAAGCAAGAACACGGATTGCATCTGTTTCTCATTAGTATGTCACTACAAAAGACATCACTTTGTCCGATGGAATTTTTTAAAAGACACAAAAGAATACCTTAGTATGTCACTACAAAAATTCGTCGAAAATGTCGGAGTAAATTCCGACAGCCATATCCGCAAAAAATAATGCATTTCCAACAGAACATTGCGTTGGAAATAATTAATTGCTATGTGATTACTTATTTTTTAATTTCGTCGCAAAAAATCAGTATCAACATAACTTCACTTTGTGCCTAGGGAATTATCTATCCAAAATAATTTTCTGACAATTTTCTATTCGAAAATGTTTTTGATGAAAAGTTCTGTCGGAAAAAAGTAAAATATTTCGTCGAAAATAATATTGACGTGAACGCAAAGTGACACGCCAAACTTTATTTTGACAAAATAATACGGTCGCCATAATTCCATCGATAATATTCATCATTCGTCCCTAATACTTTAATTTTCTGTTGAAAATAGTCTAGAGTATTTCCAACTGAAAATTTTCAGAAATGCTCCAATTTCATCGTAGATGAGTCACTATTTCCGATGAAAAAATCTATCAAAAATAATTTCGTTGCTAATTGTCTTGTCTCTCGTAACGTATGACCTAGAGCTAATAAGACTGGACAAAGAATATATAATTAAATGCATATTCATCACTGTATGTTAATGATTCAAGGTCTTTCTTCTTATTAATATAATAATAAACAATTATTAAGTACTAGATTTACTCGTGAGTCGGATCGGATCGGATTCGGACCGGACTTGAGCATGATATTAACATTAAATATGTTTATCCAAGCCCAGCCCGGCTCGAAATATGGGCTTCGAATTTTGCCCAAGCCCGCCTATATTTGTAAATAGACAGTCCACGCCCGTTTAGGCTTGCCTATATTATATATTTTTAAATTTATTTAAAAAGCATATTTTTTAAAATTTAATCTTTATTAATTTAATAATTTTCTTTAATTAAGTTTATAAATATAAATAATTTAACTTAGTTTTTAAAGTTTACACTATAATATTATATATATGTATTGTTTATATGACAAAAATTATATAATACATAAAATATAAAATAAATATATATAATGTAATAGTAAAATGGGTTGGGCCGGGCCGGGCTCGAGCTTTGAAAGTTGAACCCAAGGCCTGGTCCATTTTTTAATCGAGCCTAATTTTATTTGTCCAAGCCCATTTTTTGGGCATAATATGTTTGTCCAAACCCTCCCAAATATCGGGCGAATCTTCGGGCTTAAGCAGATAGCCCAACCCTTGAGCAGGTCTATTAAGTACTAATTAGATGATATCCACAAAACATAAAAACGTGACAAATAAATTATAAATGGTTATAATTGTGAAATCCTTATGTATCAAAGCCATATTCCTAAAAGTGTTTAAAACTATACTCCTAAAACTATTTCTAGTTATTATAGAGCCAAGATAGAGCATTGTTAATTATTAAAAACTAGTATGTTTTAAGTCTTCTTTCTTGTAAAGTAAGCAACTGATCTTGTGGGTTAAAGTATAAGGATTATTTGGGAAAACAGGTAGGTGATTATTAGTTAAATAAGCTTACTGCACACATGTCATATTAGTAAAAGTCTCCAAAATTGTAATTTTACAAATCTCAAATCTCCCAAAAGTTTAATAATATACCTTGATCAAAGAATACCAAATATTGTGTTAACTAATGAATCAACTAAATCTGATATTAAACTACTTACATTTAAAATATCTTAAAACTGAAGGCAGATGTTAAACTTGCAAACAAAATCTCTTGTCAACTAAGCTCTGAAGATGCATTTACTGATATCCGAAAAAGTAGAGGAAATTAAAAGTATGAGTACAAATACTCAGCAAATAACCAATATCCTTTTGGTTGGATTAGTCATGCTATATAACATTTAAGCCAAAATTATTAATGATAAAGATTCAAAATGAAATTGGGCAATCTAATATTCAATGAACATATTTATTTCAAAATCATATTATTTTCAAAATTAGATTTATCAAATAACAAAATTAGGCAAATTTCATAAATGATTCATTTTCATTAGTCTCTTGAAACATAATAAAATCATACTTAACCTTTTTGGCATGGGTTAGAATAATAACCACAATTTACCCAAGTGGTAGTAGGTCAAAAGCATTTCAGAAGCAACCATTAGTTGTAAGATCGAATATCACAAAAATCACTATTTTAAACTAGTGACACAATTCAAAACAAAAACTACTATTCTAAACCGTGGCATAGTTTAAAACAAAAATTGCTATTCTAAATCGATGACACAGTTATAGACTAGCACTTCCACCTATATTATCCGGAGTGCATGATGTGTTTCATGTCTCAATGTTGAGAAAATATGTTCCAGATCAAAGTCATGTGATAGAATTGGCTCCTTTAAGACTCAAAGAAGATTTGTCTAATGATGAGTATTCGTTACGTATCGTGGATAGAAAAGAGCAAGTGTTGAGGAGATGAACAATTTCGTATGTAAAGGTTCAATGGAGCAATCATACTAAACGAGAAGCAACTTAGGAGTTAGAAGAAAATATGAAAGAAAAGTTTCCTCACCTTTTTAAGAGCCAAGGTATGAGTTTTAAGGACTAAACTCTTTGTAATAAGGGGAGGATGTAAAGCCCATAAAAAAAATCTAGTTATTTTATTAAGTACTTAGCTTAATTTTAGTTTTGTATTAATGCCTAGTTTAATTTATTAAAGTTATTAACCTAATAAAAATAGTAAAAACTAGGGTTATAAGCTTTATGTTATTTTTGTCAAATAAGGCTGTGAGA
Source organism: Adansonia grandidieri (assembly GCA_038382065.1). Taxonomy (NCBI): domain Eukaryota; kingdom Viridiplantae; phylum Streptophyta; class Magnoliopsida; order Malvales; family Malvaceae; genus Adansonia; species Adansonia grandidieri. The sequence goes on along the minus strand of JBBYHK010000007.1, from coordinate 1,282,392 downwards.
GAGTTTAACCCTAGAGAAGAAGAAGAATGGCAAAAGAGAGGTAAATCTATCATGAAAAACACGGATTTAGGTAAGATTTTGCCTAATTTTTGTGAAATTCTTATATTTTTGATTAAGTTTCATAGAAACAATGTCGTATTTTGAAGTATTTTGATATTTTTAAAATTTTCGATAATTTTTCGGTGACTTTTCAATGACATTATGGGTACCCGTAGAAAGGTCTATTTGAGATCTTTCAAACGGCTGGTATGGCATTTCATTTGGTTGAGTATTTTAGGAGTTATGATTTTTTTTTGTTACTGATTTGGATTTTTTAACTATTCCGACTAGCCAATTTTTGGTCATTGGAAAACCATTTGTTGGTGACTATTTCTGATGAAACTTAGATGGATTTCATAGTACGAAATGTGAACTTTCTAATGGTATAATTAGTTTGGTCATACGAGTTTTGTGTGCAAACAACCGAAGCTCCAAAGTAGGCTAATTGAATCTGTCAATCTAAAAACCCAAAAAATTCTGAAATTGTTTGTGATGATTTTGAAAGTTTAGACCCTCGAAACTTAGGTTATATGAAGCTGTTTCTGTCGAAATAAAATTTTTCATTATAGTATTACATCTCTTCTGTTGAATTATGGTTAAACAACATTAGTGTTTGCATGGATTTAGTTTTATAATGGCTTCAAGTAAGCCAAACGATCACAGAATTTCTAGTTTTAGAATTTGAAAAAATTCATTTTTAATTTTTTTGAACTTATTTCGGCCAAAATAAAATATTTTTAGTTAAAAGTAGTATTAATCTCAATTTTTCTAATTTTAGTGAATTTTTATATATTTAAATACATATTTATGAAATTATCTTTATTTTACTTGATTTTGAGAAAATTCTATATGTTTATATATTCATTTTCATAAATATGAAAATTTTTAGGAGTTAATTATATTTTCATAAAGTTCACATTGATATTGATTTTATTGTTAGTTTTTCAATTTTACATAGTTTTAAATATTTTATTATTAAAAAAAATTTAATTTGTCAAGAAAGTTGTCACACTATCCAAATGTCTCCGAATGACCAACGAAAAGTTATTTGTTGTTAAATTTATATTTTTGCTAAGTTTTGATTTTTAGATATATATATATTCTTAATCTTTAGGCTATTAGAAGAATTATGCGATTTACGACTTAAGTGTCAGTTTAGCGAATCAGGTAAGTGACTCGATATTCTTTTAGTGTTTATCTTCGAAAAATCTGCCATAAATATTTTTACATCATATATGCAAAAATATCTTATTTTATCCCATGTTTTAGTAAATTGGGTTAAACATGAAATCTATAGTTTAGATTTGGATTTGAAAAATATTGTGCTACTTATCCTTATATTTCTTTTTACTATTGTAATTTTGCTATGATTTTTCTAAACGATTTACTTGATAATTTATAGATATGTGCATGAGAAATATTTTGTGTATAAAATATGTTTGTTTCTAAATACGATAAATGGACGTATTACGTTATTGGTAATCTAATTTCTTTTCTGTTTTGGATGCTCTCCCAATATGCTATGCTTGAACCTTGCCAATGAGGGTTAATTATTGGCCATGTTGACATGTACTTTGTGATTAGGAACCGGTTTTGAACCATGCCACCGGTTAAGAATAGTAGTTTTCGTATTGAACCGTGCCACCAATTAAGAATAATGATTTTTATTTTGAACCGTGCCACCAGTTTAGAATAGTAGTTTTTGTTTCGATCTGTGCCACCGGTTAAGAATAGTGATTTTTATTTTGAACCGTGCCACCGGTTTAGAATAGTGGTTTTTGTCCATAGCTTATAAAGGGAGATAGATAGATAGATAGATAGATATATTATATATTTCAAAGATTTAAGCATAAGAATTTCGTTTAAATATATTTGTCATATTATTGTTTTGAAATAAATTATTTATAAATATAAGATTACCCAAAATTTCGTATTTCTTTTTTCAAATCGTTATTTTGGCCTCACAATTTTTTAGCGTGTTTAACTCAACTGAAGGAATGTCAGTTGCTTACTAAGTAGTTGTATTCATTATTCTTTAATATTTTACAGGTTTCGAATATGAACCCACACGCAGGAATATCGGGGAGTAATGTTTCAATTTTAGTATATGTTTGTTTAGATTTTTTGTGAAAAAAAAACTACAACTTTTCGAGACTATTATTTGATAGACTGTTAAAGGTTTCTCATTTTTATTTCAAACATTTTGTTACGCTTATTAATTTCATTTTATTGAATTCGATTTTTTTTAAAGAATTCAATTTCTTTTATTTTAAAAGTATATATATATATATTTGAATTTCATTTTGGTTAGTTAGTTGCTTTGCATATTTGTGAGATTAGATCTTGCAGATGTATAGCGTTTGTTATGCCTCCGTTTGGGGCATGACAGATTTAGTGGTATCAGAGTGCATTCACTAGCCAGCGGGAGCTAAGTGCTTCACCGTGAGAGCCACCTCTAGAATCCTGCAGGACCTAAGTGCTACACGATGGGAGCCACTTCTAGAATCCTAATGCCTGGTGTGATCCTGGTTCTGTCTGCTCCGTATTGGTTCTGTCTATTCCATATTGGGCTTGACGAGGACGTCAAGCTTTAAAACGGGGGGAGTTTGTAACACCCAAATTCCACATCGGGAATCTTTGAGAATCTGTCATGATATATATGTTGAAACTTAAGCTTATATTTGCAAGATGCCTTTTAGAGACAAAATCGTGAGGCCCAAGAGGCCAAAGCGGACAATACCTCACAGGTTGGGCGTGGGTCTCCACAAATGGTATTAGAGTGCAATCACCAGCTTGCGGGAGCTAAGTACTACATGATGGGAGCCACCTCGAGAATCCCAACACCTAGTGTGATCCTGGTTCTGTCTACTCCGTATTGATTCTGTTTGTTCCGTATTGGGCTTGACGAGGACGTTAAGCTTTAAAACGGGGGGAGTTTGTAATGCCCTAATCCCACATTGAGAATATTTGAGGATTTGCCATGATATATATATTGAGACTTAAGCCTATACTTGCGAGGCGCCTTTTATGGACAAAACCGTGAGGTCTAATGGGCCAAAGCGGACAATACCTCACAGGTTGGGTGCGGGTCTTCATAGTCATACTAAGAGAAATAAAAACAAAACATATTTTCAGATTACCTAACAATACAAAGCAGTAGATAAAACACATTGTGTACAATGCAAATTTCACATTTATTCTCAAAGCGTTTTATCTCATAAATTGTATTCATAATTACAAATAAACAAATACTTATATGCACAGTTACATATTGTTGAACAAAATTATATTTGAAGATCAATTAAATTAAAATCTCATATTGAATCAAAACAAAAAAAAAATCTCATATGCATATTTTGTATGCTTCATCTAATTTTAACAAATCAAAGGAAAAAAACATTACCTAATATATTCAAATTATAAGTTATATGAGGCTGATTTTAAGGTAACAAAACACTGAAAGTTACTTACTTGAACTTGCAAAAACTGAAGCCAAAAAGAAATGAATTCAACCTCTCAAAACCTATTAATTTAGAAGTCTTCGAATTAAAAATTAACGCTATTGATTAATCTAAACAAACCAAGACATTTCTCAGATCAACCTAAAACATTTAAAGTGTGTGACAACTCTTCCTCAATTAGAATTATTTACGAAACCAAACTACTTCTTTTATAATTTAGAAAAATGTAAAAATATTATAAAATTAGAATATTATACGTTAATACACAAATTTAGTAAAAAATATACATATGTTTTAAGAATCATAAAATTAGTAAAATTTTAGGATTTTTAAAATTTTTAGTTGTAAAATATTTATAATTTATTCTTTTCATAGCAACATAGATCAATTATTAGACAAAAATAAATTTAAAAAAATTAAAAACAAAATTCTATGAAGTGCTTAGATTTCAAATTTTTATGGTTGCTTGAGTTACTTTTGAGCACTAGTATTAAACACACTAGGTCGAATCTAAAGGAGTAATTAGTACCAAAACGAAGCTTACACATTGTAATTCAAAACCAAAATTCATTTCAGTAATAAAATTAGTTAAAATACCATTTTTAAGAGCCAAGATTTACAAAATCATCCCTAATTATTAAAAATTTTAGGTTTTCGAAAATCATTTTGCTTACTTTAAGCCATTAAAACTCCAAATACAAGTAGATTTTGGGGACTCTTAAAACACAAATCCAAATTAGAAATTTAATATTATAAAATAGAATTTTGTTTTGACAAAAACAATTTCAATAGACTAAGTTTGGGGGTCAAAATTTTGAAAATCATCTCAATCGCCAAGAATTTTCTTGGTTTTCTAGATTTTCAGATTCATTTAACCAACTTTAGGATTGTGATTCTCTTAACAAAAACTTGTTTGATTAAACTAAATATACCATTGGAAAAATAATATTTCTTACCATAAAAACTAAGTTTCGACAAAATAGTTATCGAAAAATAGATTTCAAGCGACTCAAGGTTGACTTGTTTAATTTATTAAAACCTATTTTCTGATTTTTTTAAAAAAATTTAATTTTTCACAAAATACAAACCCAAATGGGTTGTCGTAGGAACCGTTAGAAATATCTTGATGAGATCTTTCAATTGGTACTGACTTCTTGTTGAGAAATCACTATAATGATGCTTAAATAATTTAAAAGTTAATGATTGGAAACACTAAAACATGAATATTCTAAATAAAACTATTCAAAATGCTAAAATTGATTGATATTAGACTTAATCATATCTTAAACCTTTAATTCTAAGCCTAATTTCAAAATCTCATGTTCTCTTTTCTCTTCTAGGGTTTCCTTCCCTTCTTTTGTATAATTTTTTCTCCTCGAAACAAAAATGTTGATACTTTCATTTTTCCTTGTCTTTTTTTTATTCCAACCTTAATATTTTAATAAAAATATCTAAAGCGCTTGAGCCAAAAATCTATATAATGAATTGGGCTATTATAAATATATATTTTTAGGCTGGGTATTATAACACCTCTGTTGCAAGAACTCCATTTAATATCTTCACTTTAGTGTTTATGAAAATGCTTTCACATAATAGTCATGTAAATAGTCCTCAAACTTATAATATTAAGTCATCCAGTGTGTAAATTATTAAAGCTTTGATCTCATTTGAATGGATTCTAAGAAGATATACTTATGGTAAGGTGGTTTGGGGAACGATATAATGCACACAAAAATGGATCAGTGATCTAAAAAGTATTCACCACTCTAAGTGACATTAAAAGGCATATCTCATTTGTTTTCTGCTTGGGTTAACTAGATAAATTTTTTTACCAAAGTATGATAAATTTAGGAGAAATAATTTTTCTAAATTCGTAAGTCTAACCATAAGCTGTAAGAATTAATATGAATTGATTTCATGAGTAGCATTGCAACATGCTGATAATCATTTCAAAATATATGGTGAAAATATTAAATTATGCTAATAGACAGTTACAGTAAAGTTTTAAAGAGGTAGTCTTACTTTTCAACATTTAGGTAGTCATGGTTCATTGCAAGATGCCACTGACGATCTATATTTGAAACTTACAAGTTTATTTGAGAACATAGATTATAATTTATGTTGATTACTAACATGATGTAAATCTAATGAGCCACACCTAATAAATCAATTTGTTGGATTAAATTTGAGATCTAATTAATTTAAACTTAATGGAATAAAAAATTAATTGTGGAAGATTTAATTAAATAGTTTAGATTTAATGAAATTTAAATAAGGATGTCTTAATTACATTGTGGGATAGCTTGACTTGACTTGATATTATCTGCATGTAGACCATTTCCTAAACGATTATGTTGGCCAAATGTGATGTTACTAATTAAATTTTAATAAAAAATTAATAATTTATTTTTATATTAATAGTTATATATTTTTTATTATTAAATTTAAATAAAAATATCTTTTTATTATTAAATTATTAGTAATTTGAACTGGATTGATTTTAATTAAGAAAACTTATATCTAAAGCCTAACCTAAACAGGTTAAATCTAATAAATAACTCAATTTATAAACAAGTCTAATTTCAATTGAAACTATTCAATTACATTCATTGTATACTTCGACTAGGTTTATTTGAAATGAATAAGAATAAAATAGAACCAGATTCGTTTCCATTGTCTGGAACAATAAAAAAATCACAATTTAAAATAAAAATGAAGAGAATTCTATCACATAGAATTCACAATTCCAAGAAATGGAATTAATAATGACTGAACTAGAAATTCGGAACTGAATTCCATTTGCTCAAGCTTTTCTAATTCCAATCGTAGCGCTATGTTTTCAAAGGAAAGAAGACGATAACAAAATCTATTAATTGTGCATCGTTGTGCTAAAATGGAAAGAGTTAACTTCCTGTCAGCCCTTGCAATGGCATAGACAAAATAAGGAATGGCGGTAGTCATATTTCTTAGCAGAAGCCCTTCGATAAGCATCAACAATAATGAGAAGCTCCCATGAGATTCTCATTGGCAGGGGACAAGTGAGTTGCACCAGGCACACATGACACCCTCGCACATTCTGGAAACTCAACATAAATTTTACCATCAGCAAAACCCTGTTTTGTTTTGCTTCAGCTTCTATTCTTAAGTATTGATCCTTATATTTAGGGGTTTTAAGAGTGGTAATGGATAGTAAAAAAATTAAATATAAAAAACTATTTTATCTATTTATTTTAGATCTATTAATTCTGGTCTAAATATAAAAAATCGTTAAATTCATCTAAATCCAAACTTGATTTGATTAGAAAAAGTTATCAATTGAAACCGACTAACTCAAATCTAAAAAATGATCTAAACCTTAAATAACTAAACTTGACATAATCCAAATCTAAATTGACCGTAACAATTAACCCGAACCCAAAATAACCAACTCGATAAATTTGAGTTTCAAACCTAATCGACTAGGAATCGATTAACTCGAGTGCTAAATCTCAATTGACTTGAACTCAAAATGATTTGAATCCATAATATCTTGAACCGGATTAACTTAAGCATTAAACCTAATTGACTCGAACTTAAAGCAACCTAAAATTGAAATGATTCAAACCTAAAAATAACTCAAAAATTTAAAAACTCGAAAAACAACCTGATTAACCAAACCAATACCAATTTGATCTGCCCAATTCACAAGTCTAATTTAACCCTTTTTTGTCTTGCTTCAGCTTCTTTGCTTAGGTACGAATAGGAGACTGGGAGCTGTAATGGATAGTATCAAATTGGATGTTATGGATTCATATACTTTTTGGATTTGAATATTAGATTTACTATTTATATTATTAGTGGATCAGATAAGAACTTTTTGATATTTAATATCCAAATCTATTTCGGTTTTGATTTAAATAGTATCAAATATTCTAATCATTTTACTTATATGGATAAGGGATTTGAATATTTGAATATAATATCCATTTATATATTTAATTTATATTTTATTTTAAAAAAAATTAATTTAATAAATCAAATGTTTAATAAATTTAAATATCTGATCAATATTGTTATCTAAATTAGATACAAATTTAAATAATAATATCGAATAGTAATCAAATAATAAATAAATTTAAATATCATATAAATTAAATAAATTTAAAATTACATATTTTAAAATTTTTAAATATTTAATCTTCTGCCATCCTCGAGGGGATCGATCTTTTCTTTATTTTGATTCAGCTTCTACAAAAAGAACGGATGGATTGAATTTTTCGCTTTGTTTAAGATTTAGGAAAATGTTCTATACTTTTAAGTTTTCTCTAAAAGATTTTGATACCTCAACATTTGTCACCGATGGACAGCAGATCTGACGATTCAAAGTGTTTATATTGTATTTACGTAATTTTACATTATAATCGTATTAAAATATTATATTTTTATATAAATTTTAATATATTAATAATTAATATTAAATATATTTTAATAAAGTTTATATGTTTGTGTCATCTTTATATTATTTTTATTTTGTGTTTGAATTATTCACATATCATGTTCACGTAGCAATATTAGATACAATTACGTAAATTTGATAAAATAAAATAATTAAAATATGACACAATAAAAATAAGTTTTAAAATTTATATAATATAAATTATTAATATATTAAATTTATAAAAAATAAAATATTTTAAATATAATTATAATATAATAAAATATATAAATATACCAACTACTGAATACCATTTATAATGGATTGTATAGCAGTAACAGACGTAGTTTTAGATTTAGAATGGCATAAAAGCATTTTAAGTACATGAAGGAAGCGAAAAGTGAGTGAATTTCACACACAAAGCAAGCTGCCTTCATACTTGATCCCATTCTCACACGCAAAGCAAGCTGCCTTCATACTTGATCCCATTCACGGTTAAATCCCCTGTCATCATATCTGCTACGGTGTCAGCAAAGAAAAAAATAATAATAAATAATAATTTAAAATTTAATTTTATTGGTTTATATAATTAATTAATATTTAATAAATTTAAAATTTAAATTTTAATAATTATATTTTTTTATTTGTAAATTATAATTTTTTATATAAAAAGTAATATCAATACGAAAATTAAAGTCAGTGTTGGAAAAAGAAATTGGATTTTGATGTTAGGTGATAAAATTGGAGAAAAAAGAATAGGAAAAGCCCTAATCAACAACATATTTTAATTATTTTTATATTTTTTTATTTTTAAATTATGACGTTATTTATATAAAAAAATAACATCTATATGAAAATCAGGGCCAATGTTGAAGAAAGAAACCAGATTTGATGCTAGGTGATAAAATCGAAGGAGAAAAAGGAAGAAGAAAGGCCCCTGATCAACATCACATTTTATTTATTTTTGTTACTTTTAATACACGGCTCTTTATATTTTCATATTATCTTTTTCAGCGTTTTGATCAACATCACAATGATTGAGGTATGGCGATATACTTTTTCTTCGCCTAATTTCAATGGTTTTACAAAATTACAATAATGATAGCTATATCTCAGGTCCTAAGTTATTAATTAAATTAGGCATTGACTAAGCGTCGGCGCAAAGTGGCTAAAAACATATCCTTTCAAAACCGGCTGACGCCAGTGCAACGTAGGTTTTCCAAGACTTAAGAAATGGATAGACAATTCTGGCAACTGGTCAATGCTTCTGCTCTTCTTTAGGCTGATATCTGCAGTATCTCACACTGATCTAGTTGACTATGCATGCTTTGCTCATGATATTGAAAAAGGTAATTAAAACGTGAAGTTGTTTGGTTATGGTTTCGTATTTAAAGTTTTAGATTTAGTAACATACAAAATATACATCGGAATCAATTCGTTTCTACTTTGATTCATCATCTGTACAAGAAAAGATCAATCCTACTATTATAGAATGGATGATTTTTGCTTTGTTTTAGTTTTTAAAAAAAATGTTTTACGCTTTTCAATTCTTTTATAAAAGAAAGAGTATTTCAAATTTGATACCTCAATATTTATAATTAATTAATTCAATAAAATCATGCTGGACGTTTGGTTACGGCAATATATAATGTCATTGCCGCAATGATAGTTTGTTAGCTGAAAGAAAATTCGTAGCTTGCTTAAGCCATAACTTTGATTTGATTGATCAAATATGTAGTCTTGGTACTCAATTCAAATTATAGCATAATATATAGTAAATGGATAGAGCGACCACTGGCCACTATTGGCTGTAAATGATTATGAACTCGATCAGATGAACGAATTTAACCTTTAATTTTTGATTAAGAATTAGTGATACTCAATGCTTAGCTCGACATAGAGAAAAGAAAAATACCATCCCAATCCAATGTCGGCATTGATTTCTTCCCTCTAGTTTCATCGCAGAACCGACTCTTCACACCACAATTCCTACCCTCGCTTCACCTTAGTCTATTTATATCACACATCACAATTGAAATTTGAATCCTATGCATCCCATGGCATTTATTGACTCTCCAAAGCATGCCATGCCACTATGCTTGCGCAGCGCAAACACTGGTGGCGTTTCACCATACTGACTGATAGATCTTAAACTCTAAGTTCTGCAGCGGCTGCTGCTTGCACATTGTTGTTGTTATTATCTTCTCCGCTACTCCTTCCTTCAAACTTAATATACTTATACCACTTGGCGCAGATTATATAGATCACGAGATCAGCTGTTGTCAAAGCTGCTAACAGGAAATAGAATCGGTCCAGATGACCTCTGTTGAGGTTTCCTGGGATCCATCCAGGCATATCATCTCTCGTAGATATTTTCATAACCACCGTCACAAGCAAGCTACTTACGTAATTTCCTAGTGATATTGATGTCATGCAAAGTGCACTCCCAAAGCTCTTTAACCCATCTGGTGCCTGTCCGTTAAAGAACTCCAATTGACCAACATACATGAATACCTCGGATGCTCCTATAAGCATATACTGAGGAATTTGCCAGAATATGCTCAAAGAGCTCGCATTTTCACAGCTTGGGCAATCTTTGTTTACATACTTTAACCTAAAAACCTCTACAACTCCTGCTGAAACCATTGCCAGTATAGCTATAACAAGCCCAATTCCCATTCTTTGGAGCTCAGTGAGCCCTTTTGATTTTTGTGTCTTTATTCTTGCAACAATTGGATCAAGAATTCGCCTGTAAATGAATATGAATACCGCCACACTGAGTATGTCAAAGCTAGACATGCCCGCCGCCGGGATGTGGAAGTTTGAATAGGTAGTTTTCATGGCGGCTCCTTGCTCTACAAAGAGTGATGCCATTTGAGTGAAAACGACAGAGTAGAGTATGGTGCATAGCCAAATTGGAAGGAGTCTCAATATGCATTTTACTTCCTCAACTTGCGTAACTGTGCATAGACGCCATGGATTTCGACCCTTAACATTTTTCTCTTGCTTAGCATAATCCTTTGGTGTCATAATTGCTGCTTTATCCAAAAACCTGAAAAAGTGATTATGAACACAATGTTAATAAATTTTCCATGACTAGCAAATTGTTCTAATTAGATTTTCAGGTCGACATAAATTTTTATCAAAGAGTTTATTAAATAGAAAGCACATGAACCTACCTGAAACCTTCTGTGTGGAGTATCTTTCTATCCCCATTCATGGCAGATTCCTTTTTGTCCATTTCAAACAAATTTTCTTCCCCCGAAGGCATCTCAACCTTCCATTTTCTCATTGCAGCAACCAATACTTGGCAAATCCTTGACAGAGGGTTGCCCTGGGGTTTGAAGTGCCTATATCTGGGAGTCCCAATTAGAAATAGGATTAATGCCATAAAGGCAGAGCCGGTGGATGCCCAAAACCCAAGTGTCCAGATACCCTGATCCTCAAAGTAGCCCAATATTGTGTTCGAAAAGAGTGATCCAAGGTTCAAAGCCAAATAGAAGAAGCTAAAGAACGCTATTTTTGAGTGCCCTTCTTTAGGATCTTCCTCGTCAAACTGATCAGCCCCAAATGTGGCGATGTTAGGCTGGTAACCTCCGTTTCCCAGTGCTATGAGGTATATGGCAAAGTAGAAGAACACGATTTGAAAAGAGGAGTGAGATCCACATGGAGTTTCTTCATCACCGCAGCCACTGGGCTTTAGTAAGAACGCAGAGGATGAAATCGATAACAACCCTAAACCCTGTGTTGAAACAAACTTGCATTAACAAGGAATCAATTTAAAAAATCAAATTTTCCATGAGAAAGGAGAGAGATGAGACAAGTTGTTTGTAACTTACAACAACAAAGACAGCTTGGAATATGGCACAAGTCTTGTACCTTCCCCAGTAAGCGTCACTAAGAAAGGCACCAAGTAGAGAAAAAATGTAGACAGTTCCAGTCCATTTGCTGACGTTGTTGGCAGCATCTGCGTTGTCTTGGCCCAGTACCCTCGTTAAGAATAAAACCAAGTTGACCCCAACCCCGAAGAACGCCAACGTTGCCAGCCCTTGATTAACTGATGAAATATACAATTTATGTTGAACGAATTATACATTTTTTAAATGAAGGATTTCCTCTACTGTGATTAGAAGAAAAAGGAATCATGGATAATAAACATGTAAAAGTATAGCAACCCATGCGGGAAAAAAAAGTCTCAAATGGAAGGGAAGGAGTGGGAATGGAAGGTAAGCAGTCAACAATTGTTAATTATGGTAAGGATAAGTAGGAACAAAAGACAAATAACAAGTGCAAATTACGTGTTCAAATCTAATTTGTTTACTATCTAAAATGAAATGTTTTGCATATAATGCATGAAAATTTGGACAATCTTTTTCAAGTTACTACTATTATTATTATCTCTGCGACTAATTACTTTTCCGTTTAAGTGCAAAATATGTATAGCTATGTATAACTGCTTTGATTGCAGAACAAGTACCTAGCAGAAGAATTCCAGCAAACCAAGTTCCAGTTCTGCCTCGAATAGCAGGATTGCCATGTCGATCCACAGCTCCATCTAAGGTGTACACCTCTTCCTCCTTTGCGATCCTCTTCTCAATACTCACCTGATCATAGTTTCACCTTAAATTATCTACTTGAAAATTTAAGGATATTAATTACGTAATACCATATAAACTTCAAATTAAAGAGATGGTTGTTGGTAAAAAAGAAAAAAAAAAAAGAAAGACAGTACGTAAAAAATGAGAAATTATCTTATATATTACCGACGAAAATCTACAAATAAAGCTGACGAAGTTTGTAAACTCGTATTTTAAAAATATATTAATAAAATAAAATAACTCCTAAAAAGTAAAAAAAGATAATGATGATTTTAAGCTTTTTCCTAATCAACGGGCGATATATATGGGCATTACTATCTCTCATGAAACTAAGTGACAATGTTATAAATTACTCCACATATTAAAGTGATATATGCACCTAGTTGAATAAAGCATCATTATGATAACAGAGTGGAGTAATACTATCCACAAAAGAAAACATATTTTTATCCCTTTGTTTTTCTTTCTTTTGTTGTCTCCAATCCTAACGCTCGAAATATTTAAAAAATTGATATTAAATAAGAAATATAATTTTAAATATAAAAAGATATTTAAAATATTGAAATTAATGTTAGGGAAGAAAAAAGGAAAAGTAAAGATATAGTTTTTTTTTTAATCTAATAATCAAGATTTGTAATCATTTTCTCATAAAAAGAAGTAAAGATAATTTTTTTTAATCCAATAATTAAGATTTATAATCATTCTCTTAAAAAAAAAGAAAAAACATAGCTCCTAAAACTCTTTGGATAAAGTGAACATTCAAATAAATATGCAAGGAGATTATTATTCGATATTTTTTAAGAGAACATGATTGTAGGTTAACAAAAATCTTTCAAACAAGATAAAAGAAAATTATTTGAACGAAATAATAGTTATCAAAATTAAAATTTAGATATGACGACTATTTTAAAAATGATAGTTATCAAAATTAAAAATAATAGTTATAAGCATGTTTTAATTGATTATCATCGTAATTAATTATGATAAATAATAATAGCTAAAAAAATTAAAATTATTAAACAATGATTACAACGCGGTATTGTAGTCATTATTTATACAATCTATTTCACAGTAATAGCAAAAACTCCCTCATGAAAAGCCTTACTGCAAAAGGGTACATCTGCTTCTATATATCATTGATCATTGATGAAATTTAAGAGCAAGGAAAAAAGAAGGAAAGAAATAAAATGAAAAATCACTGACCTCTTTGCGAAAATTATTTAGACAAGCCATGTGGGTGCACTCTTACAAAAACTAGTGCTAATCTAGTATTAACTATCTCAAAAAATGAAGTTCAAAACCTTATTGGGAGATGACCAGACAAGAAGATAAGAAAAAGCCAAGGATTGGTGGACAACTGTTTGAAGCAGTGCGTATTTTGCAGGGATGGTTTGCAGAGTTTATATAGAAGATGGCATCATTTAATGGACGGCATAAATTTCACGAGGTAACAACAAGGATGGCCCACATGTCTAGGTGGGTGGAAATTAGGAAATGAAAAGGAAAGCGAAAAGCGTTCGGAAGCAACCGGGGGGCTTTTGATAAGTTGATATCAAGACATGGATTAGATAAAAATGATAATTTTGAATAAAATTGAATTATATGACATAAATATTATATAAAAATAATTAAAATATAATAGATAATATAAGTATTAATATTTTAATATAATTATAAAATAAAATTAATAAAAATATGATATAATATTATAGTAAAAATCTAGAAGAGTCGTAACACTGTAGAATACAGTTACGACATGGCCAAAAGCTTGAGTACCACCGTCGTTATCAGCATCCAGCAATGACCACAGTCATAACCCTCTTCACGTAGATGGTGCTGACTGTGACTTAGCTGTCTTGATATCGACATGTTCGAAACATGGTGAATCATACTTTCATTTGTAGGACACAAAATCAACAAAATATTCGTTCAATTTCTTTTGGACTTTCCTTTTTTCGGAGAGAAAAACTTTGACAATTAGGCTTTAGCAGCCTTTCATTTTTTTTTTTCAAGTTTCTGGCCTCATTAACTGGGAGATTGAGTATGGGCGAAGTTATTATTTGGGACCAACAATATTTTTAGCATTCTAATTATCTTAATGCATCGAGCAAAGGTGTTTTCTTGGACAAAATTTGGCCACATTTCCAGGAAAATTTTCTTTCCCATTAAGTGTATCTATATGTAGAATAAACCATCCTATATTCCTATTCCTAGATTAGTAACAATTTTCGTCCTCAATTCATGCAAGAATTTTGCAAGAAAGGAGGAAGTCTTGAAGACACATACTAGCCACTAGTTCATAGTGGATTTACTAATGATGTAAAAAAATTAATCAATTAATTAATTAATTAAGCTGAAAGTCTTAAAGACACATAGTAGCCGCTAGTTCATAGCAGATTTACTAATGGTGTAAAATATTAATAAATAAAGCTGTACTTCGAGTCGACTAATGGATGACAACCAAGAAATTTAATCAAATGATTTAAGTTTATACTATTATATTATATATATATTTTTATATAATAAAAATTATATAATATAAAATATAAAATTAATATATATTATGTAATAGTAAAATAAGCTAGATCAGACTCAGACTTTAAAAGTTTGAGGTAAAGCTTAATCTATTTTTTAATCGAATTTAATTTTTTTACTTAAGCTTATTTTTTTAACTTAAAACTTTAATCCAAACTCTTTCAAGTATTAAATAAACTTTCAAATTTAGATAAATTATTTAATTTTTGAACAGATATAATCATATCTAAATGAATACGCAGAGCAGCAGACATGTTTTTATTTCTTAATTTCTGCTTAATAGAGGAGAGGAGGCATGTAGTTAATCTATATTTGTATTCAAACCTTGACTTTAATTGTAAATTTTGATTCTGTAACAAAACAAATTCAGAAATTACCAGAAGAAACCTATGGCCTATGGTTAACATCTATAATCTATAGCTAGTGCTAAAAGCTATCCCAACCATGAAGGAGTGAATTTTAATTTTAGCTTCTCTTAGCTACGGATACCTAAGATTATAAAGTAAAGGGTTTAAGGGTAATTAAGGTATTTCAATTTTTTAAAAAATGGGTAGAGAAAGGAAATGGAAATTTTATATATTTTTATTGTGATCGTTTTATTTTTTGTGTGTTTAAAATATTATAAATTTATATAAATTTTTACACATTAATAATTCGTTTTATGTAGATTTTGACACGTTTATATATCTGTATTTTATTCATATTATTTTTTTGTTAAGTTCGTATTTGTGTTATTTTTTGTATGTTCAAAATATTATAAATTTTTACATATTGATAATTCGTTTTATATAGATCTGGACATGTTCTTGTACTTAGTCGAGCCATGTTAATTTTTTTATATTGTATTCATATTGCATTTCAATTCATCCCTTATTTTCATAGATTATCATAATGATTCAATTTAGAAAAAAAAATTTTATATTCATATCATGTTTATGTTATCTCTCAATTCATCTCATTAATTTAGAGAAAAAATGTATATTTGTATCATGTTTACATTATATTTGGTGTGTTTAAAATATTATAAATTTTTACAATTAATAATTTATTTTATATAAATTTTGACACGTGCATGAATTTATGTCGTGTTCATATTATTTTTTATATTGTGTTATATTTTTATTATTTTCATATTATTTTAAGTCATATCTTAATTTATTTAATATTTTACATAATTTATCATAATTATTCAAATTTAATTCTAAATTTATTTACCTAAAGATTTAATTATTATACCTACCATACATTAATATAAAAATTATGCTCAAAATTTTAACCTAAAGTACAGCGAGGGGTAATTTTGTTATTATGATGAAAGTAAGGGCTGGAAATTAGCCCACCATCATTTCGTCCAAAATTATTTATTTTATTTTTAATTTTATATTCAATGTATCCGGATTATATTTATATTATTTTTTTATTATATATTTATATAAAAGTTAAAACATTAATAATTTATTTTATGTAGATTATTGACAATTTCATATATATATATTTTTTAGTTGCATCATTTTTAATTATTTTTTCATATTGTGTTCATATCATACAATCATATTATGTTTAAAATTATCAAGTTTAATTGTCACTATAAATAACTTCTAATTTTGTGTCATGTATCATCATGTTCTTATTCATGACATGTTAATAATTTGTTTTATATAAATTTTGACACGCTATTCTTCTATTTGTATCATATTGTATTTTTATATCATGTAATATTTTAATTATTTTTCTCATGTGTTCATGATATGTCAAACTTCATATATGTGTAATACATTAAATTGGTTATAACATAAAAATAATACAAATATAACATGTAATTATATCATGTTGTATTTTTATATTATGTAGTAATTATAAAAAATAACAATTACTTGCCACACTGCAAGTAAAAGGGAATAACTTCTGCCTTATTTTATAAGATATATGCAATCTCACACTTTATATAGGTTTTATTTTTCTAGTAGTATTTAATGCATAATTTTTAATTAATAAAATATAAAACATAAAAATGATTGAAATAAATATTTTAAAAGGTAAAAAAATTGAAATTAACATTTTATATGCCTTTCACGAATATGGGTTAATTTTTGCCCATCAATAAATTATAAAAAATAAAATTAAAGATATAATATAATCAAATGATAATTAATTATAATACACATATAAAACTTTTTAAAATTCATTATTGATTAGACTTTCACTTATACTAAATCTTATTAAAATAATTATAATGAAAAACTTTAGCTATAATTATCTAATCTTAAAAAGTTATTTTTAGTTTTGACAAATTCTAACATATTCGTGTTAGTGCTATTAGTTCATGTTATATTGTGCTTTAGTTGTTTTGTGTTGTGCCCAAAATTGTTAGGTCGAATTTGCATTATTCAAATTAATCTCAATTTTATGTCACATTTGTTTCATATATTTAGGTTGTGGTCATGTTTTTTTCTTTTTCTTTTATGTCATAATGTATTTTAATTATTTTTTATATCATGTTCATGTTCGTGACACTGTGCAAACATTCTCAATTTTGTGTCACGTATTATATAATACTTGATTCTTTATTTAAAAAAGGATTCTATTAATTTTTTTATTTTTATATAATTGATTAAAAAATTATTTGAGGGTTTTAGGTAGTAGCTAGGAATCTGCAATTATTTGATTAATTACCTAACCAAGATACATTAATAATGCCGAACTATTACCTAACAAATTAATAAAATGGACACTTTTTCGGTCGTAGCAATGAATACAAGTAAATGTTATTAATTGGGTGTTAATTAAGCATATATTTATATAAAGTATATATATAATTGTTACGATAAAGATTATAATCATATAAAGTTTTATAAGCATATGAAATAAAAGTAATTATCAATCGAATTATATTTTTGGTGCTAATTATCCCATTTAATTCATTGTAAATTAAATAGGAATCATTTATTCATCTTAATTACTTAAGGTAACTTAAGATTTTGATTGAACGGAATTTAGTTTTTCATAAGATATTTTTGCTGGATGTTTGCTTTAAGGTAACTCTATTAAAATTTTTTATGGTCCTCTTAATGAATATTGAGAAGGCTCAAAATGTCTATCAGGAAAGAGATCTGAAACATAGAAAGGGATTAGAGGGGCATTGGAGTTTGGATTTCGGGGTGCATTCCGATACAGAGAGGAAATTAGAGAGTGGAAAAGTATCTAAGGAGAAAAGGTTGTGTTTTACCTGGGGCCTTTGTGGCCCTTTTTATAGTTGAGCTTCTGACATACTTTTTGATCATGTTTACTTGTCATTGCTTTTAAAGTTAACCATCACTGGCTTAAAGTCATAGTGTCAAGCCAGCAGTCTTTTAGCTGCATTTATCAATATATACCGGTGGCTAGTCTTGGATAGGAGGAGCAAAATCTGGATTGTGTCTTTCAGAGACGTCTAATCCATGATACCTTTTGGGAATGTTTGTCAGGGAAATCTATCTTGTCTGAGGGCATCTTTAGGCGTTCGGGATTGTCACGACTAGTTGAGTGCCTAGTTGATACTAGGGTAATAAGGTGAGACCATTCAGTCGATCTTGTTATAGAGAGAAAGCTCATTTATGCGATATGCTTGCTCAAGATATAAGAAAATTGATATTAAGAAAACTTTACACTCAATGCTTTACATCTATTGAATTTGATAAGAAAAGAGCACTAAATGTAAAAATCTTTTCTAGAATGGTATTGAAATAAGGATTCCGTTAACTTATATTTATAAGTATTAGTTAAGAATTATTGATTACTAGTTTAAAATTTCTTTTTACATTTAATGCATTATTTTACTCAATTCAAAAAAAAAAAAAAAATTCATTAATTGCATTTTTTTCTTAAATATCATTTCAATCATTACTACTAGGCACTAATTAATATTTCCATTTTAACTAAAATCAATTGGATTAGCTGATATCTATAAGCACTATTCAATTAATATTGCATTTGTTAATATTTTCTTTTTAACAAAGTATAATCTTAACCAATGCCATTTTGTTATTATTAGTATTTAGAACTATTAGAACTTTTCCTTTTTATTACTACTTAATAATCCATAAATAATTTTACTTGCAAATGTCATATTAAAAAATCCAAATAATCACTCTAATTACAAGAACTGTTTACTAATTCCATAGTAGTTATTACGTATAGTTTATAACTTGACGTAGATGAAGCCAAGTTGATAACAAAGTTTCGTGAAAGTATTAAATGAAAATTCTTCTCTAAAATAATATTTAACTAAATTCAACTAGAGACAATGAATTAATCGTATTGATCTTTAAAGTCTCACCTTCAATATATTGGAATTTGCTCTGGAGGCCATCGGATTTGTCCGATACTCATGTTACATTCGTATATTTTGCATCTAATAGTCTTGATTTCTTTATAAACTTTCAATTATTGTATCTTTATTAATAATAAATTAGTTAAATAAACTCGACTAATAAAATTATTGTTTTATTACAATATTAAATAAAATTTATACTAATAAATATAAATATAAGGGTATTATTCGATTACAACAGAAAATATATTAGTACGATTCAAAAAGTTCAGAAAATTGAGTTAAAACTCTCTCTCGAGATATTCAGAGGGTCGTCACTCATGGTGTCATCAGATGGAAAAGTTGGGAACCAGGTCCATTATCTCTCCGACTAACAACTGTAGATGCGCATGCACCCATGCGCTTTAAAATAGCATGAACTCAGTACTCGTTGGTCTCGTTATATTTCATGATAAAATTTTTAGAATGAATGAGGTTTGCAAGAGAATTACGTAACTATAAGATCATCATTGCATCAGAGTTATATTTTTAAATGCGTTTTAGTCAATGTTTTATCAAGAGAAAATATTGATAAAAATTATGGAGATTAGTACACAGTTAGACCTTTATTTGTGAAGTAAGTAATTACTTTATATGTTAAAATTTAAATAAACTTAAGCTAATCTATGAATACTTGTTGTAATAACAAATTCACTGAACATTATTTAAAATGAGAATACCATTTGAAAATCATTGAAGTGTTGATGAGAACATTTTCATACGTTAGTTGTGTAGTATTTGATCGCAAGTTCTTTATATCTTTTGAGAATGCCTTTTCACTCCATGTTCTTGTAAACTTTCGTTAGAGGTTGGACACTTGAATAAGTCCGCAATACTTGATGTAAAGGAGGAAACTTTGTAAGCAAAAATATGCTCTAGCCAGTTGCTTTTTTTTTTTTTTTTTCTTTTTATAGTTAAAATTATCGGAATTTGATTCTTACTTATTGGAGCTAAAATTTTAATGTACTATATTATCAACACTTGATTTCGATATTTATGGAGATAAAAATTTTAAAATTCCGTTGCATATACTTACCTCTTAATATATTCTAATAAATCAAAATTTAATGATATTGATTAATATTTTCTAGAACTATTTCGAAGAATAGTGAACAGCCAATAGAAATGAGTCAAATCTTATGAAAAGCTAAATTCCGTTCAATCAAACTTTGGTATAAACAACAAGAATTACATATGGTTACCTTACGTAATATTTAAGATGATTCATTTTGCTTTACAATGAACTAAATGGAATAATTAGCAACAAAAATACCATTTCTCATGAGATATTAGTGTAGCAATTATAAAATTTATAAATACGTGGATTAGAATCAGCTCATTATTTTTTAATATATATTATCATTAACAGGTGTAAGACTAACTTATTAATATAAAAGTTATACTTATAAACAGTTATTAACCATGTATTAAAAAATAATAGAAAAACCAAACCCTAGATACATATGGTGGTATTTATTTTACATATAAATGTGCACGAATTTATTTCATTAAAAGAACATTTTAAGCACATGTTATTAGGTCAGCTTCAATATTTGATTATTGGGTTTCATTTAATTTAGGTTGGCTTGAATTTAATTTAGATAGACTTGAGTTGGGTTTGTCATATATGGAAATATTAGTCATATACAATGTTATTATTATTTTTTGTTTGAGACCTTTCGGTATCCAGTAGAAATATTGGATCTTGATTATTTTAGAATCGAGACGAATTAGACCTCAGACAGGGGAAAGCTTCTACTTTTTCCATTCATAAAACTTGAAATCAAAATCTTATTTCAAAAACATCAAATTTCTTACCATTTGGCTCAACATGCGTTTTGTCATATAAAATATTATCGAAGATGACAATATGGTCTTATAATAATTGTTACTTGCAAATTGATTCGTTATTATGGTAATTTTTCATTTTGATTTTATGTTTTAAATTAAGGTTTTGACACCTAATAATCTCCAAATTTTTTATACAAAAAATTTGACTCTTCAATTTTCTCATTATATTCTTATAAAATATTTTCTAAAAATACACTATTTCTCTTTCGTACAAGTATTAAAAAATAAAATGAAAATAAATGGCGAGATAATAATTTTATGTTAATTATAAAAGAATAATGATAAAATAATATATTTTAAATTTAATTTAACTTTAACTCTACCAAATAATAAACGAAGCTAATACTATTTTTACATTAACGTTTCATTCCATTTTTTTATAATATATAATAAAAATATTCCTAATTTTGCCTAAACTTAATCTCCTTTTTCTAAAGTAATCTTAAAAGCACACTCCTTTTATTTTGTCAAAATTTTACTCTTAAACTATTTTTCACAAAAATCAAAACCTAATTAACAAAGGAAAAAAAAAAAAGAAAAAAAAAGAAGAACTCCTCTACCGTAAGTAACTTATTCATATATTTTTATCAAAAATTAGAAGAATTAGGTGATTTTATTTGACTTTTCCTCTCCTAACTTTTGAATATGGGTAATCAATTCTAATAATTACGTACTGAGTTCAAGTTCAAAGTGTGAGATCATCTTAAGAATCATTTAGTTGCACTGCTTGTTAAGTAAAGACAGACACCAATTAGTTTTATTATCATTAGGCAGTTTCAGTTCCTTTAAACCTCGAGGATCAACTCAAATACAATGATTGTAAATTCAAGATTATATGGAACAATTATATATCCTTGGATTTTCATGTATTTAATTTCTCATCCTTCCAATAATCTCAAACAATACTTGTTATTTAATGTTGTTGTTCTTGATCATATACGTTTGACTATACGTTAGTTTGTTAGTGAAATTAATCATCTAATTCTTTGTAATAAAAAAAAAATGCAAGATTACTATATTGTCCTTTGATGTTAATATTACAAAAGTAACTCGCACCTAAACTCTATTTCGGTAGATAATAAAATTAAAAATAATGATTGCAGTGAAATTAATTGGTATAATAATGAAATTTATATTTATTTAAATATTTTAATTAATTACTATATAATTATATACATATATTATTCTATTCAATAAAATATAAATATTTATTTTTATTAACAAAATAAAAATAAGAGAGTTAAAAAATAATATAAAATTTTTAATTAAAGATTAAATAGAGAAAATAAAAAATAAAAAATACTAAACTTTTGTCCCTGCAGCAATGAGATTAAAAGCACTATAAAATTATATCCAAATGCACGTTTAACCATGCATTTTTTTCGTTGATTGGATTTGAATTTCATGCACCCAAATGCCAGGAAAATTCAATGAGAAGTCTTAGTCAAAAGTGAAGGAAACCTTCTTTTCGTAGAGGACTCGAGGGGGACCGCCAACCGCACGACTTGGAAACAAGTGAGAAGAGAACCCTCAATGCCAATTTCAAGGAAAATGCTTTCATTTTTCGTTTTTCTATTGAGTGATCATTAATTGTCAAATGAAAAAGGCACTGCCATAGCCATTCGGATGCATACTTCAAAAATATCAGCTTTAGAATAGATTTATTTATTTTATAAACGTTGTGGGGTTTTTTCTTTTCAATTGTTTGGTCGGTAAGAAAAGTTTTGTCGTTGAAAAGTGAATTTAATTTTCGCATATGGAGTGTGTTCTTTTTTTTAAAAAAAAAAAAAGAAAAAATGTTAATATGCATTGTTTTTCTTTTTCTAAGAAAAACGTTAATTAAGGGAGTCATCCATTTTCTGTGTCCCTCAAGAAGGTCATGACCATCCATCCAATCCACGTCAGCTACACGTAAAGCAGCCTACCGAAAGGACTCATGATGGACGATTGAATGGACATTCCTTTATTATTTTTTTATGATAAATAATATATTAGTTTATTTGTAAAAATATTAATATATTTCTGTTGTCAGTGTAGTTATTTTACAAGTAATTTTAATAAAATAATATATATTTTTTAATATAATTAAAATAAAAGTAAGATAGATAGTAAACTTTCAATTTATTTACGAAATTAAAAATATTTTACGGATCTAATCCTTATATAATATTATCTTTTTAATTATTTTTTTATTATATTAATATCATGAGTCATATTATTTCTAACTTTATCAGAAGTTGGGATAGCAGACGTATAGAAGTCCTTTTTGAAGTTCCAATGGCATCCAGCAGAATTTTGTTTGATATGGAGCCTCCCCCATATACACTCGGTGAAAGAAGATTCGTGAATCAAATAACTAGACGTCACCTCATATATCGGTCAAATGGAAACAAATTAGAAGTCAAGCGATAACAACTACCATTAGAAAATATAAGAAACTTGCAAGTTGAAAAGTACTGATGTTTTGCATGTAATTGAAGTAATTAAAGATAAAGCAATCCAGCTAGAACACAAATTAAATTGTACATTTTATAAATATTAATTGAACAGTTCTTCAAATGATATTTATAACGAATAGATCATTAGATATTTAGAGTTAAAAGGAAAAAAAAATCTACATGCGTAAAATTATTTTGGCTGAATTATATATAAGTAGAAGTTGAAGAATTAAAAAAAGACTAAAATTTCTATAAGAGGAGAATAGCATTTGCAAATGGATCGAATGTGCACTCGGATGACAGTCAACATCAGTGCCCAACCTAAACGTCTTGGCCTGGCTTTTTCGGGGCAAAGATTGATAATCGCCAATGGGTAGGTTTGGACTTTTGAGTACCAACTTTGACTTTTAAAATCCCATTTGCTGACAGCTGATTGAGCTGAAATAACATTTAGCAATTGCACATGAAAAGCAACAGCACGTATTCAATTGCATCACGGCTCATTATATTATATATATATATATAATTTAACCGGTGGCTTATCAGTGCTTTGGTTTGAGGTAAAACAATGTGATATACATGAATAAGCAGACTGAAATATCTCTTCAAAGCTGCTTATCACATTTTAAATTTGTGGCAGTCTAATCAGCAAATGCCCACTTTGTCAAACGTTAATCTTTTTATCTTATATGCCATGATATATATTTATATACGTGTGTATATTAGCTGGAGGTCAAAATTATCATTCGAATGATGTAACGTTATCAAATTGCATAAGCAATTATGATTCTTGTTGACATTTTCTCCCTTGCAATTTAGAATTGTGGAGCTAAACGTCAGTAATTAATTTCGTAATTCTTGTATATCTAACTTCTTAATTTAGCCAAGCTTGTATCCTATAAATTGTATCTTTTTCATTTGGTAAATAGCAATTAAAATACATGTTTTTTGAATTTTAAGCTGGTATTAATGTCGACATATTATCGAGAATTTTCAACATAATTCTAAAATTATTTAATCATTATCGAAATCGTACGTATTAAATAAATAAAAAAATCACTGATATTCATTTTTTACGAATAATTTAATCATTATATTTTTAAATTTAAAAAAAAAAATAAAATAATGAAAGTAATACACCATTAAATTGATAGCGTCAGAAGATGACACAGATTTTAAAAATAGTTTTTTGTTGGTGTAGAAAATTTTTTTTATTTAGAAAAAAGTGTTGGTGACAGGTGGCTTTTTTTGTCCACATGTCACCAATCTATTATAATGTAAATTACCAATTAAGTTTTAAAATCAGTTAATTTATGGAGGATTTATGTTACTGACAGATCGTTCGGTTAGTGAGGAAAAGAAGAAAATGCAAGAATTTTTTTTTCCAAAGAGTTTTTTGGCATTAATAGATGTAAGTTAAGTTTAAATAAATTTTCTGGCATTGAGGAAAACCTTTTAGGCAAAGATTACGTATTGGTGTGGAATAACATGAAAGGCATAGATTAACAAA
Organism: Adansonia grandidieri; assembly: GCA_038382065.1. Lineage (NCBI taxonomy): Eukaryota > Viridiplantae > Streptophyta > Magnoliopsida > Malvales > Malvaceae > Adansonia > Adansonia grandidieri. The sequence goes on along the minus strand of JBBYHK010000007.1, from coordinate 1,257,198 downwards.
TAGAAGAAGAATAAGGAAGCAAATAATATTAAAAAAAAAAAAAGAATATGGAAGCAAATAAGGATAGGAAAAAAAAAAAAGAAAAAAAGTGTAAAATTAGGATTTTACTTTAAAATTAAAAAAAAATTAAATGTTTGTATATGAAGTTTCAAAATTTTTATTTAGAAAATAAATTTATAATTTTCTTTGTTTGAAAATAAAATTAATTTTTTAAAAAAATCTATATTATCATTTTTACAAGACCACCTCAGCCAAACCCAAAGTGCCAATGTATTAATTAAACTACTGTCACAACCTCTGTTATTTATTTGACTTATTTGCTTTAAATTAAAAAATATATATAAAAATTAAATTACTCGTATATTTGAGAAAATAATTTATATTATTTTTATAATATAAGGATTCTAAGCGTATAAAATAAAATACGTGTCCTCGAAAAAGTTATTTAAATAAATTTTTTTAAAAATATAAAGATTAAATTACTTATCATTTGAGTAGAGAGATTATTTTACACTCTTTGCTGTAATATATGTACCTCCCCTTGCATTGTAACCTAATTGGTTACTTTATTCGTGTAACCAAATAACATCTCTAAGGGTAATTTAAAGATTTGCCATTCAAAATGTTATGCGTTTAATTATAAGATATGAGACTTTGAATCCTCCATTTAAAATATGGCATTTTCTTGTGAGATTTATATAGACTTTTTCTCTTCCACTCAAATAGCTAGCATTTATCTAAATATCTGTATCAATCAATACTAAAGTTAGCTACCTCTGGCAAGTAGTGACCTCGGCATTGTAGTGTTCCTCTGCGACCAAATTGATTTTAAGTGCAAAGCCAGCCAAAGCAGTGGTTGTGGTGATGTCCGTATTCCAGTCTTTGTCCGAGGCTAGGCTAGGCTGGTGCGAGGCTAGGCTAGGCGGGTGCCAGGCTAGCTCATTTAGCGCAGGTAGTGACATCAATATTGATTTGTCTGCCCAAAACTAGATTAGACCGGCGAAAAGTCTGCTTGTGAAAACGTCGAGATTGTGGAACGTGATGGATTTTTGTATCAATCTATAAAAATCTATATTTACGTGAAATTTTCTTTAAAAATTTTTATGAACCTAGAATCTTCCTTGATAATAATTAACGATGTGGTCGTCCCAAACATCAAATCGAAAGTCATTTCAGCCGATGTATAGCTTTGACGTAGATTTTAGAAACGTCACATTACAAAGGCAACGACGGTTACAAAACGGCTTTGGTTCTTTGAAGAAAAACAAACAAAATCATCATCAACCTTAGCCCTTCAATCCTCACGGATCCCACCTAAAAGAAGTACTCTGGTGGTATTTCGAGGTTTCTTTGGAATTTGGATTGGGCAGCCGGGTTTTTTGGGTTATAGTTTAGACAGAAATATTAAGATAAAAAAGACTGATCTATGTCCGGTTCCAGGCCCACTTCGTATTCTAAACCAGCCCAGTATATAGACCCGCCAGATCACTTTGGGCCTTCAATTAGGCTTTTAGTTCAGTGGTAGTGGCATTTATTATTTAGTTATATTGCTTGATTTTACAAATTGAAGGCATTTATTTAGTTATGGGATAATGCTCCGAATAGCCTCTAAACTTTACTAGACTTTTCAACCTGATATCTCTACTTTTAAAATGTCGATTTGGGTACTTAAAATATTTCGTTGTCTATTAAAGTAGTACCCAAGTTAACTCTGTTATGATTTTTTCAATTTTCTTTTTGAAAGCCAATTAAAACACGACACATATCATATTAATTTATTAAAATTTGAAAAAAATGAAAGTTAAAAACATTTTTATTTAACCTTCTTATTTAAGAATTTCTGGAATATACTTGCTTAAGTTATTAGGTTGGAAAAAAAAAAACGAAAAACAGTAAAAATAAAACCCAGCTCGTTGAGCTTGCATCCCAAATTCCCAACCCGTAAGGACCAGAAAAATCTAAACCATCAGCTGACCAGAAAAATTCTCCAAACACCAAACCAAGCTTCGAAATGGCAGATATGAAATGCAAGTATGATGTAAGTGGAAGTTCATGCTATTTAGGTTCACATTCAAGCTCAAGAAGTCAGCCAAGAGACATAAATTGCTTCTGTGGTCCTTGCATTATTTGTCTCCCTCTGCTTCCAGCTGCACCTATATTATGGAAGACCTTCTCTTTTTATTTTCATGGTGATGTAAATGTTGATGAGGGCGAGACTCTTCTAGGACCTGAGGCATTTCTTGGGACAGTTAGGTTGGAAATTGTTCTCTTCCGAACAATTGCTTTGGTTGCTGTTCTTAGTGGTGATGTAACAGTTGGTGTTGGGACTATTTTTGGTGCAGTTGGCTGGGGAATGACTCTTTTTCGAATTGTTTCTTTGGTTCTTGTTCTCAGATGAACAGTTGGCCTCCGAATTCGTACGGTGGTCGGAACTGTTGGTGTGGTAGCTGTTCATAGAGGAACACTAAACGTCTATTCATAGAGGAACACCAAGAACACAAAATTATGATACTTAAGTGAAAAATTGGGTTTAGGATTAGCTAAACTTTATCAATAGATTGTTGTGAAACTTCAGGTTGCGCAGGCTTTTGGGTGACAGATTGACTTATGTCTTCGTTAATACCAACCTACAAAATTCACATTTTATTACAATTCCTAAACTAACAATAAGTCAGAATTGAAGACATATACAACTTGTCAAATATTTACGTTCTTTTTTTTTTTTCCCCAAACATTTCCTGCATTATGGCCAAGCTTCAAACAGATTTGACACCTCATCTCCTACCTCTTCTTGACAAATGTTCCACTGCGTTCACCTGCCTCTCTAACTCTATTCTCTTTTGGTTTTTTCAAAAGCTTTCTAGGTAGTGGTGGCTCTATATCTCTCCTATTTGTAAGAGGTCAAAATTTATTCCAATGCCAAAACTCAGCTTTTTTTAAAAAAAAAAAAGGATTATTTCTTTTCAAACTCATTGTTTAATCAAATTTTCTCTAATATTGAACAAACTTTTTGTTCTGGACAAATAATTTAACCTACAAAGGCTTCTTAGTTGGAGCCTCTTTTGTGGCAACAAGGAGAGGATGGCTGGCGTGTCTAAGCTGCAATCTTAAGCCTTCAGGCAATATGTTTTTCCCCCTTCATTCTTATCTTTTATTTATTTATTGACTTATTTTTTACTTTTTTGCGGTTGAGAGAAGAAAAAAAAGATGGAACCAAGATTCACGATGATGTGTTGAAGTTATGAAATAGAAAATTATTAAAGAAATATATATATATATATATATATATATATGATATATATAAATTCATAATATTTGGAATATTCATAAATACATAATTTTTTTAAATTGAATTATTATCTAAATTACGAAAAATATGTCATGAATTGATATGATTTTTCTTTTTTTAAGTTGAGTCACAATGATAAGGGTTCGGCTCCAGTCCAATATAACCTTCCTCCATTAATTTTCAATACTAATTTAGATTGATGACATATGACTGTTTATATTGAATGGTTAAGATTAAAATTCAATAAAACGTCTGTCAAATATATTTTTAACATTTTACCGTCAACTAAAGCAAAAGAGAAAACACAAAATTGAGCGCCAAAACAATCAAGGAAACAAGAATTTAGCGCTAAAAAATCAATCTCCAAAATCTTAGCTCTTTCAATGCAAATCTTTTCAAACAATCAAGTGATGGAGGGTTTTTTTTCTCTATTATCCAAGCTTAAGTCTGAATAGATTACTCTCTATCAAAAAAATATTACTACATCTAAAAGAATCTGTAAAATACTTTTTTAACATCAATCAATCGATATTTTCTTATTCGATTATTTTCTATAAAAAAATTACAACAGCTAAAAAATTACAAATAATAGATTTTTTAGTTGAAAAACATATTATTCTTTAAACATTACCAACAAAAAATCTATTTTCTATAGAAACAGAATCGCGATCCTTCCGCATTCATTTTGATTTATAGTTATAAAATTTCAATATATTATAGTTATAAAATGCCTCATTCATTGTTTCCTTCCATCCAAGAAGCAACATCTATCGTGTCTTGCTTACTGTGCTTGTGTGTAAGTGTTGCAGGGGGCTAGCATGTGCACTAAGGTGCTATGTTTTATGTATGAAAGACAGTGTTTGTTTAATGCTTGTTAAAATGTCTCAATTTGAACATATTGTAGTTATAAAATTTGTTCTATTTTAAATTAGTTTTATTACTTAGTAAATATAAACAAAGAAA
>JBBYHK010000007.1:1162635-1233246 GCA_038382065.1 Adansonia grandidieri | reverse complement strand
TTTTAAATGATGTATTTAGAGTAATAGATTTGCTCGATAGCTTCAAATCAATTAAAATTCATATCCGATTTTAGATAAATATTTATTAATAAATTTTGATTTATAATTAATTTTTCATTAATAATAATTAAATTTATAAAATAAATATAATCCTCATGTGAAGCGAGAGCATGACACTAGTGTTCTGTAATATTTTAGTCTAACTTAAAATTTTCAAATGCTTAAAAAGTACTATTCAAAAAGAATAAATCGGTAATCAAATCGGTGAGACTTTCAATCATTAATTTAATTAGTTAGATTAATTAAATTGATTGGATCAGATAATTTAATTAAAAATTAAATAAGTAATTTTATTATTAATTATATATTAAAGATAGTAAACATTTGATAAAAATATGTATTTAACTAAAAAGTATAGTTTTTAATATAATTTTAAAAAGTCAAAAATTTAAATCTTATCACGTGTAATAAATTTTTAAAAAGAAGCTTAAAATAGGATTTTTTTTTTTTCTTTTAACAGTTGGATTGCTTTTTCATCTATTTCTTAAATTTTGATTTGATAATATCTACCGGACAAAGGTAATAAATTAATAATTTTATACTATTTAAGTTTCAAATTTTTAGCCAATTTGTTTATAAGACTTTTTTTTAACCAAAATTAAAATTATATTTTTAGATAAGATTGATTTGTTTTTTTTTTTTTTTTGTGCTTGGGCTAGACCCACATTTACTATAGTTATATTAAAGTACGTTGTATGTAAGATATGGTACTTATCGATTCATTTGGATATCAAGAGACCCGCTATTAATTTAAAGACAAAATGGGTTTTCTCATATATTGAATATCAATTTTATTTTATTTTTGTTGAAATTTCAATATTCGAAAATTTATTAAATTCTAACTAATTCGATTTATTTTGAGGAATATTAATTTTTTTTGATAAATCGAATCATATAATGTGAAAATCTTATGATGTTAAACGGTATCATCTTATAAAGTAGTCGGATTTGGCTCATATGATATGGCTAGCAACTAATTTTAGGAAAATATTCTATAGATTTAAAATATGTTAAGATTTCCAGATTGAATTCCTACAACAAATTTATTCCAAGTTTCAAAACATATATATATATAATAAATTTCGGATGTTTTAGACGTCAGAAATCCTATCCATTGAGTTAAAGCTGATCACTTTTGGTTATTGTTTCTCAAAGTGTGTTTTTGCTTTTCTTCCCTCTGCCTTTGGTGTTCTTATAATTTTCTTTCTCTTCAGGTTTTCTTTGTAACTCCCCCATCTTTTCAGCCCATTCTTTATGAAAATCAAAGTTTGCCGTAAAATCATTGTAGGGGGGATCTGTTTACAATAAATTTATCACCTTTTCTTCATTTTTCAACCAATCCGATTAGATTTAGCTCTTTTCATTTGCTTTCAGTCAAAGAGGCTGGTTGTTTTAACCATAGAGAGGTTTCCATATGGGAGCCTCAGCCTAGTTACTATAGGGAATAGTTTTGTTTTTGCCCCTTTCTCATGCTTCTCGATCTTTATCCCTGTTTCTGAGGCATTTTGTTCTGCCCAACATCCTACCTTTATAATTCTTTTCTTTCTCTTTACCTATCTTTGAAAATTCATGCTTTTTAGACCCCCATCAGTTCATCCCAATTATTCACCTTGCTCAACCAGACTTTCACTAACCCTTCAATTTTACGAGTTTCGCATTCCCACTTCTTGTTGGCTCTATTTTTCCTATTTTTCTTTTCTCTAAAAATTAAATATTAATATTTTTAATGAATAAACAGTATTTTTATTATCGATCAGATTAAAAATTTAAAATCATATAATAAAAGATTAAATCTATAAAAATTATAGTAAAAAATTATAAATTTAAAAATAATACAAAGACCGACGGTAGGATTTACCAAATAATAAATATTTGCGATCAGAGCATGGCGTCGGGGTTTTTTCTCAACATTGTTTTAAATTTTAATCATTTTTAAGGGTATTTATGTCATTTTAATTATATTTATATATAATTTTTCCCGGCTTCGTTTTTAGTCTCTCTGAGCAAGCAGGTAAAATACCAAAATCAAAGAAGGGAGAAAGATATGATAGGGCTCGTCTCTTCTTTACATCCTCAAATCCCATTCCCATCAACCTCTACAAAGCTATTTTTCACTTACAAATGTTCTTCTTTATTTCCCAAACCCAAAATTCCGATCCCAAAATGCCCTTCACGATTCATTCTATTCGCTCGAAAGGCAAGCAACGATGACCCATTCAAAGAACCCATCAAGAAACCAGAAAAAGAAGAAGAAGAAGAAGAAGAAGAAAAGCCAAAGGCAAAGGCAAAGGCAGAGGGCCAACCAAATGAGTCAATTAATGGAAATGACGCTGGGGATTCGAGGAATGATCGACTCTCCATGTTTAACTTCAGATTGGGTGATTTGCTGGACCCAGATCCTGATAACATTGCAGCGGTTGGATTGACAGCTCTGCTAACGTGGGCCAGTGTTCAGGTTCTTTGGCAGTTGTTTTTGATATCGGGAGCTATTCTTTTAGCTGCTGTCAAGTATTCCTTCGTTGCTGCTCTTCTCGTTTTCATTCTCATTACCCTCCTTTGATGAATCTTGTATTTGTATTGCATCTTAATTCTCAATTTTTCTTTAGTTTTGATTTTCTTTCCCCACCTTTATTTCTCTTTATTGGAATTTTTTACTTGGATTTATACAAAGGAAGGGAAAAAATAAATAAATAAAGGTTTAATTGAGGATTCATCAATTAAAAGTTAGCTTGTATTAAATTCGTCATATTTATAAATGATAATTTAAATTATTATCATTAAATAGCCAAGTTTGTATATAATGAAATTTATAATTAAAAATTATTACTTACATTAAAAAATAGTTTTGTTAATAAATTACAAATTATTAAAATTAATTTTATAACAAATGTATACTTACATTTAACAAATAATTAAAAAAATGATTAAAGGTGGTAATAATCTATTAAATAATATTTTTGTTAAAAATTGATAATAATATATTTACATATATTAAAACTTAACAAAATAATATTATCACTTAATTATTTTATATTTAGTTTAATAAGATTAATTGTGAATGCATTTTTATTTATGTGATTATTTCATTATCAGAAACAAGTTGATTAGTGTTTCATAATTATTTATTAACTTATTTATCTATTTATTTGTATGATAATTTTTATATCAAAATAATAATATATTTATTCATATTAAAAACAATAACTAATGTTTATTTGCTTTATTATTAATGCTGTTATCTATTGTAATTATTTTTATGATTTATGAGGATATTACGTTTATCCATTTATTAATAAATTTTAGAATTTAGAATTTATCTATGTATATTTATTAGATAATTATATAAATATATTTATTGCATTAAATAAACAAAATAATTTGAAATGTTTGTTAGCTTAGTTAGGTGGAAATGTCTTCCACACTGTCCCAGCCCCGTGTCACCAAAATGGATGCTTGACGTTGGAAGCCTCGACCGTACCACACTAGTGCTAATCGGATATCCAATGGACTTAATAAGGCATTTTCAAGTCACTTAAACCCTTAAAATTTAAATAATTTTGACCAAATTGATGAAAGCCATTGAATATGTTAAATGGCTCATTTATCCCAAAAAAAACTAGAAGTTGATATAATGAAAAAAAATAAGCCTAAAATTGTCCGAATCCAAAATCCTAACTCAAAAAATCTGAACCCTAACTCTATTCGAACACAAAAAAAAAGGTTAAAATGATTACATCTTCCATAAACTGAAAAAAAAAATAAAACAAAACAACAACAAAAAACCAAGCCAGCCCAAATCTCATCCAAAACCGAAATATATATATAACAGCACTTATTGAAATTACCTTATAACTAAATATTGATTCCAATAAGGGTCTGACAAACAGGAATCCAACATTATAAATATAAATTTTCCTACTTGGTGCAGATCATAAGGTATATAAAGCTTGTCAACAGCTAAAGTACACATTAAACTTCAAAATTTGAGTTTCTCAGGACAGAACTATTGCGGAAGACCATTGACTTCATAGTTCTACATGGTGGAGACAGCATTGGAATTAAAGCTGTTTGCATAAAATTTAACAAATTAGAGACTTTCCTAAATCAGAACTCCAAACGTTCACAAATTGACTAAAATAAAATAAAATATAGCTGGATAGAACATAACTACCTTAGCAGTGCCTAATCTTCATCAAACTTAATCTTCTTTGGAGCAGGCTGAATGCTGCCCACCTGTAAAAATATCAATCAGCACAAGTAAGCGACCCAACAAGAAAACCTCGTGATCAAAGGAAAAAAAAAAATAGAAAGAGACATTGACGCAATATATTAACAGACACATATACACACGATGTTAACAACTAATAACAATTTATAATTCATGTTAAACGTGTTTGATTCCAAAGCAGTCTCAAGTCAAATTACACCCAAATAATGGTTGCCGTCACAGCTCAAAAGACAAAGGACCAAGTTAAAATTCCCCTTCAACTAAAACCAAATAACTATATCTTTGCTTTAATTAAAAAAAATGTATATTTTTGCATTAAATATTGAATTTCTCACAGTTCATATTAACTAATTCGTCCTTCTAACATCAGTTGTCCGAAAAGACAAGATGTGGATTTGAAAGCAAAAAGAAAGGGGAAGAAAGCAGCATACAAGGCTACAACAGGATGAATGTTTGGTTCCTTGTCCAATTTCAACTTCCATGTCAAATCCATGAAGGATCAACAATCCAGATGCTTTAAGAGAGATGAAAGTGGTGCACCATATTAAGAATTTAATAAACACCATGAATCTTTTATGCACAACTTAAGGTCCTACGCAAGTTCTCCTAATCAAGAACCATTCCTTATGTGGTTAAAGCTATGTTTAAACTCTTCTTGCAGACTATTGAACACGAGTTGTAACACTAAGAGTTCCCGAAGATTGTCCCTTTAAACGATACAGAATAAAGCAAGTAAAAGACTGAAGGGGCAAATTCTTACAATTTCTGGGCATTCATAATCAATGCCAGCAGCCTCTATCCTCTTTCGACGCCTCTCATCTCGTTTTACGATCTTCTCCACCAACTTTTTATGCTCTTCCAATGTTCTCACCTGAATAGCCAAAACAGAAGAAAATAAAAAAAAAAATTTCACTGAATCAACCAGGCATTTACACATAAATATGCCAGACAACTTTTCTCTCTGCTGAGCACCTTATTATGCCGCTTTTGTTCGATCTGCACATAGTCCACTGGCTTGTATTTATAATTGAAACCTCTCCACCTGGATATCAAAGAATATGGATACACAATCACCAATCTATCAGAGAAATGCACGGTAAATGCCTGCATCTCTGCATAATATTTAACAAACTATTGAAAATCCTCTGCTTGGCAAGCAAAGGCTGCAGTAATATTTCACATATTACCTGGCCCTCAGTCTCATAAACAAGCTTTCCTCCAATTCACTCATTTGTTTCTTAGGATAAAATATATAAATATAAAAATAAAATACATATAGACATTAGAAAGTCTTCACCCAGCAATATATGCATAGCAACATTGGAATCACCTAATCAACCTTTCAGATTGCTCAGAATTTTCAAGGGGATTTAACCAAGACAAGCTACATACATATTTCAGCCGTGTTAAAAGTAAACTACACTCGGTTTCTTTCAAAATTTTTTTATCCCACTTTTCTTTTGCAGAAATATTAGATAATTATGCAGAAGTTGGACTCCTTATCCTCTAAAAATATCTTCCTCTAGCTCCAATCTCAAGCAATGACAACCAAGGTCATCATTTCCCGGATCCAAAATCTTGCTTGTACTGTTACAAACAGGGTCTTCTTGCATTATAAATTTCGGAATAAAATGCAGTAAATAAAGCATAACAACAGCAAAAAAAAATTAGAAAACGAAAGCACCAGAAAATTCCTTAAAAAAAAATGAATAAGAAACTCAAGTTATTGTATAACTCATTGCTTACAATTCTGGATGAACATGCTCTGGAGGAATAAGATGGACTTGCAAAAGATGCTCAAACAACAGATAATTATGCATGCAATCAGCTACAACTTCAGCCACCTACAGCCAACAAGAATTATAGTTAAAATAACCAAAATCACAACAGGCGTAATTTCATTAGACATGAAATAACAAAAACTGTCTCCAACCTGCGGATTCTCAAATTCAATGAAACCAAAATGCTTTGATTTTCCTGTCTGTTATAAAATTGCAAAAGAAAGAAAGTTAATACTTAGGAATTATTATTTTCAAAATGTAAGCAAACAACAAAATAAAGCAGGAAATGGCAGCATTATGACCAGCAGCTAGGCTATCACACTCAACCAAAGAGCACAGAAATTTCATAATTTTTAATCAAGGAATTTCCGAATCAACAAAGCAATAACTCTAATATGCTAGGTTTTATCAAAGCAAACATAGGCATATAACACCCAACAACATGCAAGACCGTCATTACGAAGAATTTTCCAAAATAAAACTAGAATTCTAGTAGCAATTACCAAAACCGAAATTTATTAAAAAAAACCCAAACAAGTAATTTCTTTAAAATTCAAATAAACTTGACAAAAGAACACACCCCTATAGTCCATAAATGCAAACATAGTGGCAAACACAGAAATATAAACGAATGCGCATAATAGTGAAACTGAAGCAATTGCTTAAAACCTTTTTATTTCGAGCAATCCGTAATCTCTTAATGGCACCAAACTGCTTAAAATAAGCTGCAAGAAAATACCCAGTTAGTATGATTTTTTTTCAAAAGAAAAAATTCCTTAAACAAATATTCCCTCGTTCATACAAATTACTTTTTACCTTCCATTTCTTTCTCATAAAAGCCGTGGGGAATTCGACCAATATATAAGACAGTAGCATTGTTTTGTTGGGGTTTGGCTTCTGGAAGCTCACGAGACGGACCGCCTTCCAATGGCTTTATTCATAGATAAAAGCAGCATTCAAAATCAGTTTCGGATTACAAAACAAGGAGAAAAAAATCAAAGACGAAAATTTAATTCTAAAAAAGAAAACATACCAAGAAATCCGCAGACGCAGTTTTAGAATCAGAGTTTGAAAATTGAGAAGAAGCCTTCTTTATTGTTTTCTTCGACGCTTTCCTCGCTTTCGCCCCCATCGACTTTCGAATCGGTCCTAATCTCAAAGCACTTCAGTTCTGCTCCTCCTTGCGTGGCGGTTTGGGCGGCGGCTGCTGCTGCTGTATTTGAAAGAGAACGAGGGTCAAGCTTTCGAAACGAAAGGCAAGGCAAGCACTTGCTTAAATCCGTACTAAACCCTAGCTGGGAGCAAAATATATAAAATAAATAAATGAGATAAAATCAAGCCTTAGCTTTCCTTTTCCATGGGCCACGCCTAACTGATTTTCTTAACGATTGAGCCCGTTGTGATTAGTTGGACCTTAAGTTTAACCCAAATTTGACTTTATCCCAAGTTAAAAAGACAAGCCTACCCAGTTGGCACATGATCTATAAAATAAACAAATAAACAAATAATATTAGAAATAAAAAAATTGAATAATTATCATGTACACCAATTCACGAGTGAGTTAACAAGCTGTCATATGCTTTTTTCTTTTTAAATATACAATAAGAATATTTAAAAAATTTTAATCTTATTTGTAAATTGTTCATATATCTGATAATTCATAAAATTTTGCCTTTACTTTAATAATAAAATTACGTCTCCTAACTTTAAACTAGTATATTTATCACATGCGTTAGCACGATAACATAGAGCTAGGAGATGCCTTCGCTACAATTTGGAAAATTAAATTTAAGTTTAAACACGATAGTCATACCAATGTATAATAGATTCAATGATCCAATTATTAAGTAAATAAATTTAAAGTTAAAATTGAATCATGATGACGAATTATACAAAATATATGATGAATTGAAACGCAAAGTTAAAACACAATATGAATACACAAATGTGTCAAAATTTATATAAAACGAATTATCAATATGTAAAATTTTGTATACATTTATAATACTTTCAACACATAAAAAATAAACACATAAATTTTTCTCTAGATTTAACACTATTATAAATTATGAGACATATATGATGAATTGAGATACAACATGTATACGATACTTTTTTAAATTAAATTTCTATGACAAATAATATCTCAAAGGTAATTAAAAAATTAGAAAAATAATAAAAACACAGCACAAATACACAAATACAGGATTCTTTCTCACATTTTTTTTCTCTTTCTTTTCCTTCTTTTTTTTTCTCTTTCTTTTCTTCCTTTCTTCATTACAATAATAAAATGACAGCTTAATACCTCCATATTTTAATTAATCTCAAAGATTAGGTGTCCCAAAATCACGTCCCTTAAGTTCAAATTAAGCATTATTATGTGGTTTAGGGATAACTTTTATATTTAATTATAGAAAATTAGCATATTTGTACATACTATTCATAAGCACCATAGAAAAACATATAAAATGGCACTGTGAATATTATCTTAAGAAAATAAAATTGGTAAAATAAAAATATTGATACCTTTTACTAAAAACAATAACATCTAATTATACCTTTTAGTGATCATCCTAAAGCAACTATAATAATTATATAAGCATTAGATTTTTTTGCTATGGTTGAATTATTTTATGTTATATATTAGTTTAATATTAATACATTTTGCTATATTAAAATCCAAGCCCCAAATCAAGTAATCATCGAAGGGAGCAAAAAGAAAAGGTAAAAATTGACTAGTTAAGAAGACTTATAATCACGTTAACGTTATTCAAACACAATCAAACTCATAATCACAACGATTTCAACCCAAACATCAAACAATTATCGTCCAAACACATTTATGGGCCTTTTGCTCGATCTCTAAGAATCTAAAATCAAACATTGTCACCCATAATTACTCTTCCTCAATCTATGGGTGCCTCCACAACTGATCACATAAAACCCTGCAACTCTTCTTGCATTTTTCTCTCATACCTTACCCGATTAAGACCCCCTTATTTATAAATCCATTAATTTGTCCACCAAAAATCTCTCTCTTTAGAATTCGTATACAACAAGTCTTATTATCCGTCAAGAAGTTTCTTTAAAAAAATATACAAAATACCTATCGTCAAATCTTTAATTTTTTAACTCTAGTGTTTAGATCAACTTTGTAGAACAATTAGCCATGGCACTTCATATTGGTAACTTAACATCGAAGAATATTGGGGGAAAAGCACAATTTGTTGGGCCTAAATGCACGCTAAAGCCTATCATTGGTTAAAGGGCTAGTGCTTGCTTACAAGCAAACTGTCCAAAACTAGCCTTTCACCCAAACAATCTTATTGACAGATTAACAACGATTATTTATCGGCAGAATTTGGATTGTCTATAAAAACTCCTTTAATTGGTTCTTTCTCTAGACAGTCTAATCTCCGAGAATTAGAAGTCTCTCTTTTCTTCTCTTTTACACATTTTGTACTGGAGCAAGCAAAAATCAGTTAACCTTTTGTCAAAATCTTTATTCTTTATTTTTTTTGTTGGGATAATTTATTTTATCTTCCAAAACCCTGAGGATCATTTGCATATGTTCTTATATTGGAGGATGGACTTGAACTTGTGCCTTTCCCCGCCATAGTTAACTATATATGCACAGAAAATGTTCAGCTATTGATCAAACTCTTCAATGCACTGCAAAACATATTACAGTTCCACACCAATTTGTCTATCCAGAAATTCATTGAAGAAGAAACCTACAGAAGCTTTCAATATAACCACTAAGTTGCTTCATGCAGAAGTATAAGGTGAGAAATTAACATTCCCCATTTTCAGGAAATGAAGTTCTTAATAACAACAACAACAACAACAAAAGGATTGTACATTTTACAAAGACAAAAATTTGAATAAAAGATCACAAGCAATCCAAAATTTGATTTAACTGATGTTAGGTAATAGTACAACAGTAACTGCATGAGAAATTTCTTTCAAATACAGGCCAAATCTTTCATTGTAAATTATTTGGCACAAAACTATTTGCAAACCCTTTTTTCCATAAAAAGAAGAAAAGAAAAGAAAAATGGAAAGAAATAACAAACAAACCAAATGTACCTCATCAAATACAGAAGTTATCTCCAACAGAAATGAAATATTGCAGATTCACCATACTAGCGCATGCCAACTTGAGAAGCATAGCCTCACAGCACTGAAAGGTCTTCCTTGTAATATGAAGCCGTTGTAATTCTTGCATGTCTTAAACCCAGAAAGATAACACCGATGCCATTTTATAACTGGTAAATGAACAAGCATACTCGGTTGGAATTTCATCCCCACTCAGCATTAAGCCTATTTAGACCAGCATTCTCTTGATATTGAATGGTTCACCATTATAAGTAGACCAAAGGGAAAGTCCACCCTTGTATGGCACGCTATAATCAAAGCAAGTATCCAGAAATCCTACCCGCTGCCTTGGCGTGCTCATTGACCTGGCCTTTGCTTTTGCAGATTCTGTCGCTGCCGTATAAGTACGAAAAACCAGAGAGCTCGCAATGGAACTCTCATCTCCCGCTGGACTCTTCTGCATACGACAAAATGATCTTCGTGGAAATAGAAAGGGCGAATTCAATCCGTCTAGCATGTCTTGCTTTTGCAAATTTCTAAATCTAACATGAGGTAGACCATGCATTTCCGAGGCTGTTGAATTTGAAGGTACATTGGGGTTTAAAATCATCACTCTTTCCCTTCTATTTCCCTCAGCATTTGCTTCTGCTTCCACAAAGCTGCTGCTTCTGGTTTTTTTGACGTGCACGGAATCATCAAGCATACAATTATTTGGTCTCTCCTGAAGGAAATGAGAGGATAAATTAGGGCTTCAGTTAACCCTGAAAAAGTAAACAATATGTAAAAGCTTGCAATTTTTGGAAATAGAATATATTCATTAATACGGCAACAACTGGTAGTTTTCATTCGATAACATAACAAAGCCGACTAGAAAATACGATATGAGATGAAATTACCTGATGGGAGTACGAGTATTTCTCCATACGCTCTCTTTTGGCCATTGCCTTCTGCCTTCTTAACCAGATGGCTTCAGTGTCTTCTTTAGAAAGCATACTGTCATTCCAACTTTTTTTACTGTTGCATTCATGCTGCTCATGGAAAAATGTTTTGAGATTGGAGTGATTGATCAAAGGTGCAAAACTTAGAACCAGAGTCAAATGCAGTCACTATATATATATATATATATGAGTTCGACAGCAAATGGACAAACAAAAAAATGAAGCATCACATGAAATTGAATATTAAACCGGAAACTAATGATAGATATATAAGAACGAGCTCAGTAGAATATGAAAAAGTATGAAATCATACTCGCCCAGTTACCCTGTCTAAACTACATATTCATATCCTAAGATGAATACTCTTTGCGTAGAAAATACAATGAAAATATCGTTAATCTTGAAAGTGTGGATTATTTTGGCTCACTTGTCACCTAAATTACTTCAGGAGGATAGTAAACGATACATTACCCTGATTCGTGGCTAGTATTGAATATAAGTATATATGTACCCAGGAATACTCAAAATTTTTAAAGTTTTTTTAACATATGTGGAGGATCATACCAGAGACCTATGTCTGAATATTTGTCGTACATAAGTCCTTAAGCAAAAATGAAGAATGCAAGTAACATAGAGTACAGGAATAGTTTAAGAAATAGTTTGACTTGAATTATCTAGCTTACTTTAACGTCCTTCGCCCACGACTCATCTCTGTGTATGAGGCTCTGATTTCTCCAGCCATCTTGACAAATTACTTTTGTTGTAGAAGTGCTTTTCTCCTTAATCACTGGGCACGTTTTTGCAACAGATTGCAAGCACTTGATGTTCATTGCTTGACGTCTCAGAGCTTCTCCACGAATAATGGCTTGGAGTTTCACCAGTCCCTTTAGTGCCCGTAGTGCTTTCCTTGCCTGTTCCCACAGCAAATTGAAAAATCATATCAGTTCAAATTAAACAACATGTAAAGGAATGGTGCTTGGTTATTTCTGAAGTAACAAATAACCTTGCGTAGATTTGTTTAAATTCAAGTATCAAGGAAGCTGGCCGCTTAGATTTTCACTAAAGCAAATCGAGTACTAATTGGATGTTAGAGATTCCAAATTAGTATTTTAGCTATGCTGACCAACGTTTTGCTTACACTTGGAAGGGTTACAATTACCAGAAACAAATTCGACATGAGCCGAAACGATTTTAGATGACAAGAGACTCGAAGAAACAAAGATTTTCAAAGGTAAAAACTCACCAGCTGTGCTCGGAAAGCACTTTGGATTTTAATAGCAGCCCAGTTCCTATCCCTTGTTGTGAAATGATGGGAAGGGTTAGAGGCACCTGAGGCAAGACGGACGACCTCAGCAGCTGCTTGTGCAGCAGCAACCGCAGCCTCAGCTGCGGCAGCTGTCGCGATGGCAACGTTCAAAGCATGCTTTCTTCGCTCCTCCGTTGCTTGACACAATGATTTCTGTGGTGCTGGAAGTGCAGGGTGGTATTGCTTAAGCTTCAGTCTTCCAAAAATCCATCTACACCTCCTTGATTTCTGGAATGTACAACCGAAATCATTACAACAAACCCCCCCCCCCCAAAAAAAAAAAAAATAAGAGCACCAAAAAGATCAATCAAAGCTATTATTCGAAAAGGGCCAAAAATCTAGAAAGAAAAAAAAAAGGGGATACTTCAAATGAACCTTTTCCGTTTTTGATTTTGCATCAGAAGCGAAAATCTTCTTCACCCAACTAAACCAGCGCCTTTTCTTTCCCATTGAGAGAAGTCATGGAAGCATTCTAAGCAAATTCATTACATACCATCTTTTATACTTGAAGTCAGACCTTATTTTTGGAGAAAAAAAAAAGATTTTAATAAATTATAGATGACATCTGAAGAAACTGATAAAAAAGACGGCAGTTGAATAGAATTACTTGATACTAGGAAAGATGCCAGCAAAATTTTAGCATTGCTTACTAAAAACTTGCAGTTGGCATCTATCAGTGAAATCTAAAGCATCTTGGAAATTAGCTCTAAGCACCCACATATCCAAATCTAACCCAGAATTGAATATATATATACACATACACAGGCATGTTTATGTATGGATGTGCGTATATTTAGTAGCTATTCTATCAAATATGTAGAGTTCGTAAAATAGGAACTGGCTCTCAAGTCACCAGTGCAATCTATAAAATGCATCAGAATATTGAAAGAACCTTACTTCTCCATAAGATCAATCATAAAAAGAATCAGAAAATCCTACAAAAGCATGAAAAAAAAAAGTATAAAGATTAAAGAACAAGCGAAAACAGACCCGAATTCCTTGTTTCATGGTATCGACATGACTGAATAAAACCCAAGGACAACACATCAGCATATATATTGATGATGATAATCCAAGTTGGTCAGTGTTCTTATTGATTTTCCAGCTTCCAATGATGTGGCAAATGCAGGCACTTTGGTAAAGAGTGAGTCATCACTTGAAGAGCGAGTAAGCGAGTGTGTTCTCCCTTTCTATCCCAACTGTCGCTGTCACAACTGCCCACCACCTCTTCAAAATGTCTGTTTTTAAGGAATTTACAAACATGTCCTTCGATCTCACATGCTTCACTTTCTTTATCGAACATGGAAATTCAGCACTTTGGCCCATCACCTTTCCCTAGATAATGATGAACCGACTCCATGGCCTTCCCATCTGCCCGCTGGCCGATTCATCTGTTCAAAGTCCCATGTTACATGTTAATTAGCAGATCAGGATGCAATTTCCAAGCTGAACCAAAGATCCTAATGGAAATCATAATGAAAATTTACTAAAATTATTTACAGGAGTGTCTAATGATAATAGTTAAAGTATTATTTATAAAAAGGAAAAAATAATTATTCATATTTTTAAATTTTTATAAATAATACATTAAATGTAAAAGAATTGTAATTGATGTTTATATACATTTATAAACCGAACCTTATTTATATTATTGTACGAAGTGATTAATTCAATTACGTACTTTGCTTTCATTTTCTTTTTTTATAAATTCAATTAGCCATTTTTCAGTTTAACGTTTTTGTCCCCTTTTCTAAGTCTTTTAATTATATGTTCATAATATTAATTTTCTTTCTCTGATGAAATTGTTAAGACAATTCTTTTATGCACGAGTATTTGACTTAATATCAAATGTATATTATGAAGATTTGCACCAGTATTGTCGGTATCGTATCGGTATTGATGGTACCGGTTAGTATGTACCGATTTTGATATTTAACAATACTGGTGATAGTTAGTTTCGCTTCAATTTTAGTTTCATTCTGCATCGGCCGTACCGATAGGTACTGGCCTATTTCGATGATACCAACGAAAATAGTTGTATCGGCTAGTAGATATATAAGCTTATAAAAAAAAATTAAACTAACATTGATCTTAAATCTGATGAATATTATACATAATTATTCATAAATTTAATCATTAAAAATTTTCAGCTTTACTAATTAACTGATATTGATTTTTTTATATTTGATGAAGTTTTTTTTAAAACATTATATATAATTGATGAATATTTAATATATAAAATTTATTTAATATCATTTATTTCATATTTAAAAATATTTTTCATATATATAAATTAAAAATATTCAAACTTCGATAAACTCAAAACGGTACATCGAAACACATTGATACATGTATGCACCTGTATAAGGATAAAAATAGTACACCCACCGATACGGTATTGACTACCTTGATCTGCACTCAACTTACAAGATGTTGTATGCTTTCGTCTATTGAGCCTCATAATTTTATTCATAAAAGGCGCTTCACAAGTATGAGTTTAAGTTTTCACATATATACTATAATAGATCCTCAAAGTTTCCTAATGGAATAGGGTGTTATAAACTCTCTCGTTTAAATTTTCGCATATTCGTCGAGCTCAATAGGGAATAGAAAAAAAATCAGAAGCACACCAAGTGTTGGGATAAATGTGGTTGTCACCATGTATCATTTAGCTTCTGTAGAATCTTAGAGTTAGCTCTTACAGTATAGCACGTAACTTTCTTCTGCTCATGCAATTGCTCTGATACCATTTATGAGACATACACATTGGGCGAGATATTGTCTATTTTAATTCATTGAACCTTATGATTTTGTCTATAAAAAAGTATTTCGCAAGCATAAACTTAAGTTTTTATATATATACTCTAGCAAATCTTATACGAAATTGAGGTGTTACACATATATTTCTACTCAAGATTGAACTCCAAAATCTTTTTCTTTATGTTACCTAAAATTATACCTAAATCCAAAAAATAATTTAATTTTTATATTATAGTTATTTTTTTAATCACATAATAAGTGGAGAGATTAGTACAATATAATTTAGAGTAAATTATCTTTTTGATTACTTAAAATTTTTTACATTTTTTTATTTCAAATTATCCAACTTAAAATAATGTTTTGATTATTAAAATTTATATCTATTATTATTTTGACAGCTCCACCATTAAAAGAAAAAATAACAATGGAGTTCCTATTCAACATTTCATATTGAAATTACACGTCCACGTTGAAGGTGATGAAGATGTTATCTTTCGACCAAATAAAAAATTTTAAAAAAAGTTAGATGAATAAAATGTAATTTACTTTAAATTCTTTATCATTAACAATAATTTGCTTTCAATTAAAACTAATACTTAACCTTTTCATCAATGTCAATTCCCTACTATATCTTTTTTTTCCTTTTTCTTTTATTTTTTATTTTTTTGGAGAATTTACCTTTGTACCTCCTTTGGCCTTCCTTAACAATCATTTGGATAAACGTATATTTAGTAGAAATTAAATATCACTCTTTTAATCCTTAGAGTTTAAATTTAATACCTTGGAATTGAAAACTTTAAACTCCACTTATAATATTATCTTCTTAAGGGGCTAATATAAACACTATTAATAATTTTTTTTATAATGGTTGCTCCCTATACACTTTTACATTTTTTTTTTTTAAATCGTAGTTTTCTATTTTGGTGCCATTAACTAAACAGATAAATTTGACCCGAATTGAGTAACGTTGGGAATAGATTTTTTTTTTTGCTTAATTCAAGCAAATTCAATTTGAACTGAATTATTATATAATTAATAAAAATATTTTTAATTAAATTTGATTATTTTTTAATATTTTTAAATGATAAAACAACCTTATGAACTAAAAAATTGACCAATGTTATTTTAGTATTTGAGTTACAAAAAATAATAATAATATGATATATGGATTAATTGCAAGAGGTGAAACTTTTTGGTGTACTCAAGATGATTTTTCGTGTTTTATTTGTTGATTTCAACCTTGGTCTAAAAGATAAGGAGTTGGTTCATTTGATGTAGTTAGCCATGGATCTCAGGACATTGAGACGTGACCTTAAGACGTTGTTTGAGTTGCGAAAGAATTATTGGATTTTGTTTTCATGATTCTTACTTTCTTAGAAAGGTGTTCCATTGGAGTTTGATTTTTGATTTTAGGGTTGTATTTTTTTTTTTTTTCGATTTCTTCTCTTTTTCACTCAGTTATTTATCTTATCATTAGTTTTTTCCTTTTAATTGCTGCGTTGTGCGGTGGAACCTTATTCTGTCTCTGCAAACTTTTTAATTTTATTAGCTTTGTAAATTTTTGGTTGCTAAATAAAATAATAATTTAAAAATAGATTTATTCAAGGATCAAATTATTCACTTAAACTCAAAGATTTGTCTAATATTTGGATGAATTTTAAAAAAATAGGCTTAAGCAAAAAATAAAGCTTTTTTAAAAACCGAGTCGATCCTTAGGCAAAAAATTTTAAGTTCAAGCCCGACCTGACCTCGATAATGTTTTTTCTATTATAAAATTTATATTTTTATAATATAATTATATATATTTTATAAGAATATTTATAATTTTATTTTACTAGTTGTTAATTTATTGAAATATTTTTATAATAAAAGTTATATCTTGTATTTTTAAAAGAATATTAATAAAAAAAACTTAATAAGTTATTAAAATTTAAATTAAAAACATATTTAAAAATAAAATGAAGTAAAAATATTAATAAATCTAAATGAGTTTAATATATTTATTTATAAATATAAATGAATTTAAATAAAAAAAATTAACCCTATTTCAAGCTTAATATATTCAAACAAATCCATAAAATATTAATATCTCTTTCGGTATAACTCAAATCCAGCTGGACCTTTGAGTAGATCTGCGTCGAAAAGTCGTAATCAAATTAAGGGGGGGGGGGTGTTGAGGAGGGGAAAAGAAAGGAAATAATGCAAAATCTTTTTTAGGTGTTAGATTCATTTGTTTAGGGTAATGTGGCTTTGGAGCTGTAGAATGACCCAAGTAAAAAAAGTCAGCAAAAGCAAAGCAATTTGAAACTTTTGCCTGATTCAGCTGCATGCTCTGAGTTGTACTAAAAAGACACATGAAATAAAAAAAGTTGCCTTTGAGCTGTTTCAGAGTTACAATCACCAACAATTTTTAATCATCTATATAGTATATACAAAAATATTTCTCAAAGAGCTTGCATTAAGCTAGATTTGAAAGCCTAACTTTGCTTCAAAGTCTACTATAATTTTGTAGACATGTTTGGTATTAATTATTCTTTTTTTGGATTTTGATTAATTAATGTATTAAAAATAGTTCTGATTTTGAGCATGCTCAAATTTTATTTTTCATCGTTAAAATAAACGAATTTGATTGGTTAATACTTTGTTTAAATGGAAGGTAAAAAGTATGTCATTTATGCCATTTTGATAATAGATTTGATCATTTAAATGAAATTAATACTTTGATGATCAAAAGAAGATGTTTTTGTTGAACTCAATGTTTAATTCAATTAATTTATACAATTATTTTTAAGAATAGCATTCAACGAGTTTAAATTTAAATTTTATTTTTTTTTTATTTTCAAATTATAATTTTTTATTTTTTTTAAAAATATCTTTGTTTACGTAAAATCTAACAGTTAGATACATTCTTTTTATCTAAATTCTTAAGTAGGGATTTATAAATTAGCATGTAAACAATAAGTCAAGTGTAATGATTAATCTCTATTTTTGAATTAAAAAACACTCATAGTAGGAAAGTAAATGATGAGAATGATCTGTGCCTAAATTCTCTTGCCAACAACATGGATCAATCAATCATCTCTTGGCCATAATTCTTTTTTTTAAATAATAAAAAAATGATGAACAATATTGAAACTAGATTCTTTTAGAAGCAACCAACTTCTCTTTACAATGAAAATAATTAAGGAAAATGAGAAAATAGTTTACTATAAACACAAACCAGTTGCTAAGGAGCATCAATGCATGCCTTTCCTTGATTGATTTTAGAACAATCTATAAAAAGAAAATCATGGAGTGTTATAATCATATTATATTTTGTTTTGTTTCTGGATTTGTCTTCAAACATCGGACTGCCCTTTGATAACCATTACGAAGGAGAAAAGCTTCAGCTAAGCTAAAAGTTTTTTATTTTAAAGATCATGATTTTTTTTAAAAAATATTTTAAAATGATATTTGGTGTGGAATGATTTCCTTAAAATCAAAGATGATATGATTACCATGATTAGATTACAATATTTGGGCAACTTAAAAATTTTATGCGATAATGACTCGAATCACTGAGAGTAATTAGATCAGCTTCTCATCCAAAAAAGTGCTGATGTCCTAGCACCGAAGAAGAATAATATTCAAAATTATTTTAAGATAAAATTTCCTCAAAGTGATACCACAAAAATATTTTTCCTTACAAAGTTTAATTTTTACAAGAAAATCTTTACTTTAGTTTAATTATCTTTTACCAAAGAATTTATATGATGATTAGATGTAAATATTCTAATAACTTTAAATTACACCAATCAAATTTTGGTTCATATCTTATAAGTTTCTTTAAAAAAATAATAATATGTTTGATTCACTAAAAAATAGAGCTATAATGAAATAGCTATTCTGAAAGAATAGAATAGAGCTGTAATGAAATGGAATAGCTATAATAATAGTTTGGTTCAGTGAAATAGAATAATGTGAGATTCGCAATCTCAACAATAAGGATTTGCATCCTTTAAAGTAATTTCTTATTCTGCTCAAGGTCGAAATAACCATTTAGTAGGTAGTGCATTGAATGTCTATTCCATGATTTTATGGAATAAGACAATAATCGATTATTTCATAAAATAATCATTTCACGAACCAAATAATCGTATTATTGTAATACACTAAATAGGCCTGTAATAAAGTGTCCATCCATTGAACCAAAGTGGGGTGTAAATTCTTGACTATGTTAACCATTTGGGTATCTAAATCATGAGATGAATTGTATCAACTAAACTATTTGAAATTGTTCATTAGAAATCTAGTTTTATTAATTACTATACCTGCTTAATTGGGTGTTCGGTCCTGAAGTCTCGACTCCTGAGTCCTGAGTACATAAGCGCAATTGTATGGGAAATGTGCGGAGCTGGAAACTTTACGGCCCATCGCTTGGCTATGGACTTCCGACTAAATGGTTTTGGGTTTAGGAGGTTTTCAAGCTCTTGAAACATATCAGACAGTTAAGTGTCAGGAATACCATGAACAAAATTGTCAGAGTGTCGGGGTTTAGCAAATTTCTGGTTGGAAAGCTCAAGCGCCTTGAGAGAGCGAGGACCTTCTCCGCCTATTACTTGTGAAAGCAGTGCCCATGTTTTTCCTATTAGGTGGAAGTGTGGGACTGACTGAGATTTGAAGACCTGGGGAATTTATCAATGGAGTTGGATCATTCGAATTTATCAATAAAAGTAATAATTAGTTTTGTGGGGGTGGGGTGATTAATCTACTCGATCAGAATTTTCTTTGAAAAAAGTTCAGTCTTCTGATCTGGTTTTATTTGGCTATTGACTTTCAAATTCCAGTAATCTACAAGCTATATACTAATTATGTTTTCGCTGCATCCATCATTTTTTGACGATCCCATCAGCTAATACCATGCATGATTTGATTTTGGTGTTACTTAACCTTATTGTTATTTTGTATATTCTGTAAATTATTTCTTATATATTGTAGTTTTACATGACTTTATGTGTGCTTAACTTTAGGGTACCGTATATGGCATTAATTAAGGGTGTTCTGGTTTGGTGTCCTAAAGTGAGGCCCTTAAAATCCACTTAGTGTTTTTTTTTTAAGAGAACCAAAGTACTTTCCATTTGACATTCAGACATGATATCTTAAACTTTTGGATTTATCTTTCATTAAATCATGTTATTTCTTACCATTTTAAATAGCATTTCGTAAGCAAAACTCACAAAATTCTTTTATCATAAAATAAATAAACTTCTGCACTAGTTTGGCAAAAACGTTGGGAAAAATTAGCATACACTTATTAAGAGTTTCTCTCGCTAGACATTCTCATTCTCTCTAGTCTTATTGTCCCCATATACGTCACACTTAATTATACTTCTAAAGGCATCTTCTTCCTTACTCATCTACCCATCATGACCTTCCATCATTATAAAAGAAAAAAAAAATACTTCACATTTAGGCAATTTCAATAAACAGATATATATATATATATATATAGTGTGATTTCACTGGGTAATTAATGCCACCTCAGAAAAGGAAACGCTTTCAAAATCCTCTTTCTTCTCAAGTTCACGATCAAGAAAGATATATATATATATATATGCAATGCATGATTCAGCTAATTACAGCCAACATATATCCGATAGGCCGAGGCCATGCTATAAGCGCGGACTTTTATGTCCGATAACCTCCCCAGGCAAAGAAAATGACAATACAAGTGATGTAAGTACATCAATTCTGGGAAATAAGAACTCAGGATGACTACGCTTTGTACACAACCATGTTTCGTCCTTTCCATTCTATGGCTTTATAGATATATAAGGGCTCCTTAATCATTGATTTCCAGGATTCTAGATCCTTTAGTCCAGTTCCCAGAACTACCATAACCAATATATATCCACACACACACATACATATGTCTAGCAATGCAAAGCTGAGCAAAGCACAGCCAAACGTTCCTCTGTGGGCAAAACCAGTCCTCCAATCCATAGTTAATTATATATGCTCAACACACATGCCTGACAGTGGCACCATTCACAAATTAAGAAACAACCCATTTTACATCCATTAAAGCTTTAGTTGAATAATTTACTAATTAATTTGAGGAATACAGAGGTCAAGGCGCTATTTGTTGGCTAATTAAGCTTTGGAAAAGCAGAAAACAGAAGCTGCTGATGGCAAAAATGTCTTCTTGTGTTTTTTCTAGTAGACTTTGTCAATTTAATTGCACCAAACTATTCAAAGTCTGGTGACAAAGTATTTGCCAGGATATATATATATATATATATATATATCTATATATAGCAAAAATACATATCTCTTCCCATACGTGTCTGCAGTTCCATCACTTGTTTTAAAGATGAGTACGTTCGTGGGAGGGGTAGATTCTTTTTGTTTGTTTGTGGGGGAGGAAGATTTATGCAATCCCTTATTTGTCACGTCCCCCGTTTGCTTGATAGTGCATTCCGAAGTACAAATTAGCAACTGACAACTCCACAATGCTGTCAATTTAAACTCAACTTTACATATTTAAATTGTGATTTTAGTATAATATTACAATTTTTATTGCAATCACAATTTAAATTTTCGTTAAATTTATTAAAATTAATATCAAAATTTAATAAGATTACTTACATATTTTCTTATATTTAAATTTATCATAGTTTTGATAAATTTAATACTTTAACAACATACTACTCGATTTATAACATCATGCACATGACATGTGTATTTCTAATTTAACTTCTTGTCAGATTTAAAATTGACCAAGGAAAGAAAGCACCGGCGCTGAGAAAATTACGTATCATGAGACAGCTAGCTTTAAAACATGAGTTGGTCTTTATATATATTCTCTGGATTAATAGAGACAATGAGAAAAGGTTCTAAAACACATACAACTTGAGCAACATTTAATCCATGTCTCAATTAGGCAAGCTAGGTTAGATTCAAATTAAGTTTTTTTGAATTTGGGCTTGACTGATTTCAAGGTTTTTTTTCTTTTTTAAAATTCGGATTCAACTATATTTTATATTATTTTTATTTTAATTATAATAATTTTTACGTAAATTAATGCTTTAAAAAGTAAATTATTGAATTATTATTTTTAAGTAAATTTTTATTATAACATGATATTTTTAATATATTTATTTAGTAAAATTTATATCTATTTATAAACTTAATTTTATAAATAATGTATTATCATAATATTAAATATTGAAAATTAATCATATTGATATTTAAAATAATAGACACATTTTGTATATTCATATCGTGTTTTAATTATTTTTCAATTATGTTTAAGTTATGTAATCATTTGAGTTTGAAATTTTTAATTTTGTGTCATATATCATCACTCGTTATGTTCGTATTCATGTTATTTTTTATTTTATAGTCGTATTAAAGGTATTATATATTTATATAAATTTTGACATGTTAATAATTAATTTTATGTAAATTTTAGCACGTTTGCATATTCGAGTCATGTTATATGATTATATTTATATTGTAATATATTAAAATATAAAAAATTAAAATTTTTAAAAGAATTATGTATAAAATATTTCTCTTATAACAAAATACAAATAAAATAATATATTAAATAATTAACAATGAATTTTAATATTATTATAATATTTTTTACAAGATTCCTTTTTATAAAATATTAAAACAAAACATTCTGGGTATAAAATTATCTTGTCTATATTATTTAGTAATATACTTTATTCTTTACAATATACTTTTAATATTAGTTTTACAATCATAAAAAAATTAATAAAAATTTTATCTATAATAATAGTTATTTTGATATTATTTTGTAGGTGTGATATTTACAAATAACAAATGAATTAATTTTTTTATGAATTAATTAATATTTATAATTTTTTTTAGTTTTCAGTGTTCTCATACTGTACTTTTTTCTCTTTAACATTAAAGCACTATTAAATGTAGTATTTGAAAGTACTTGCTACACTTACTTTAACTTTTTTTTTTACCTATAGTTGGGTACATAAATTGCTTGATAATATATACTATTTTTTAAGTTTTTTTCTTTTTGGTTTTATTTTGTTGTTGTTACTCTCATATTCTCTTCTACTTTATTGCTAGTAGAGTTGTCCATAGGCCGAGTCAGGCCGAGTTGCAACTAGAAAAATTTAGAATTGTAAGCTTAAGCCCAAATTTGATCCAACATCAACTTACTTAGGCTCGAATCACTGTTCATAATTTTAAAAAATTATTTTTAAATCAATATTTATATATTTTATAATTAGATTAAATAAAAATATATTATTTTATTTAAAAAATACTGTTTTTGGCTAGGCTAACCTGAAACTTAAAATCTAAGACCCTTGCTTGGGCCTAATCTTGTTGGACTTGCAAGGCAAGCAAGCTACTCGATCGATGCACAAGTCTAATTGCTAGTCTAAGTCGAACATATTATTTTTTTAATTTTTGATATAGTATTTATTATGATTTTCATATTTTTTTTAATTTACATTATTATTTTGTTATACTATTATGAGACTCTAATTATCATTAGTTAAAATAATAATAATATAATAAAAATAATATTCAAAGAAGTACTTAAAATTTAAATATTAAAATGCATAAACTCTCAATATTCGATGAGTGTAACTAATTAAATTAAAGAGAATATAATAAATAAATGATATATCCTATTGACAATGTTTTCAAAGCTCAAGATATGATTTACTGTTTAATAAATTATTAGTTTATTATATATAAAATATAAATTAAGTTTTTAATGTTTAATTAAATTATTAAAAAAATTCTAAAATAAAATTGATAATTAAAGTTTTTATTTTATAAAATTTTTTTAATTACAATTTTATCATTTTTATTGTTAGTATTAAATTTAGATTCGGGTTCTTTTGAGATCGAGTTACTTTAGGTTTGAATTCTTTCAAACTCGAACTATTTCGACCTTAATTTTTTTATTTTTTATCAAATCATATTCAATTCAAATTTAAACTTAATTTTTTAAAATAAATTTTTAATTTGAATTTATTTTACTACTTCTACTCCATGTCATCTCTCAAGTCCAACAATTTTAGGTTTCTCTTTAATATATTGGTGATCTCTCAGCTCCAAACGAAAGAAAAAAAAACAAAAAAAGATTTCCGCTGTTAGGGTTATACAGAACATCTATTAGACCACGCCTGTAGAAATCTGATGAATACAAATATATAATACTAACATTACCATTAATTGTATATGACAGCTTCTGGTCCTATGAAAACCTTAGTACCAAATGCTCCATCTGTTGGGGAAAAGATAAGCTCAAATGATGAGTGGCCACCCAATGCTCCATTATTTGAGGAAATTAAAACGTTGCTGTCAGAAAGTCTAGACCTCTATAATCAATCATCAAGCAAGGCAGGCCAGGCTCAGCTCCTTTTTATTGCTTATTTGTATAGGATGGTCCAACCCTAGGGTATTTTCTGGGGATAGTCGGTTTGTATCCGACTAGGTCCAAGCCTACCCCATTCAATTAATTCTAGTTAATTTGAGCAATTTTAGTATTAGCTGATTAATTTTATAAATTTATTTTGATCAATTATTAGGATTTGATAAGTGAATTGATTGGATAAATTAGTTTTAATTAAATAAATCACATTTAAAGTATCACTCTTTATTCTTTATTTTTTAATTTTTAAAATAAAAATTTTATACATAAAGATTAAATTTTTTATCGAAAGAGATTGAAGATAAATTTTTTATCGAAAGAGATTGATCCTCTGACCTTTTAAAATGAAAATCTAATTTAACATATACAAAAATCGACCTTAGCAAAAGTATTGATGAGATATCAACGAGTATATCAAATTACTCTAGTCGCTAATAATAGTTAACATAATTTGATGATACATCTAGGAGTTAATCAAAACATATCATTTGATCAAACATTTAAAGTTAAATCCTACTCCTCCTAGCAAAAAAAATCCTACTTCTAAACAATTAAAACAGAAAAAAAAAAAAAAAAAGAAACTATTGTTATGAAATATTTTATTTTATTAATTTAATATTTTTAATTTATTAATTAAATTCACGTATATATCATTGAGTCAATTATTTTATATTAGTGTAGATAGTATAAAAGAAGGAATCTATTTTAAAAAGTCAGAGGAGTAAATAACTCGTCGACGCTTCAAGCGATGTTTATCATCACCCAAAACTTTAAAAAAAGAAGAAGAAGTAATTAAATAAAAAGATATAAAGAGAAAAATAGTATTCACAGCAATTCTAAAAGGGCGGCGAAGGCTGTTTGATGGTGAGGTATTATTTCAATTCAGCACGTTGCAAACGAATTCGTATGCCAAACCCATTGAATGGACCAATAAAGCACCAATCTTTAAACAAAATTACAAACTGTACCATCCTTGGCACTTGAAAGGTGACGGGTTATAAACGTAAATGTGAGGGTAAAAAAGTGTCGGCATTAGGAAAGGGGTAGTTGGCACTAAGGAGGCGCTATTTTTTGACGATTAAACGTGGCAAAGCCTCTAGACTTCAGAATTCGGATCTGTTTGAAAATCGACCGTATTTAAAATATTATAATTTTATATAAAATTTTAAAATATTAATATTTTATATTACATAAATTTTAAAATTTTTATATATTTATATTATTTTTCAAAGTTATATTCTACTTTATATTTTTTTATTAAAAATTATCAAGTTCACAAAATTTGAGAGTCATAGAAAATTAGATTAAAGAAAACCTTTTAAATAAGTTATATTCAAAGTTCGAATAATAAAAATTATTTATTTAAATTCGATTGTTAAGTTTAAGAATATTATTTATTATTTAAAAAATATTTTTAGATATTGAAAATTCTTAAGCTTTTCAAAATAGCATTTCTATTTTACAAATGGAAAAAAAAAAATGAAGCGGTACAAAAAGAAAATTTATAAGTTTAAAAATATTTTTAAAAATTAATACCCCTTCTATCCTTTTTTTTAGCTAAATTTTTTTCCTAAAAATGTAATTAAATTAATTCATCTCTTCGGACACTTTTATTTTACATTTTTATCGAATTTTCACAATATATTATTTATTTTCTGACATAAAATTGTCTTGACATCAGTATATATAAGCAAAATTTTTGTATAAAATGCATTACAGTTAAATTTCCATACATACATATATATATATATATATATTTAAAAAAGAAAAAGTTAAGACTTGAACGATACTGATCGAAGGAAGATTAATGAGTAAAATATCACACATCCATATTTTTTTTAATATTTGATTTTTATTTACCAGTTTTAAAGATCAATTTTTTTAATGACCTTTTAAAAGTACCCCAAAATCATTCATTCTAGACCTTTGCATAGGCAAGGGGAGGTTGGATCAAAACCACTTAATAATAAATTTTACTTGTTTAAGATTTGGATAGTCTGATAAATTTAAAAAATTATTTAAATATATTAAAAATATTTTTATAATTCAATGTAATTATAAATATTTTTATTTGTTAAATAGTAATCTTGATTTGTTAGTAGATTTATTTATGGATCCGGTAGCTTATTCAGCCCGATTAAGTTTAGATATGTGATTTCTTGTTTCTAGCCTAGCTTGGAATAGTATTTTTATATTAAAATAATAAATTTTATTTAAATTTATTTATAAAATATATAAATATTAATATAAAAATAATTTTTTTAATTTGAACTGTGATTCCGATCTAATTCGATAGGTCGGATCAAACCAAATTCAAATATGGACTTAAAATTTAAATTTTTTCTAGTCAATAACTCGACCTATGGATACCTCTACCTATTAGACAAAGATGAATAATCTAATTTTTGAACAGTTTTAATCTATTCTATCAACCTTTATTAAATTTTGATAAAATTTATCATCTTATAATCCCGTGTGTGTATGTCTATATGAATATTCACATTAAAAAAAAAGTGAGCTTCTTTGACTTTTTAAGTTAAAATTCATGTCGTATAAACATTAAACGGCATAAGATGAATGAATTTAAAACATTTTCTAAATATTAAATAAAAAAAAGTTCATTTTAAATAGTGCTCTAATGCCAAGATAAATACAAATAAACTAGATCAAAATATTAGGTAAGTATCTGTATTATATCATTTAATATAAATTGTACATTGTACTAAAAAATGAATAATTTAATTATTATATTTTTAAAGTTAAAGAAAAAAAGTAAAATCAATGACCGGAGTAATATTTATTGTGAAAAAAAATGTGAAATTTGATTTTTATTAAAATGATGACGTGTACGATTTAATTATATTCAAATGTCATATCAGTAATATTTACATACATTATCATTTTAATAAAATTAAATGTTATGTTAATTTTTTTCACGATAAATATTTTCTCGGTTACAAATTTTAACTTTATACTTTAATTTTAAAAATATAATAACTAGATTTCATAACTTTTTAATGGAAAGATCAATTTAAACTAAATATTATGACACAAGTACCTCCCAAATAGTTTGTACGGACAAACTAACCACATATTTACTAATTCTGAGGAAATGCTTAATTTGTGAGAACATAGCAATCTTTGTCATTTTCTATGCCATGTGTTTATAATTGTTCTTAAAGATATTGGACGGACAGGGCAAAGGCAAACCCACAAGTCTAAAATAAATTATTTCAAGAAGGATGCTTGGTGTCAAAACTTGTTAAATCATTTTTTTGTTCATGTAGGTGGACAAAGTCTAATGTTGCTCATGATATAAAATTGTGGCCACTAAAATTCTAAAAAAAAAAAAAATTAATTATTTTAATTTTTAAATGAGTTTTTATATTTTTTTATACTTAAATAAGTTTTTATTCTTTGATTTGTAATTAAATAAACTCTTATTTTAAATAAAATATTTATTTATAGATAAATTAAAAATTAAGGGACTCCATTTAATTGTAAATTAAAAATTAAAGATATATTCGATTGTAATAACAGTATGAAATTTATTTAAATATAATTGTGAAGTCTGCAGTTTTTCTTTATTTTAACCAATTCTGGCCGTTCATCTTCTTATTCATTATCCTTGTTTATTTCGATACAGCCAGAAAGAAAAAAAAGGTAAAGAACCATCTTTTTGGAATTATTGATTTTTGTGGTACAAATGAAAAATACATTACGAGGAACTCTTAAATCTCGATTCCCTTATACAAAGTTTGTGAACATAAATTTAAAATTTAAAATTTAGATTTTATTTGTCATATAAATTATAAAAATAAAATTCATATATTATGTATAAAATTAATTGAGTTTCAATATGATTATATATTTGAAATTAAAACCATGAATTTTAAACTTACAAATATTTATAAGAATTTTAAATTTACCACTGAATAAATATATGATAAATTCATAAATTTAAAAAATAATAATAAATGTTACATTTATATGTGTTTTATTACATAACTTATACTATTTCTTAAATTCAAATCCATATTTTGAAATCTAAGTTTACAAACATAATCTTAGGAAATGATAACAAATAATTATTAGTTAAAAATGTTATCTAACCAAAAAAATAATATATAAAAATTGAAATAAATATTTAAGTATAATTATCTCATAAACTGATAATAAAAACAAAAAAATTTTAGAAGCAAAGTTCATAAGATGATATGTGTTTCATTTAGTTACTATTTATTTTTAAATATATTTTACTGAACATATTTTACCTTATAAATTTTGATTATGAAGTTTTTCTCGATGTATAAAATAATTATTTAAAAAACCTAATAAAAGAAGTACATGAAGAAGGAATCAAAATAAAAGGAGAAAATTAATCAAAAGTTTTGAAGTAAATTGTTGAAAGAACAATAGAGGGATGGGATTTAACTCTTAAGAATTCTTTCAGTAGCATTTTTAGCATTTAGATTTGTTATACCTCCACGTATAGCGATCGCCAAATGATCACCAGTTAATTGTTCCTCCGCACGGGCTATCGCCAAGCAGTATCATAAAGTTGATCGCCCAACAACATCTGATAGCGATGTGACCTCTCCGACAATGACTTAAATTGAGAGTTGACATCCACTGAATGGCAGCCTACTGACGGAGCCGACCATTAGGCACCATAGCCTGATACCTAGCTCGGCGCTGCTTATATCACTATCAAATCACCTGACGCAATGTCTCCAAACAACTTCTATAAAAGAGGCAAGCAAGCTCAAAGTTAAGGATTCGACTCTAAAACACATATAAACCATTATACAAAGCACCCTTCTGACTTAACCACCGGAGAAGGCTCCCGGAGCAGAAACTCCGATGTTCTCCTGACTTTCTCTGTATTGCAGGGTCCTGCCCGGCTTCCGGTACCCGTGAGGAAAGCATCAACAATTTACGCCGTCTGTGGGAAAATGATTGAAAAAGAAAACCATGGTTGATCGGAGTGCTGACATCCCACAAAATACCTTATCATCGCTTGAAGCAACAAACCGTACTGCAGTTCCGACAAACCCAGCAATACCCAGCTCATCAAATACCCAAATATCCCATATACCCATCTCACTCCCTTCGTGGCTGTCCCACTCGCCACTAGCGTACTATCAAAACCTACTATGGTTGATCCCATCGGTGGCCACTTCTGTCCCCCACCTCGACCAAGCCACGGGCCCCAGCACCATGGTCCCAGCAACCAGCGTCGCCACAAACACCTTACACGCACCCTTAGATGCCTCAATACCTCCCTTTACTCAGTTCAGTACATCTACACTGCCTAGCCAGCCAGACTACCATGCACATTACCAAGCACAATTTCAAGCCATCGCCAGTCAACTGGCTGCCATCCAATAATCTCAGATCCAGTTGGCACAACTTGTCAACTCCCAAACCAACCGCCAAAACACGTAACCCATTGATTGCCCAAATCAACACACTGCAAACAACCCGAACTTAGACATGCAGGAGCAGCATGTTACAGCTGACCGGGTTACCCACCCGATGGTGGAAGAAAGCTCCTGCTCTATTCCTATTCCATGGCAAATAACACAGGGAACCTCCCACCATACCAGTGGGCATCACGTGCTAAGTTTGACTTTAGATCTTGCCTAATAAGTAGCGGCCTTGAAACAGGAACAGAGAGACAACTGGGAATGGTTAACTGAGGAACACAACCCCCTCTCATCTGACATTTGCTAGGTACAAGTCCCTCAGAAAGTCAAGCTCTCTTTCGACACTTATGATGGTAAAACCAATCCAACTAACCATCTAAACCATTTTCGCGCTTTCCATAATCTGCGCGATGTGTTGGACACCATCCAATGCTGCATCTTCCCGACAATGCTTTGAGGGCCAGCACAAACACGGTGGTACTCCTTGAATCCAAGGTCTATCACAAATTTTGACCAACTGGGAAGACATTCCTCGCCCATTTTAGTAGCTGCAGAACAGCCGCCAGAACATCTACCAGCTCAATGGCGATCAAGCAAAACCATGATGAGACGATTCACGATTACCTTAAGCGTTTCAACGCAGCCGTATTGAAGGTCCGGGACCTGAATAACGAATGGGCCATCCAAGCCTTCACCATTGGCGTTTGGCATAAGTACCTGAAATATGCTTTGACAGACGCCCAACCCACGAAGCTGTACTAGCTTTATGAGAAGGTGCAGAAATACGTGAAAGTTAAGGAAATAAAAATTACGAGTCGATAAACTAAAACCTGGGACCGTGACCAGAAAGAAGGGTGAAGACCAAGGCCTAGTCGGTTAGCCGATTGCCCTAGAATCCGACCCTAGAAAGAGATGCCAGCCACCACATCACAACACAGCCCCACCAGGAAACGAACATGGCTCGCTTCACATGTGAAATACGAGTCTTACACGCCTCTGACGGCTCTCAGATCTCAAATTCTCAATGCCATAATGAAAGAAGGGCTCATCAAGCGCCCGCCTCTAATGAAAGGCGATTGCAGCAAGCGTGACCCTGAAAAGCGATGTAATTTTCACAACGACATCGGGCATGCAGCCGAGGACTGCTTCAGCTTGAAAAATGCCATTGAGTCACTAGTGAGAAAGGGCGCGATCAAGCAGTTCGTAAAAAAAGAACCACATGCCAAGGATCGCACACGATCCCCAAACGAGCGCAGGGAGACCACCCCCAAACGACCTGTCATTGGAATCATAAACATGATCGTCAGTCCGACGGAGACTTGGGTAGCCAGCAAGTCAAAGTGCAAGTCCTATCTCCATTTTGTAATGGCGGTCGACATAGCTCCCAAATGCATTAAGCAAACCGATTGGGTGGTTTGTTTTGCTGATGCCGACTCACAGCTTCTATCCGATCATCATCTTCGCCACCATAGGCAACTACCAGGTCCATAGAATCGTTATCGACAATGGGAGTACCGTGGAAGTTCTGCAGTGGGACACCTTCCTTCGTATGGGCTTTAGTGCGGGTGACCTAACCCCGTCATCTCTAATATATGGATTCGCCAATCAACCAATACCCGTTAAAGGGATAATCACGCTTCCAGTAACAATAGGCGATGGGGAGCACACTGTGATCGCTTTGGTCAACTTCCTGGTTGTCGACTAGCCTTCTGCTTACAACGTGATCATCGGTCGACCATTAATGAAAAAGATAAAAATGGTCACCGCGGTTTACTGCTTGATGGCCAAGTTCTCCACACCAACAAGGATTGGGTACATGCGATCCTACCAACGAACTGCACGCCAATGCCACCTGTTGTTGATTGAATTGGCCATGCACCAGCCAACCACAATCCATGACAATGCTTCTAGACCATTGGTTCACACTATTATGCTTGCACAACTAGAAGTAGTCAACCTGGAGCAACTAGACGCCAGGGATGGTTTCCATGACCGAAAGCCTCGGCCGGCCAAAGACACTGAAAAGCTAGCTCTTTATGATTTGGATCCGGAGTTGGCTACCAGCATCGGCTCTTCTCTTGATGCTAAAAAAAAGAACCTCCTCACAAAATTCCTAAAAAAGAACGCCGACATGTTCACCTGGTCTGTAGCCGACATGTCAGGCATTAACCCAGCTGTCATCATGCACTCACTCCATGTGGACCCATGAGCCCTACCCGTCAAACAAAAGAAGCGCAAATTTGCTCCGAAACGGCTTTAAGCGATACGTAAAGAAGTTGACAAGTTACTACCAGCCAACTACATCAAAGAAGTTAAATACCCTGACTGGCTTGCTAATGTAGTCATGGTCAGAAAGGCCTCAGGGAAATGGCGAATGTGTGTCGACTTCACCAATTTAAATAAAGCCTGCCCAAAGGACAGTTACCCTTTCCCTAGTATTGATCGATTGGTTGATGTATCCGCGGGCCATAAACTCTTAAGTTTTATGGATGCCTTTTCAGGGTACAATCAAATTAAAATGGATCTCCGTGACCAAGATAAAATGACGTTCATAACAAAGAACGGCACCTTTTACTACCAAGTCATGCCATTTGGCTTGAAAAATGCAGGTGCCACATACTTTTTCAAAGGACAAATTGGGCGTTCAATGGAAATCTATGTGGATGATATGCTCATCAAGAGCCCCTCCCTTTATCAACACCTCAATGACCTCTCGGAGACATTCCACATACTCTGTAAGTATAAAATAAAACTTAACCCTTTAAAATGTGTGTTTGGTGTGTCTACAGGAAAATTTTTGGGATTTATGATCTCCTCTAGAGGCATTAAGGCAAATCCTGAAAAAGTCAATGCAATCATGCAATTGAGCCCGCCGAAATCCACAAATGAAGTGTAGTGCCTGACGGGGCGAGTAGCGGCATTCAACTGTTTTATCTCCAAATCCGCTGAGAGATGTTTACCCTTCGTCAAACTGCTTTGGAGGGCGACCGGATATGAATGGACTGCAGAGTGCCAACAGTCGTTTGACCAACTCAAGCAATACTTAAGCACTCCTCCATTACTCGCCAGTCCAAAGCATGGAAAACCATTTTTTGTCTACCTCGTCGCATCTGATGAGACCATCGCCGCCATCTTAGTTCGTGGAGAAATGGGACATCAGTACCCTGTCTATACCCTGTCTACTACGTTAGCAGGGCACTTCAGGCTAGTGAGCTTCATTACAACAAGCTAGAAAAACTGGCTTTCACCCTCATCATTGCAGCAAGGAAATTAAGATAGTACTTTCAGGCTTACCCTATCACTGTTCTCACCAATCAGCCACTTAAGGACATCCTCCTCAAAGTCGACTCTGCATGATGGCTAATTCGTTGGAGCATTAAACTTTGTGACTTTGGACTCACTGACAGTCCCAGGAAAGCCATCAAAGCACAGGCGCTAGTAGACTTTATCATCGAATGTTCCTTTCAGGATTCAAAAGCACAGCCGCCAGACCATACTCAAATAGGCAACCATGTGCAAACTCCATGTGATCGCCCCCGAAACATCAAATCCGATGAATGGCACATTTTTGTTGATGGTTCTTCGGACAAAGCGAAAGGCGAATCCGGAGTCCTGCTACTCGACCCTCAAGGTCATGAATGGCAATATGGCCTATCTTTTCAATTCACTACCTCAAATAATGCTACCGAATATGAAGCCTTAATCGCCGGCATGGAGTTAGCCAAAACCTTGGGCGCCAGATATTTGGTCACCCAAACAGTCTCGCAACTCGTAGCTAGCCAGGTGAATGGTATATACGATGTCAAAGATGAGCTACTCGCCAAGTACCACACAATTGTCGCCACCCTCTCCCAACAGTTCACCCATGTCACCATCAAGCAGATACCCAGAGGAGACAACTCAAGGGCCGACAGCCTGTCCAAACTGGCTAGCGCCATTAATATCTCCACTAGGGGAAAAATTCTCCTTGAGTGCCTTCCGAAACCCAACTACGACAGATATGTACATCATATTACAAAGGACACCGAAAAAAATTAGATGACACCAATTATTTCCTTTCTCAAAGATAACCATGCTCTAACTGACTCAATTCTAAAGAGGCGACTGGAAAAGCGAGCAGCCAGGTACACAATTCTCAATGATACTTTGTATAAAAAGTCCTTCACTCTCCCATTACTCTGATGTCTCACCTCTTTCGAGGTAACCTACGTTTTAAAAGAAATACACGAAGGTGCATGTGGTAACCACCTTGGTAGGAGGGCACTGGCCCTTAAAGCCCTATGACAAGGATTCTTCTGGCCCATAATGAGGAAAGACGCTACCGCACTAGTCAAGAAATGTAATAAATGCCAACGTTTCGCCCCTATTCCCAGACAACCAGCTGAAGTGCTCAAAAGATTTTCAGTCCTTGGCCATTCTGTGTCTAGGGAATAGACATATTGGGCCCATTCCCTATGGTGACCGCCCAACGAAAATTTTTGTCGGTCGTCTGCGATTACTTCACGAAATAAGTAGAAGCCGAGCTAGTCACCACCATCACTACTTGCAACATGGAAAACTTCATTTGGCGTTACATCCTCTGTCAATTTGGGGTACCCAACATCATCATAGTAGACAATGGCAAGCAGTTAACGGTTGACAAACTCCATAATTTCTATTCACGGTTCGACATCAGCTTTGTTCATACATCTGTCACCTACCCTCAGTCAAATGCCAAGTTGAATCAATGAACAAGAACATCCTGCAACCTCTAAAGAAAAAATTGGACGACGCAAAAGGCACATGGGCTGATGAAACACCTAGTATACTTTAGGCAATTTGAACAATCGTAACTCAAGCGATCGCTGTTACTCCTTTCAGCCTTGTTGACGAAACTGAGGCAGTTATACCTGCTGAAATAGGGATACACAGTTCACGCACTGCTTACCTCGACTTAGAGCTCAATTCTGAACACCACAAGGCTAACCTCAACCTATTCGAAAAAGCCAGAGAAGACGCTGCGATCCATATGGCAATCCGAGCACAACAGGTTAGCAGACATTATAACCACCAAGTGAACAATCGCCAATTCTAGGTTGGCGATCTCATCCTTCGAAACTGCGAAGCCAGTTGACCAATAGGAGAAAGAAAAAAACTTTCCCCAAACTAGGAAGAACCTTATTAGATCAGCAAAGTTCTAGGCTTTGGTGCTTACAAATTAGTAGAATTAATAGGCACAACATCACTAGCACATGGAATGTTGCCCATCTAAAGAAATACTATTTGTAAGCATGTCTCCTGCAAATATTTATGGTTGCCAAAACAGACCTTCCTTCAAAGTCAACTCACAAATCAAATAACTCTTCATTGCTACAAAGCAATCGCCTCCATGGCACAACTCTTCATTGCTAACAAGCAATCGCCTCTATGGCACAACTCTTCATGGCTATGAAGTAATTGCCTCCATGGCATAATTCTTTATTGTTACAAAATAAACACCTCCATGACATAACCGTTCATTGCTACCAAGCAAGCGCCTCCATGGCACAAGACTCATTATTGCTACAAGGCAATTACCTAAACTGACCGCCAAAGTTCACATACTACCAACCTACGTGACAATAACACTTGCCTCTCCTCAGCAAGACGTCATCACAACCATCTTTCAACACAAAAAGTGCAACACAATGTACTTTCCCACAATCTCAAAACCATAACTTAAACAACTAAACAAAGCAGTTAAAGAAACACAGCCACAGTTCATAAAATAAAATTTCCATTAAAATAAAAATCATTTACACCAATATCGTATTTACAAGCCAATTACTACTCATCCCTAGTTGATGAAATGGTTTGAACGCCAGCCTCATCACCAGATTCACCATGCTCAGACTCTTCAGCCACCTGGTTAATCAAGGCTGCATCCTTTGATCGCCCTTCGTCCACTTCCTGCTGACTGAGGCATAAAATGTTGAAGTCTTGAGGAGGTGTATACAGGCACCCTAAGTCAACTGCCCGCAGGT
Source organism: Adansonia grandidieri (assembly GCA_038382065.1). Lineage (NCBI taxonomy): Eukaryota > Viridiplantae > Streptophyta > Magnoliopsida > Malvales > Malvaceae > Adansonia > Adansonia grandidieri. The sequence goes on along the minus strand of JBBYHK010000007.1, from coordinate 1,197,226 downwards.
CCTGGGGACCACGAAGCAATCGGACCCCATATAGAACACTACAGCGATACGCATCCACAGCAGCGAAAAGCTTATCGAAAATTTCTTCCTATTGCTTCTTTAACTCATCCTGGTGGTGAGCCTTGAGATCGCCAAGATGACCCTTCAACTCAGCCACTCTAGACTTGGTGGACGCAAGTTCCGTATTAGGCTCTTCTAACTTTTTCGTCGACTCAACAGCAGCTGCCTCCACCTTTTCTCCCCTCAGCAGTAGTTCGATTATCTCTGCTACCCTCTTCTTCTCAATCTCTTTCAATGATGCCTCCAGCTTCGCGTTCGCCTCCTTCTGCTTTCTAACTTGGGCGTCCAGCTCTACTATCTTGGACGCTTGAAGGTTAAACTTCTCCTGCCAGTTAGCCATTTGGCACGTATACGTGGTCTGGCAGTGAAGCTCCTTCACCAGTCCTATCATGGCCGTATTCAAGTTTCGGGCTAGACTTTTCCTCGATAGCAGCTCTCGGTCAATAGTCGCCACTCTTTTCATCGCCCACCTTAAGGCTGCCTCGAAGTCTGGCACCCGGCCATTACGAAAGATGCCAGGCCCACTCGAACTCAGTGCCCTACAGCTCGCCCGCAGTCTCTCAGATGCGATATTTGGCTGCAAAGATGCCCCAAGTACCGACCCACTGCTTGACCCGACCGTCTCTACACCAGGATGAGATGCTGGCACCACAACAGCTACTGCATTTGACATTGGCACAGTAACCTCTTGACGACCAGTGGATGCTATACCAACCGTTACGCCCACTTCAGCCTCAGCTCACTCGCCTACCTTTCTCTTCCCTTGTCTTTGGCGCGCAGTTGCTCTTTCTGCCATAGCTTGCCTAGCCGCCCGCTTTGCCAATGCCGCCTGAATCAGGTCCATTCCTGCACAACAGATAAAACACCCAGGTCAGTGCCATCATACATTTTTCCATAACTGCGAGTGACCAGAACAAATACCTTCTTTCATCCCTTGAGTCGATAAACGATTGCCACCATCCACACTACCCGCCCTCTCATCACCACTCGCTTCCAAACCCTCATCACCATCATAAACCACCAACCCCTCAACCCCCTCCCCTTCTTCCGCATCTTCTATTCCCTCATCTGCTACATGCTCCCCTAAAAACACAACATCAGATATCAGCACCTTTATTCAACAAACGCATACACGCCAACCTCTCACTTTACAAACATATATTTACAACATACATCTCTGATGTCGTAATAAACATCATTGCCTCTGTTGACCAATGGGACGCACTAGCCCTTCTGGCACGTCCTCGCCCCAAACACTCCCTTTGAATATTGCACAACGTCAAGTATATCCTGCTACTCATGCATCTGCCTCTAAAGAAAAGCACCTGATCTTTTTTCGCGATCCCCAGGCCAGTCCTCTAGTTACTAGCCCTCGACCTCCTCCCCTACCAAACTAGAAAACCTTATTTCATGCCTGCCCTCTTCGTCACAACAAAAAACTGGTCCCGTCGCAGATGCGCATTCGACGGCAGATCCATCACCATCCTCCCACCCTTCCTTGACTGTAAATAATAGAAACAGAGTTCACCCTGTTTCAAAAAATACAACTCCTTCACAACCCCAATTGATGGTCACCATCCCCTCTCTTTGCACACCAGGAAGTATGTTAGCAGGATTGCCCAACTTTTTGGCTTCAGTTGGTTAGGCGACAAATTATATGCCTCCAGCAGCTAGCAAAAGAACAGCTCCAAGGGCAAGTGGAACACTGCCTTGAAGATGTGCAGGTAGAACTCCACACTGTTCCTTTCAACAAATGTCGCTCTCTGCTTGGGCATCGCCTTAGCGATCTGATAAATCTCCAAGTTTACCCCTCAATCATACATCCACCGTTATACGACCTACATGTTCAACGACCCGACATATATATCAACACTGCCATCAACGATCGCCTCCTCAACACTACCATCGATGATCGCCTCCCTTTCGTCACCCTTACTAGACCCTTCATCCTCCTGCTCGCCACTCTGTTCGGTGACTTCTTCTTCTCTTATATCTTTTTCCTCTTCCAACACCACACGACCAGCCATCTCTCCCTAGGTCAAATGCCCCACTATTGCCCTTACCTAGTTCCCTACTTCCTTCAATCTACCCTTTCTAGCCATCGACTTCACCAACAGTCTGCCCCTCCTTACCATGTGCTATAACCCAGCAAACCAAAAATACAAAAAGGGCCACAGGAACTCACTAGAACTTAACCACACAAAGCCCTCAATTTTTGCAGCACTCCCATTTGTAAATCCACAAGCACGATCGCTGCCAAAATAACACACAAAATAATTAAAACACTAAGATAAACCCCTTAACAATAAGTATCTCCACCATCATAAACTCACCCTTTCTCCTCACAAACAAGCTTTCTCACCTCCTACTATGCTCTTTTTCTTTCAAAAACACAAATAACTACTAAGTTCTACACCTCATTATATAACCAAACGGTCTAGGCTCTTCACATTCCCCCATCATCACGTGTCGCCACCTCATTTAGAGAAATAACTGCACCACCCTGGCACTCTGCCCTCCACTGACACGTGCCCCCTGTCGTTTTTATCCCCCTAAATGCGCCCTTACAAATCCCCCTGTTAGGACACGTGTTCCAATCTCATTCATTCTCCTTTTCCTACGCCCCTTTTCTACCCTACCATTACTGCCACCATTAATAAGGACAGTTGTACATTCTCGCCTTCTGCGCGTTAGGCCCCAAATACCACGCGCCAACTCCCCCCTCACACCTCACACATGTATAAAATGTCGAGTCACTTTATGACCACCTTTTGGACTACGGGGGGGACAATTGTTATACCTCTACGTATGGTGATCACTAAACGATCATCGATCAACTATTCTTCCGCACGGGCGATCACCAAGCAGTATCATAAAGTCGATCATCCAACAACACCTGACAGTGATGTGGCCTCTCCGACAATGACTTAAATGCAGAGTTGACATCTACTGAATGGCGGTCGACTGATGGAGCCAACCTCTAGGCACCATACCTAACACCTAGCTCGGTGCTGGTTATATCACTATCAAATCACCTAATGCAATGTCTCCAAACAACTTCTATAAAAGAGGTAAGCAAGCCCACAGGTAAGGATTCGACTCCAAAACACGTATACACCATTATACAAAGCACCCTTTTGGCTTAACCATCGGAGAGGGCTCCCGGAGCAGAAACTCCGGTGTCTTCTTAACTTTCTCTGTATTGCAGGGTCCTGCCCAGCTTCTGGTACCCGTGAGGAAAGCATCAACAAGATTCTTTTCCTCGACTTTTCGATTTTTAATTTCTTTTAAAGAAGAAAATATAATTTGGTAAATAATGTGCGTTTAAAATTTTGAAAATGAAAAAGGAAAATATTTTAGATTAATATGTAATTTGACTCTAAACTATATAAAAGAGCAAACAGACACTTCAATTTACTTTCATTAGCGTTTTATATATATACCAAACAACTTATATAAGTTCAACTTTTGATTAAAATTACTGTGAAAAATATTTAATTAAGTAACTTTTTTATAGTTACCAATTGCTCTTTCCATAATGGAAGAAATTAACTTTGTTTTTTCGATCGATTTAAAATGGACCTATCGGTGAGTCAAATTATCTATCAAAGCTTAAATGTTTGCTTGATATTTGTAAGATTTGGATAAAAATATTAGATTTAAAAAATAGATTTGGACAAATAACAAATTCTAAAACCCATTTTTAAAACAAGTTATGCTTTAGACAAAAAAATTCAAGCCTATGTTTATCTAATGTGTATATATATAATTATTAATTATATTTTATAATATAAATATAATTTACAATGTATTTCTTTAAATACCTTTAATATTAACCTTACCTATCCTTAACTCTCGTGAGCCTCATCATAGTCGCAACTTTATTCCCTAATTAACCATTGCCCTAAATATCTCGGGAAGCCATTCCTAACTCTCCTTAGCAACTGAACACATCATTTCTCCTCACTTAGCTATACTCATATTGTCAATTTTCATCACACGAGTACATGTATCGTTAAAAAGCAATATCGTATAGAGTAAAGTATTATTCTCATGAGAAATTATACTAAGTTCACTAACTACTACAATTTAAAATTATCCAAACAATCAATTACAACATTGTAGAATAAAAATTAAAATTAACTAAATAGCAAAGCAAGGAAAATAAATAGGGTTTACCTAATCATGAGAAAAGATTAGGATTATAACTCTCTTTAACACTTTATTTGAATCTGTTTTACCCTCTTAACTTAATCAATGACAATGAGTTGTTAACCTAAAGTTCAAATTTATTTATAAGTATCTTCCGATGGTCTTATAAAAATATCTCTCTTAACTAATTTAATATATTCCTATGTCAATTGAATTAACAAGAAACTCATTATGCTTAGACTCTAATTTGGTTACATATGGCATGCTCGTATATTCCTATCTAACATGTAAATCAAATTATCCTAATAAATGAATATGAAACCTATGTCATTCAATTCAAGTTTAAAATAAAATTCCCTTTTCCAAGTTCATTATAGATACCAAATCAATCTGATTGGTGATCAAGCAATTAGAAGCATTAAGAACAAGATTGAATAAATAGCTCAAAAATCATTTATTCAACAAAAGAGTTTCACTTAATCCAAACTACATTATGAGTTCCATTACAATCCTAGAAAAATAAATTTAGTTCATACTGATTAAATAAAATATAAAACATTAAAGTTTTACTATCATAAACATTACAATAAAAATAAAATATTTAAGGGAAAGAAAAAAAACTAAAAGTTGTAAGCTTCTCCAATGCGTTCTCCAATTGCAAAGTCTTGATGGCTGATCTCTGAAAACTAGAGAAAAATAATAACTACTATCTCTAGATCCCGTATTTCTAATCCTAAAAAGTTTATATATAGCCAAAACCCTAGGAATTTGAAACTTGGCATGGAAGTAATTTATTTTTAGAAGCTGGCAAAATGGGTCTATTTTGCTTCTTGGTTAAGTTATTACACCTCTGAAACTTCTTCAAGCTTTGAAAATACGAAAAGCATTTAAATAATTAAGAAATTTAAACATAAATAAAAATAAAAAACAACTTAAAAATAAATAAAATCTAATTAAAACTCTGAGACTTAGCAATTTTAATACACATAACGAAACTAAAAACCCTATTTTATAAAGTTATCAACAAATCCTTTCTTCTCATTTTACTTTTTTTTTTTTGCTTGGTGTCATTGTTAAAAAGGATAATACGTTGTTGGAAGCTAAAATTGATAGGAATTAGCAAGCATGTGATTACAGAGGAATAGGAAGTTAAAAATATGTGCATAGATTTGGTTGCCTCATAGCACGTAGCCAAAGCCCACAGTTTACATTCTCTTTATGTTGCTTCCATTAATATCCAATAATTACGGGCAGGGTAGAGGAGTTATTTTTGGTATTTGTATAGAAGGATTCTTTTATTTTTCTTGTGTTTGGTAAAGAGATCTCCTTCAATTTTGGGATTGAGAAGTGTAACACTTATTCCTATAACTTGCAAGTGTGGCTTAGGGTCTCTACCATTCTCTTTTTTCTTGAAACTTTTATGCCCTTTTGGGTCCCTTTTCGAATTAGGATTTAGTCCTATTTTATCTTTTTCTTTTGTTTACCATCAATATATTTCACTATTGATATCAAAGCAAGAAAAAAAATATGGGCGAGTCAGGTTAGGCTCAAATTTCACTTTGGAAATTTAGGCCAAGTTTAGGTAGGAAATGTTATTCATATTTTAGGCTAGGCCTGAACAAACATAAATACCATTAATATTTTAGCTGGGCTCTATTCAAATCTGGCTCAGCTGTTGAATAAGTTTAATTTAAAATAAAATATAAAAAATATTTTATATAAAAAAGTTTATAATTGATAATAAATCATAAAAACGTTCTACAAATAATTTATAAAGTAACGCTTAATTAATAAATTACTTATATACCAATGTTTCTGTTTTTCATAATGCAATAGTTATTTAGTTGCAAACTCCACCCATGTAATTATCTTCTAATGCTCTTTTAAAAGTATATAAACCCATTTCTTCATGATTACTTCTTTCTTCTTGACTTGAAGGAATATAATCGGGATTACAATCATATTTGTCGAATTCCTCATATATAATACCACGTTGTTTGATGTAGTTACGAAGTGTTATTGTTACAGTAATAATCTATTTTGTTTACCAATGGAAATAGCTTCATATCATGTAAAATATGCCATATATTATTCCAAACTCCAATTGTTCATTCAATTACATTTCTTAATGAAGAATATGCATGGTTGAATGTTGCTTTTATACCTTCTGGCTTATTACAATCTCTTAAATTAGAACTGTGGTATATTTCACCTTTATAAAGTGCTAGATACATTTTCATATTACAACAACTGGCATCCGCTACATAATATTTACCTAGGAAAAAAGTTAAATGTTTTGAATATTAGTTCATTAGAAAAATTTGCAGAGATAAATATATAGAATGACAAAGTTTATATCACAAAAATTATAAGTTTTTACCTTCTAGAGGGTAATGGAATAGGTATTTGTTCTTTAAGCAAAGTTGAAAAGATATTAGTGCATGTGCAATGCCAAACCAAACAAAAACCACAAAAGTGAATAGATGTCACAGTTACAAACTAATTTGACATTATGTGATAAAAATCTCTTTTGACCAATAAAACAGATTTTATTTTTAGTAGGAGAAATAGTAGGAATATGTGATCGATTTATAGCAACAATGCACCCTTAAAAATAAAGCAAGGATCTACAATCATTTTTAATTTTTGATGAAATTTTTGTAAATTGAAAATCTACAGTCCTGACAATTTCTTAGGTTAGTAAACATAAACTAACATTTCACTAAAATTACAATCTTTCCTGATTTTTTTCAAAGTTATTTTGGACATTGCGAGTTTTTTGCCGGTGTGCACAAGTCTAAAGAAACAAAGTGATTGCTTCAATTGCTATCATGTTTATATATGAATGTAACCATCCTTTATTCACCAATGTATCTGGAAGTTGCAATAAGGCTTGTGATTCATTCTCTAAAATTCTATAACTTTCAATGGGAGTTTGTAAAGTTTCATCTATTCAATTCCATCCATTAGAATAACTGCATCAATTTCCTTGTTCCAATAAATATTTCATGTGATATGCAAATGCAATAACTATTGCTCCATAAATCTTTTGATAATTAAAACCTTGTAGATTTTCTTCATTTTACAACTTGGAGTGATGCTTTGATTTCATTAGAAAACATTTGTTTCAAAATAAAAAAGTCTAAAAATTCAAATATTTTAACTAAAAAACAAATATTATTTCAAACTAATTAAATAATTTAAATAATAACTGAAAGAAATACCCTGGTTGGGACAGTGATCTACCCAGCAGTGCTTCATATCCTCACTTCTCTTTGTCTAAGATTGGACTAAAGGTACCAAACTAGGCATCCTTTTTTGTTGTTTTTTATTTTTGGCTAAGAAGCTCATAGGTTGTACGCCAGCCATACATAGCTTGAACTATGATTGTAACATGTAGTTTAACAAATTCTTTGAAACATCAATTAAGTTACAAATAACAAGTAACACAAGTAAACAAATGAAATCCAAAAAGAAAATAGTTTAAAGTTCAACATCAACTCAAAATAAAGAAATCAAATCCTAAACTAATTAACTACGCCTTTACAATTTTTTGATGATTATGCTTATATAAAATCTACTATGGCTTATTACTCCAACCTTTCAAATTCATAAAAAATGATTTTATTTCATTCTTTTCTAAACAATTGCAATCAAAACCAATCTGCAGTCAATCTCCCCTTATTTCTTAAAACTTTCAATGTTCCATGCACTTTGGAACACTATTAGCTGGCGATGACATAGAAATTTAAGCATTTTCTACACTGTGACTTTTATTGCCTCACATGATCATTCTAATTTTCTTTACATGCTTGTTGTAGTCCTAGTTTTGGCCTTATGTTTTGCCTTTTTTTCTCGTTTCATCTAGTATCATTATTTTCCTTTTGATTTGGGTGTTTACCATAGGGCTATCATTTTTTACATTATTTTCTTCAACATTTGATTCAACATTGTCTTTTATGGACTTAAATTTGAGGATTTGGTAGTAACTTCAATTGGTAGACCTAATGCTGGTGTTGTTGCATTTTTGTTGGTGGCTACTATATCCGCAAATATATGTATATATATTCTAATTCATCAATATGTTTCAGCCCATAATAATGAAATTTGGCATATTTTGGACTAGCCTACACAAACATCTAAGAGACTTTAAACAATGTGCATATTTAAAATAGTTTAATGAAACATATAAATGTTAAAATGCTTACTCATATTTTAGCTTCCTACCATGTGGCTTCAGTTTTGGTGGTTCCAACCTAAACTTATGACTTATCCCTTCAATTATTTCCATTAAGTTCAGTCATTCCTTAGAGTGTCCAATCTATTTTCAATTGCTCTTGGGTAAGTGGTTCGAGTATGAAATTCATCTACTACAATTTTTTTTTCAGTTTCAAAATTAGGTGCAGGAATTTCTTTGTTAGCCATAAACTGCAACAAGGCATAAAGTAATAAATATTTACAACAATCCACCTTAAGCATGTTCCAATGATCATAGATCAAGATTCTTTAAAGTATTTTGTTGAGTATGTAATAGATATAAATTACAGGGATTAAAAAAGAACACGAACCTTAGACTAAAAAAAAAAGACACGAACCTTTAATGTAAATAGCATTGCAGTCTCAATGACATTGCAAATCTAAATCTCTAATATCAAATTGTCTAACTGAAGGGAATCTTGTATTTCTAATCCAAAAAATAAAGATAATTTATTCATAAAATAAATCAAGAAATTACATGAGCAGTGGAAAAATCAAGATTACAAATTGAATTCGTTTAAGATCTTTAAATCGTATTTACATGCGATTACAAAATTTTTTTAGCAAATTAAATCTTTAAAAAATGAGATCATACCTCCTGAAAGAATCATAAATTTGAAGGAAAAATCCTTGCATGAAAATCTACCAAGAAAGGTCATGTCCAAGTTTTTTTTCGAGATCACGAGTGTTTTAAGTGTAACACCTCCAACTGTAATCCACATCGATGACAATAGGAACTTCTTAAGGTTTATGGTTTCTCCAGTGGTAGCTAAAAGATCTTGGGATCTTAAACAAAAGGCATATTTTCTTAGTTTTTTTTCCCAAGAAAAAAAGGTTAACATGATTTATGGTAAACAAAAAAGAGAAAAACCCTCAATGCAACAATTATAAGGTTTCTTGATTTTTCTTCTTTGCCCATAACAACTCAAGAATAATTCTTGATCACCAAAGATTATGAAAAATCAAGAAGCAAGAACAAAAAGATGGTGTAGCTAATCACCTTAGCCTTAGCTAAAACTTAAAAGTTTCTTGAACAAAAATGGCGTTAACTTCCTTAGGGATTAGCCAAAATTAGGGTTTGTTAAAAATCTCATAGCCAAAACATATGAACATTGTATTTATACATTGTACATTCGGTTAGGCTATTAAAGATTGGATCAAGATCCACTTAACCTAAAGGCCAACCTAAATTAGTATCCATTATAGAGATAGGCAAAACTCTTTTACTTAGTTTAGCTATGATTAAGCCAAGCTACTAACTAATTAGTATCTTGGTTTACTATTACATTTGTTGGGCTTTGAATCGTTTATTCCAAACCTAATCTATGTCTAATTGGACTTTGCTCAAAACAAGGCCTACTACATTAACTAATTAGGGTTTTGGCAAACCCTAAATTTATATGCAAGAATATTAATTCTCAATTAATTTTCTTGCCTATGCAAAACAATTTTACTTTATATAAATTTAATTTGATAATTATTAAATAAGTATTTAATTTTTCAAGAACAATTATCAAATAATTATCTTGGTAGCAAGAAAAAATTTAACCATTATTAAGACAACCCTAATGTCATGTCTATATTAGATATTATCTGGATAAGTCATACTTATCTTTCTTGCCTTATTAAGACATCCCTTTTAGATTTCATAAATCTAATTTTTATTTTTTAATAAATCTTTAATTAACATCCATAATATATCATTTACTTAATTAAGTCATAATTAAATCCTAGTTTTAATCCATTTGATCAGTCCCATTATGTGTGACTTATTAGGTTCTCAACATGTTAGCAATTAACATAATTAATCTCATTAATTATATTCATAAATTAAGAGCAGGATCTAGCAGCCCATCATGACTAATAGATGTTGAAAAGTTAAATATAACCTCATCAAAACCTTTCAGTGACAAGCCCATCAATGTAATTCGGTTATTTCACCAAATATCCTGGAATAAGCATAAGTGTGGTTCAGTGTCTACCCCTGCTTCAATCCATATTAGTCCCTGCATCTCATGGTTGACGTTATGAATTTAAAGAAATGATTTCTTTTTAAAACTCATCATGCTTTTGCCAAAGACTTTATTCTTATTAACCATAGCCAAGAATAGATAGGATACACCTCTAATGTCATTAAGAATAGTGAATCCTTTTTGGATCACTCATTCATCTTCGTATGCTTTATGTCATACCAAAGTACCTTATCTCAGGCATCACTTATTGTGAATCGTTTTACATAAATCAAAATATGACATTCTATATATAAGATAACCTAATATCATAAGTCTAAGGACTAGTTATACGAGGGGCACGTGAAAACACTTCCATAGAAACTTGAGTAACTAATACCAAATGAAGTTCTCACACGGACTTTGTTTAGTGAACTTATTTCCATAAAAAAAAAACACTCCCATGTCATCTCAATTATCTCTCATACTTTAACATTTGAAATTAGTTGGTTATTTTGATCAATAATATTTATTTATCCAAAATAAATAAATAAATCATTTTCCAACTTTCTGGTTATTTTTGTTAATAATAAATTATTTTTCTGGTATTTGGTCATTTCCATTCAAACCCATGGTTATGGTATCCAATGCACCCTTTTTCGACTTGTAGGTTTGGCTAACATTTAGCTATAAAAAACAGCTTTCAAAGTAAGCAAAATTTGTTTAAGTTACTTTGGCTACCAAAAGTAGTGTTTTATCAGTCAAAAACATTCATAAACAAGCTTAAACCCTTGTAAGTTGTAGCTATTTAGTTTAAGAAAAAGTTTTATTCTTGATTATATTGTTTTTTTCTATCAAAAATACATTTTAAAATCATGATAATTTTAACAAACGTGATATCTTATATAGCTGATACTCAAAGCACTACATATTTTATTATAGGGAAGTTTTAACTAGGAGTCCAAAAATAAAAAGAAAAAAATAATTATTATAGTATTTTTTTTAAAAATTTCATGAAAGCTATTGATTAGATATAAAAAAATTTTCTTAAAAGATTTGTAAAAGGGCATTAACAGATTACAAGCATCCATGAAGTGAGCCTTTTATTATATTATGGCTAATAAGAATTTATCTCAATGAAAAAAAAATCTTAATCCATAGCCTATAGATCATAATTCAAATATAACCATATGTAAGGTCTTGTTTTGACTTATACTAATTTTATTTTATCTATTTGCTTATTGATTTTTTGGCAAGTGTGCATTATGCGAGATAGATGAAAATTTTATTTGATTATATTATGAATGTAACATCTAAAAAGAAGAAGATAAAAATATAAATTCAACCTTCCAATTATACAAATTGGGTCATTTTAACCTTTTATGTTTTATTTGAATCAATTTGATCCTCGTACCATTATTTCGAGCCAAATGGGCCTATATTTAACAAAGATTGTCAGGTCACAAATGGTTCCTTGGCTAAGGTCAAAACTCAATTAGCTAATGTGGCAGTCCACTTGTATTCTTTTATTTTCCATTCCTCTTTTTTTTTTTTTCTCCCCACCCTTTCAAGAATGGTGAGTTTCACTCACTTTTAAATTCAATTTTGTTTTTCATTTTCTTCTCCTCACTATCTTACTCTAATATTTTCAGTGACATCAATTATCGTGGCTTAACTCCGAAGGGTTTGGAGAGGCACTAAATATTAAGAGTATATCACTACTATAATTATACTGCAATTAATCAATCAAAATTCAATGTTATGTAAGGTTTATAAAAAATTATATAAAGCCCACACTTATAAATGATGGACCTTTTACATAATTCTTAATTATAATTGAACAATTGTAATATTGTAATAAAGGAAATTGTAGGTGAAATACTCTCCTAAATTTTGCCACTAAGTAGTTCAGTGTTAACGGAGGCACTAAATGCCTCATTTGAAAAACTATGTTCACTATTGCTACAGCTACTAGGACTAGAAGTGGAAGCCATGGCAACTCACAAAGCGAAGGAAAAAGAGATAGCTCAAAAGGAAAGCGATAAACATAGTGGCTGGTAGTACGTAGGGAATCAAAAACAGAGAAATTGATGATGGTTTCAAGGCATGTAGCAATAACACTTTCTTTAAGGTTTTATTCGCTCCCACCATTAATTAGGTATAGAAAAGAGTTACGAGCGTATAAACCTTGAGGATACAATAAAGCTCTATGGTTGATGGCATTTTGTATTGACGACATCGATACACTATGCATAAGCAGTGTACAGTAAAACTATTAAAATTCTGTTTTTAATTTTTTATATAGTTTTCTATCTATGTTTTCTAAATGAAAAGGGTTCTATTCATAGGCAAAGATATGTCTCTTCACGTAGACATAACTTATCCAATAAGTATCTTTTTGGATAGTCATAACATTTGATAAAAAACCAAAAGATACCATAAAAAATACTAAGAGACAACTTTAAAATTATTGAAGACATAACCATTCATTTATTTTGACAATGTTTCAAAATCCCCCACCATTTTCAAAATAAACTAGATTTTGATAATTTTGAAAATCTATTGCATAAATGAAGGTGTCGTACGATTAAACATGCACTTAGTGAAAACATATTAAAGTTTACCGAAATTGCATGGTAGATTGTACTTGAACCAATTATTCCATTTGGTTAACCAAATACATCTCACACAAAGATTTCAATACCAGTCAATGCATAGTACCTGGGGACATTATTATAGCCATGTGTTTGTGTCCTCTTTTCAAGAGTGCTGTTAGAGCCAATCCCTTGAGCTACTAGAAGCAACCACACTTCACACTCACATAGATAGATCCTCTTGAGAGTGTTCCCGTAACTATAATACTCTAACATATTTATGTTATGGGTCTATTAAAAATATATTTACTTATCATTCCCTTATCATTACGGGTACCTAGCACTTTACCTGGGATGAAATATTATATGATATTATAGTTATATAATATTATAGTGCTAGCAACCATGTATAGATGATGTACTTTATCTCATTAAACTCAAGACTTGATGTTATACAAATCGTTGAGTCAAGTTTCCATCAAAAGTGGCTTAATATTATGGGCTTGTCCTCATCCCAAATTACCAACATAGCTATGTTAATTTTTTATACCACATGGTGAACTTTTGTAAATACTTATATCTTAAAGGTTCATAAGACCAACATCCCCACCATGTGCGAATATCCATTCTTTTGCTAAAGAATGCACTTTAATAATATTTCAACTATCAAGGATATCTTTTATACAAATACCAATTCTTTGTTTTATTCATAGTGATCACTTTATTTATTTTGTCATGATGGTTTCGCATTTACATATTTTATTTCGTTATCACTTGTGTTAACCATACATCATATAGTCCTTTTCAACCAAGTAATTTACTATAACAAGGCCTTAAATCCCTAGGTAAAATAAGACAATATTGTTGCTATTTTTCTATGGCTTTTTATCATAGTCAATAAATGACTCTAATCTTATGGTGTATATTTGCTCAAATAACATGACTTTTTGTCAACAAATCATAAACACACATAAAGGTGTTTTATATCCTATTTTAGAACAATAATCAATATTACCAACTATTACCGGGCTTATCAAATGACATTACATAAATACGCCCTTGATCAAGAACATTATAGTCATTTTATTGCTAATGACCAAAGCCTTGTCTTCCACCTAAATGGGATATTCTTCTTGCTATTTTAATATTTTCATCTTTGAGTCATGATTTTTCAAATATCTCAACTTTTAATAAATATTTTTGTATTTCCCTTAAGCATGACCACTTATGATAGCTATCAATATGGAAAGCATTACCCAAGGGTCAATAAATGTCGCCTTTTCATTAGTTTCATATATATATATATATACTATGCTTTTCTATATTTTCTTTTACAAAATTTTATATCATAAAATCTATCATGATAGTTTATTTCCCTTGGAGATCACTCACAATTGGATATAAATGCATTTATTACCTTGATCAAACTATATCCACTAATTAATTATATATATTATAATATCTACTAAGTAAACCAAATATGATCAAATAAATTATATAATTATATTTTGATCTCCAAATTTTTGTGGCCAAATTAATGACTACTATTAAATAGTAAAATTTTTCATAGAAGATTTAACTTCCATATGATAGTAATTCCATTATGAAAGCATAAGCTTTCTCCACTATTCTTTCTTTGACTAGAAAACTTGCTTTATTTAACTTCTTAGTCAAAATCACTAACCAATAATAAATTTTGTAAAATAATCTAACATCTTTTTCATAAAACAAATCATGAATCAATGTGGTAAATAATATATATCCCATTTGAACTTATGGCTATGTTAAGCCAACTAAAATGATTCATCACAAATTTTCACTTACATAATAAATGGTTTATTATCTAACAATTACTCCATCACATTTGGCATATAGATGCAAATGTGACAAAAGCAATGTCATGTACGATGCCTATGGTGTAAAACATTGTTAAGTGATAATCATTCGTTAAAAATGATTGTATAATTCTTTTATTTTAAAGAATTCAATGCCACAACAAATATCATTCATGCTTATTCAAGAATTAAAATTTTAATACATACCTTTTGAATAATGCAAACATTACAAAGATAATGACTAAGAATAAAAATCAAACCAATATCAACACATATAATTTTAAATGTGCAAATCATCAATACTTTTTCATGTCTAAATTTAAATTTTGCACTTCAAACATTTAATGCCAATTAAATATATAACCTTTGAGTTAATAAATTATATACAAATATCTATATATAATCAATATATAAAATCATAAATCGCATACCTAATCGGTTTGGAGCAACAGTTTTTTTTATAGATATCATCGACGATAACTTTTGAGGGATTATACATGAATGCTATATGTGCAAGATTTATTAAGAGGTCTAACCATTGTGTTTCCTTTTTATTCATGATTGCAAAGGTAGTAAGAAATCATTCCATCAAAACATCTGGCACTACACTCATATCCTTGTCAACTTTGGTATGATTGAAAGCATGAGATGCTATGGTGCTCTTTTGCTTTCTGCAAAATCAAATTAAGAAGTTTCTTTTGAAATCTTATTTCTTTATGCTAGATTGTTAGAACAAGTTCTAGAATAGGTTCATTTCCCTTCAAAGGCCTAATGCTTATTAGCAATGGTAATTTGCTTTATGGCATTAACAAATTGGTCAAATTATGGGAATGACAAGCACAATACCAATTTTCTACTATTTCATTCCTTTCCACGATTAATATACTATCCTCGTGTATTTCTTCGATAGCCAATCAAATTTCTCATAAAATTATGTGAATAAAATCTTAAAATTATTAGTGCATAGGGAATCAAAAGCATAAGAAATTGATGAAGGCTTCAAGGCATATAGCAATGTCACTTTCTTTAAGGTTTTATTCGCCCTCACCCTTAATTAGGTATGCAAAAAGGTTATTGGCATATAAACTTCGAGGATACAATGAAGTCCTCTGATTGATGGCATTTTGCATTGACAACGTCAATCCATTATGCACTAAGCAGTGTGTAGTAAAATTATCAAAATTTTATTTTAATTTTCTAAATAGTTCTCTATCGATGTCTTCCCAATAAGAAGGGTTCTTTTCATAGGCAAAGATATGTCTCTTCATGTAGACATAACTTATCCAACAAATATCTTTTTGGATAGTCATAACAGTTGATAAAGCACCAAGAGACATCATATAAAATACTAAAAGACATAACTTTAAAATTATTAAAGACATAACCATTCATTTATTTTGAAAGTGTTCCAACAATGGCAACATACGTCAAAGAAAAAAGGGGATTATTTAGACATAGGCATATTTAAAAGCATGACCATAATAATAATAATAATAATAATAATAATAATAATAATAATAATAGTAAATAACCTTGAAAGTCACTTAAGGAAGAAACTTACTTGATAAAAGCTTAGCAAAATCAACCACAATGGAAATGATCGAGCCCAGCAAAGCCAATCAATGACAACTTATTTATCTTAAAGCAAAATGTCAAACGTCAACAATAGGCAAACAAAGTGCAAAGGAAACACATATACGGCTAACACACTTTAGTGTGTGCCTTAATGCACTTTGTTATGTGACTTCTCGAAGTGGCCCGTGAACACTAAAACTAAGTCCCAACATTTTAAATCCATCTCAATGCAAAACTATTAGAGTCTGGGAACAAAAAGGAACATGCAAGCACATATTCAATTGCAAAATGAACTGGGAGCAAAAGAAAATGTAGCTGACAAGGTATGGCCTCGATGCTCATCGACTTGCAAAACCAAGATGAAGCTAAAAAAGGTGTAGTTAACAAGGCAAGGCCCCAACACCGATCTACTAGAAAAGTAGAGATGGAGTCAGAGAAGGTGTAGGCATGGCGATGCTCATCTATATGCAAAACCAAAAATGAGCTAAAGAAGCAGTATTTGACTAGGCATGTCCTTAACACCCATCAAATTGCAAAACCAATATGAAGCTAAAAAAGGTGTAGTCTATAACGCATGGCCTTAACGCCTATCAAAGTGAAGATGAAGCTGAAGAAATAGGTAAACGACGAAGAACGATCTCAACCCTCATCAACTTGCAAAACAAAGATGAATCTAAAGAAGGAATGGGTAACAAGGCACTCCCTTAACTCTTGTCAACTTGCAAAAAAGAAAAAAGGTGAAGCTAAAGAATGTGCAGTCAACAAGGCATTGTCTTAACGCCCATCAATATAAAAAGATAGAGCTAAAGAAGTTGTAAGTCACGAGGCATGGCCTAGATGCCTATCAACTTGCAAAACCAAGATGGAGCAAAAGAAGGTGTAGCCAACAAGTATCGCCTCAACACCTACCTAAATGCAAATTAAAGTAGGAAATAGAGAAGGTCTAGCTAATAAGGCATGGCCTCAACCTCCTTTTATTTTTATAACTAGTATCTAGAGATACAGATGAATTTTAACGTAACATTTCAGGTTACTCACATTATCTAATATTTTGACTATAAAATATATATATACACATAAAATAAACTTTTTATATGCAAATATAGATTTTTAAATATTTTAAATATTTAGTGTCCCAAAATTTTCAAGCCTCAAATAAATATAAAACAATATAAAGTAAGTTATTGTTAATAGCCTAATTTAATGAATATATATTATTTTTGGATGAAAATATGAAAAAAAAATAAAAATGATCATAACATAGCATATTAGGATTTGATTAAAAAGTAAAATAAGTGAAAAGATTAAATAAATCTTGTACTAATTAATACAATTGATATTGATACAACTAAAATAGATTGATATTTCAAATACAATCAACACAGATTAATATCCTAACCAAAATGGTACTTGAAGTTGACTGTATCGATTTAGAAAAAACTAATACGCACTAACCAGTACAATTGATACTATATGTATTGATTTCTATAATGGCATCTTATTTTCTATCATCAATTTTTATTTGGCCATTAATAGCTATAACAATTTACTTGGTAAAAAAGACCAAAAAAAATAAAATTTACTAAAAGAAATAATGTTTATGCAAGAAATATTGAACGGTAACGAGTATTATTTTTCTTGATCAACATCCTTATAATTTGATTTTGAGAAATTCTTTTCACTATCAAAAATGAATTTCTTTTCTTCATTGGAAGTATGCATACTTAGGCTTTTTTATATGAATATTGATATATTTTTTTATTTCTGGTTTTATGCCATTTTCAATTTAATTCCCAAAATGTGCTTGTTTTAATTTTTTTTAACTGAGAACTCGCCACTTCGCATGGCGAGGATAAAATTTGTCCAACACAAATTATTAATTTTTTTTATTTTTTTGCTATAATTAGATAAATGATAAATTTTAGGTTTGTACTAGAATAAATGTTATAGATTTTTAATTTTTGATATTAATTTAATATATTAAATTTAGTACAAATATAAATATACTAATATTTGAAAATTAGATATAAAAATTTAAACAACTTCGAATTATATATAAGTATAAAATTTTACAATAAGAAATCATTTACTACATTATCATTGATGCGAACTTTCCCCTGAGGTACTGGATTTGTAAGGACATTTGTTACAGCTATAGCCTTTATTCTTGCAAAATCCGCAACGCTTTGGTTGGCATCTTTCTTTAATGTCCATTTCACTATGAATACGACTTAATTTTGGCTAACCTTTTGGATCTCTCCGTATTTCTAGATTAGGACATAGTTATGGACCATTATATTTCAGCCAATAATCTTCATGCCCGATGGTTGAAACTCATGTCAATAGGCATTAGACATAGTCTTCAGTCTATAGACATTGTTCAAATATAGCATGCAATCTATATGGACATGAGTACAAGCAGCAACAACATGTGAACAAGAGTACTTTTGTGCTTGAAACTTTCCACAGTTAAACCATCTCTCATTAAGATTAACTTTGTAGTTTGAAGCCGCAACTCCTTCCTGTGGGTTCTCTAACTCTTCAACTAGGAAAGATTGATTTGCTCGATTAACCCAAAAATAAGTTGGGAGTTAGCTGTTATTCGATTTTCTCGCATGGCATCAGTGACAGTTTCACAGTATGTGTGGCCTGCCTCTATCATTGCTATCTGCTTGTTCCCCATCTTAGCAAATAGTTTAGCCAACCTAAAATACATTGCTTGGACTAAAGCAGTTATAGGAAGATGACGAGTTCCTTTCAACACTGAATTTATACATTCAACTAGGTTTGTTGTCATATGTCCATAGCATCTTCCTTCATCATATGATTGTGCACATTTCTCCATCGGGATCCTATCAATCCAATCAGTCGCTTCTACATTTTTTGCATGAAGATTTTCATAGTACCACTAAAAATGAGGTCACCTCAACTTGTACGCTATTAAAATCATATGGTAATTTATGGACTTGTAAATAGGTTGCTAAATAAATAAAAATTGAGAGGAGTGTAAGAGATTAAATAATCATAACACGAATACATACCCATGTTAACAACTCATCGACGCAAGTTCTTATTATTAAACCTCCTCATGAAATTAACTGTAATATGTCAAGTACAATATACAGAATATGCATGTGGAGATCTCCATGCACTACCTAAGTCTTTGATGACAGATTTGATGGATTCATGTTGATTAGAAATCAAGCAAATGCTAGGTTGTGTAACAACATATCTACGTAAATTGCATAAAAAAATGACCATGCCTCATTTGTCTCACCCTTCACAATTGCAGAAGCAATTGGAACAATGTTTCGATTGCCATCTTATGCAATAGCTAACAACAATGTTCCTTGGTATTTTCCATATAAGAATGTACCATCTATTTGCACAACAGACTTTCAAAATGGAAAGCCTTCAATGCAAGACTTTAAAGTCCCAAAAAGTCGATCGAAAATACGCTAACCTTGCACCAATAGTTGGCCGCTGTATGCAGGTACAATTTGTATTTCTACTATTGTGCTAGGAACAAATTGTTGCATTGCACCTAACCATTTTGGCAGATCATTGTAAGATTTATCCCAATCGCCAAAGAGTCGAACAATTGCCTTTTGCTTTGCTATCCATGCTTTCTTATAGGAGGTCATGTATCCATACCTATTTCATATCTCCACAACCAAAACTGAAACAGAAATGGCTGGATTTGCTTGGACCAAAGATAAAATGCGTGAGCAAATCATGTTGGAATCTAATTTCACATGATATTGTGAAATTCGTCCAAATGTGCACGTATGAGGGCCATTGTATTTTCATATCTCCCAAACTTATTTTTTTTAACAATGTTGCCCTTATACTCCAGTTGCACCCTGTGTCATACATTTTGCACTTACAGTGATACTTGGTTGGCGTAGATTCAACAACTCTGTAATCTACAAGCATCAAACATGCACCTCACATCATCATTATCTTCAACTAGAAAACTTCTATATCAAACACAACCTTCCCCCATAGAAAGAGGAAGGATATACTTGATCTCTAAGACTTTTCTTTCGATCCCAGCTTTGATTTTTGTATGAATTTTGGCATTCAATTCCTCTTTTGTGATGTCTTTCTCAACACTAATGCTTTTTGAACAGTCACTTTGGAATGTAACACCTTCTTCGCTGTTGAAAATTTATCCATCAAAGTATATAAGTACGACAAACATATTGCACATCTTGTTAAATTCACGTTTAATAGGAAACAACAAAAGCTAGAATAAAGAAACACTATCAATAAACTCTACAAACAAATATCACACAAATTGGAAACAATATGACAATGAAAATGAATAAAAAAATGAGAGTAATGAACTAAGATATTTATAATGGAGTAAAAAAAAACTATGTATTAGTTTCACTTTTTTTTACACTCTGCCGTATCATTAGTCATTTTTTTTCTGTCGTGTTAGAAGGAATCTGATACCCCATGTATTCATCACATCTTTCGGGTTCCAAGAAATTTATTAGGCATTAGTCATCTTTTTTTTGTCGTGTTATAAGGAATCTGATACCCCACGAATCCATCACATCTTTCAGGTTTAAAAAAATTTATTAGGCATTAGTCATCCTTTCCCTGTTATGTTAGAAGAAATCCAATACCCCAAGCATCCGTCACATCTTTTGGGTTCCAAGACATGCATCTGTCACATCTTTCAGGTTTCAAGAAATTTATTAGGCATTAGTCATCTTTTTCATGTCATTTCAGAAGGAATCTGATACCCATGCATCTGTCACGTCTTTTTTCAATATCACAGGAATCTAATTTCAAGAAATATATTAAAAATCTTTATTTTTAAATAAGATCAATTTTAACATATACATCGAGTTCCATATAACATGCTATATCAATGATCATAAAAGATAAAAATATAAATTATACAAAAAATTTTTGAATGCTAAAAGTACATATTATACAAATGATAGTAATGACAAAAATACATATTAAACAAATCACTACATATAAAACTTTATTAACGAGGGGCCCTTTCACATGGTGTTGAACAACAATGTGGAGCTCTCCTTTTACATTGTGGCAATACTCGTTGTTCAATATTTTCAGTTTCATTGCCACGAGTGCTCCGAGTTTGACATCCTTGACCTCTTCTTGTCATCGTCGGTGTTTCTTCTTGAATGGCTTCTTCTTCAGTGGCTCTTCTTAAGTGGCTTCATCTATAATATCTGAAACCCTAAATCAAAATCCATTTGTTGCACCATAAAAAGGATTTAGATTCCAGCTACTGGAGGAAGCAGCACCTATTGCACCAAAAAAAGGTTTCTAGGTACTCATACCACCATAGTCTGAAACTGGAGTACCATACTGATACACGGTAGACAAATATGTTGGACCTAAACTTCACGTCAAAAGGTCGATAGCTAACCTACTTGTTGGTGGCTTTGACCGATAACACATATCCTCATCATTATCCCTAGCATGACTAAAAGAATGTTAGTGACTGAATAATAATCCAGGATTACGTTCTGGTTCGGGATGACTAAATGACATCCTATGTGCATTAACATTATGAACATCTGCCTAAGTAGGTAGCCTCATCCTCCGAGTAACACTCGACGATAGAAAAATAAAAGGTCAACTTTGTTCATAGAACCATCTCATGTATTCATCTAATGGCTCAAAATTATTATTCATTATTTCAAAGCTAGATGCAATAACTATATAACGAATTTCCCAATATCGGATCCATTTTCTATGCTTTTTAGCCCAGTTCTCTACATGATTACCACGCATGTTAATTTTGTGAACTTTATGATGTTTGAGGGATTGGTTGTTGCATTCCAAATTGACGTAGGACCCTATCTGCCTAGTGCCACTCTATAACTTGAAATCATATTAGTGCCGTATTTGCACGCCATATGTGGCTATTTTTATATGCTTCCACTGGGAGGCATGTCATTATCTCATTAAAATGATATGGCATCCACAAAAGTTGTAAAAATACATAGAAATTATTACTGAACAATATGGCATATGTAGGGTTAAATACACACGTACTTTAATCAACTACTTTAAAATGTTTACCTATCAGAGGTGAGCGTTTGAGTCTTCCTTTGATACTTTCAAGCTCGGTTGAGTTGAATCTATAATCTTTTCTATTGCTCCATCTGTTACCATATATATCAAATTTGTAATAATTTATATGTAAGTATAACCTCTACACTAATGTAATATAAAATAAAGTATTGAAGTTTATTACCTTAACGTGTGAGGGTATGCAGGCTGTGCACTAACTCTAGGTGCAAGAAATGGCATCCGATACCAAGCCTATGACTGTAATAGCCATAAGCAACCACCTATGTCACGGTGCCTTTAGTTACAGCCTAACAGAGTTCCCTATATAAGAATCTTAGACAAGCTAAACCCCAACTATAATTTCCAACCACCCTAAAATCTCAAAAAATTGGACGATACATTAAATGAACCCGGTTACTAGATTTATCGGGCATTAACATTCCTCCAATTAAGCGTAAAATATATGCTCTAGCAACATGTTCTATATCTCATACGGTTGGATTATGTGGGAGTGTAGCCAAAGTTCTTTCTAATCAAATTATTTTCAATCTTGAGCCTTTTAAATAGTTATCATGAGGTATCTGACCCAATAATTCAAGACACACGTCAACCCATTCCAAAAGACTCCCCCTTGTTATTACTTCGCCGTCAACTGGGAGTCCCAACTGAAGTGCAATATCTTCTAGGGTGATCGTGCATTCACCGCATGGAAGATGAAATGTTTGTGTTTTAGGTCTCCATTGTTCAATCAATGCTTTTATTAGTCCAGTCTCATATTGCATGGTTCTAACTAAAGCTGCATAGTAAAATCCAGCAGACCTTAGATAGTTCACAATATATGCATTTGGTTCTTTCAAAGAAAATTTTTGCGATCGTAACTCCCGATCAAAATCTTGTTCAATAAATACCCTTGATGATATATGAATTTCTTATAGTCTTAACAATGATGATGATAATGATGAAGCCATTATATTAATCAAAATTATGCCTATAAGAACTAAAATTTTTTAACATTAAAATAACTTAATACTAAACTAAATCAACTTCTACAAGAAAAAAGCTTAATTATAACATAAATAAATTACAACAAATTATATTTTAATAAATGATAAAGCACATTATAATAAATTACATCATGATAATTAATAATAAAGTATATTATAATAAATTACAAAGTTAAATATCATATTCTTTTTTCGTTAAATAAAAAAGCAAAAATCGTACCTTAATCTCTGCAACAAATTTTAATTTTTACAGAAAATCTTAATTAGTATAAAAAATATTAAATCATGATAATAATAATAATAATAAAGTACAAAGTTGAATATTATGTTATTTAAATCAAAACTTTAAATTATACCTTAAGCAAAACTAATAATTATGATAATAAATTACAAAACTAATTATATTTTAATATTATAAAAACATTTTTATAAATAAAATTAAAACATACCTGAAGCAAATTATAAAAAATTTCTCTTCTTCCTTCTCTTTAATACGAGAATAAGAGCTTCAAGCTCTATTTATAAAGAGCTTAAAGCTCTCACCCGTTTCTTCTTGAATAATTCCCCCCAATAATTCTTCCTCATAATTGTTTAAGTTTACGAGCAACAAAGTCCGTGACCTTAAACATGTAATGCCCTGCCATAAAATGGCAAGGCTGCCCCCCTCTCCTGGCAAAATAATTGAGCCGGGTGGGGGGGGGGGATCTTGTAGTAGGAACTCGTCAACTGAGTTGGCGAGTTCCCATCGTATTTTGTTCTCGTCACCCCAACTGATGAACTCTCAACATAAAATAAAAAAACACATTTCTAAAGTTAATTTACCAAAAAAATCTATTTTAAGAAATAAAAATAAAAATTATATTATTTATGTAAAAAAGCCTGCATATATGATGCAAAAAGAAATGGTACCTTAATAAATATACGACTTATATGTTAATTTAAATAGTAAAATATATAAGAATAAAAAATAGTATCCCAAAGAACCTAATTAAAAAAGTAAACATTGTATTTTAATCAAGTTACAGTGACAGTTTTTACATTTTTTTATATAACTACGATAATATTTTAAGATCAACTTATTGAATTTAATAATATCTTATTACATGTTGTTGACCTGCATCTTTAAGTTGGATTATAATGAAATACAGCAGTTTTAATAATCTTCATAGGTTTTATATAATATTTTTTTAACACTTTAGTCAACTATATATATTTATATTTAATAATTAAAAATATTATATTGTTAAAAAGTAACTATACATCTTTAATTAATTTAAAATTATATCGTAACAGTTTTATATAAAATTTAAAATTTTATGATTAAATTAATAAATATAAATTATAAATTATAAATAAAATAAAATTTATATCTATATAAATTTATTTATTTTCTAAATATTAGAAATCGTCTCATTCACAATACAAGCGAAAGGAAAAATTATTAAAAAATGTTTTTCAAATAAAAATTAGATATAAATTGTTTTTATATAAAAAACTATCTTTAGGAAAATTTTTTTTTTTTTTTAAATCCAAAAAATATATAATTTATTGTTTGATATTAAAATTTAATTTTTTTTAATAATTATCGGTTACCTCTTTGGCTTTTGGAAGCAAGAAAAGTGCAGAAGCATCTATTATACAAACGCCATTTGAACGCGTGGACGTCCGACAGTTTTCACTGCCAATGACTCGGTCCTCATCACCGAAGCAAAGCGCGCAAAAGGTCCAATTTTGTAAATTCAACAAAAATCAAGGGCTATAAAAACACCCAAATTTTTTCCTTAAAAACTCCTAAAAGCAGTTTCTTTAAACAGGAAAAACAAAGCTCAGAGAGAGAGAGAGAGAGAGAGAGAGAGAGGGGGGAGGGAAAAAAAAAAAAAAAGAAAAACTTGTTACGATCACTGTTTATCCATATATAAATACATCCTTCAAATTCCCGCAACTCTTCAACCAATCAAAAATCCAAAGTTTTAGATCATAACTCTGGTGCAAATTCCAAATAACCCAGAATTTGCTTTTCAATTCTTTTTTGGCTTGGGTTGTTGAAAAAGTGGGTCTTTGCCACTGTTTATTTCTTGTTTTTGAAGTTGATTGATTTAAAAAAAAAAAAAAGCTTTTTTTGGGTTTTTTTTTTTTTTTTCCTGGGAGATTCTGGTCGTGATTATGAATAATAACTGGAGAAGACAAAAAGGTGAAATTCATCATCAAGGAATGCAAGGGACAAGATCAAACAGCAGAAAGCCTTCACTTGGTATTTTTTTTTTCTATTTTTTATTCTTTAATTTTTTTAAAAAAAAAAAGAAAAATGGTATATATACATGTGTCCGCCACCTGTTGTGTGTTTATATTCTGGGATTTTCATTAATGGGATATATATTCTTGAGCTTTTAATATGGTAAAAATTAAAAGCTTTGATCATGCAGATTAATTTATGTTCTTTTGTTTTAAGTCAGAGCAGAGCTGTTAAAGCTTTTAAGATGTTTCTGTTAGTTTTTCATGTGTCATAATCGTTTGTGTAATATAATAGTAATATTTTTCCTGGATGTTGGTTTTCGATTTTAGTTTTGTAGCCTTATTTTTTTATTTTCTTTTATATATTTTTGGGTTAAGGGTTTTTGGGCGAGATTTTATAAAGAGAAATTTAATCAGATTCTGATGGCTGTTGCTCTGTAATTAGGTGCACTTTTTAGCTATTTTTATTTAAGCAATTTTGTTTTGAAGGAACATTTTTTGGAGGATTTGGGGCAGGGGGCTGAATTGAATTTGAAGCACGATTGAAGGAATAATTTGCTATTTATTACTGATATCTTTGGTTTAGGAAGTTTGAAAATGTGTGTGTGTGTGTGTGTGTGTGTGTGTATAATTGATAAATAGACTCCCAGCATGTTGCTCTGGGTCTTAGGGATCCCTGGATCTTTTTTGTTATGTTCAAACTTTTTGTTGAACTCTGCAACAGTTGAGTGACAAATGCAGTAAGTGATTTGGAAACCCACTTTGACATTGATATTGTCATTTTTTAGATCATGAGAATTGTTCCAGATGAGCAATGCATTGCCAGAAAGAGTATGTGGAATTATTCCAGCAGCAGCACCCAATATAATGCTTGGATCTGTCTTCTAACTAGTGTGCACATGGCATTGAGTCCAAATTTGATCAGCTTTTGCCTGTGTATTTGTTTTGGTTGTCTTTTTCTAGGTTTTTTCGTAAATAGCTTGTAAGATCAGCTGTATTTGCAATTCAAGTGGAGTTTTCAGGATTTTTTTTCCTATCTAGTTTCTTAGACGTGATTCACTTTCAGGAAATTATAGCATTGTGTTTCATTGAAAATGACTACGCTCATCTTTAATCTTTCAATATTATTGCGATAGTGATTCTTGCATGAATGATTAACCTGAAATTTCTTAATTCTATGTCCCAGCTACATGGCAGCCTACTGTTCCTTCATGGGAGAAGAAGTTTTGCACTTTGGTAGGCTCTGTTCCGTGGCGGAAGCTTCTTGAAACCAAGAGATTTATGTATCTTTATGACAATGTAGTCCAGTGGAATGACTCAGCTGGTGAAGAGGCATTCCATAATGCCAAGAACCGATTTTGGGCTGAGATTAATGGCCTTCCTTGTGACATAAGACTCCCTGATCCTGATAGCTATATCGATAAAATAGATTGGGAATCCGAAATTGATCCTGAGCTGCTTCTGGACTTGGAGAGAGAGCCCAAGGCACTTGACGAGAAGGATGAAAGTGAGAATGTTGTGATTCTTGGTAATTCTCTTCTTTTGAACCAATCATTTGCCTGTGGAGGTTGGGGGGATGCTGAGGAGGGTGTCGTGAAGGAGAATAATGCGACTAAAAATTGGGAAAACAAAGACTATGAAAATCCTTGGGAGCGCAATTGTGCTCCCAATAATGGCAACACGACAGATACTGGATATGGCAATTGTTGGAATGACTCTTGGGAATGGAACCAAAGGGAGAAGAATTTCAACGACTGGGACAATAATGAATCCAGCTATGTGGATTATAGAAGAGGTGGAGATTGGGGAGCATGGGACGTTACCCGTAGAAAGAGAGAAGGTGCTGATCAGTACATGTCAAGGTATAAAACCTCGAGATTTCATAGTGATAACCGGCAGAATAATCGGGGATGGAGGAACGCGAGGGGGAGGCAGCAGGCAAATTTTGCATATGAACAACCACCTATGGATCCGACACAGTGGAACTCTGTGAATTATTGTGGTTGGGCTAATTAACCATAATGAAATTGGCGAAGCAGCAGTCTCTATGGAACAGGGATAGGCAAGTTTTGTAAGTATAAAAAAGTTATAAGCATGAGTAGTATATAATGCTGTAGATTGTAGGTCGCAATATTATTTTATTTTTTTGTGTTGGAGCGGATGGTACAAATAGGCTCTCAACAGCTTGGCAAAGTCCCTATTGTGTTCGGTTTATGTCGCAGTTTTGTAGTTTGCTTCTTCGGAAGGCTTGTCTCGAGTTTTGAATATTATTTGTAGTCTTGGGAGCGCGTTGATAAGTGATATGTTTGTTAATTAATCAAACTATTTTGACGCAATATGCAACCTTATTGATGCACATAAATCATCATTAGCATTATTTAGCCTTGTCCTGATCCTAGAGTGCCTTCAAATGCACTGAAAATTGGAGTGAACTTGCGGTCCTACGCATCCCAGCCAGAGGTATACTGAGATTCGGGAAGAGCAGCGCTTTACGATGTTCATGACCAATCGGATCCAGACCTAACGGCACGTATCTTGACGGTCATTATGACGATGTTCATGACCAATCGTATCTTGACGTACAAGTAGGTACCAGTGGAGATCGATATCATCGTTACCCATACACTGCCTTAAAAGGACCGGACAGCAAACTTACGTTAAACAGAAGGTCTAAGTTTAATTAAGGCTAATCACACAACTCTTTAAGAATTCAGAGAACTAACAGAAAACTTCAAATGAGCAAAATATTTACAAGTCTTTTATTTAATCATACTGAATGTATATATAGTGAAGAGAAAGAAAAAGCATCGATAATGATTCGCTGATGTCAACTTAAATTTGTCTAGAAATGAAATTTTGAAGACCGCTATGAGACCTTTGAAAAAGAGGATAGCAGTATGTTCGGATCACCTAGTACATCAAATCAAATCCGGTCACTAGCGTCTCAAAATCAAGCCAAGCCATTCGTCTCTGGTCAAGTCAGTGTTAAGGGTACGACACAGTGTTGTATCGTAGCAATGCATCCTAGTTGACTTTCCACCTCCAGCTTTCTCATTATTAGTTAGCTGATTCACTGTAAATATCATCATCAAAACTGCCGCCAAAGCTATTTTGTTGGTTTCTGACTCTGATTATCCCATTGCTGCCCCATAGGGAGTCCAAATCCTCAACGCCTCCGCCGGTATCCGCATTTAGTTTGATTATTATAATCCTGATTATCTTCGTCCCCAAGATTCAAACTTGTTTGCCCAACAGTTCTCTTGAACCAAGGCTAATTGCCAATATTTGATTTTAATTTTCAGGATTAGTTTCTACCAATTTGAGCAAACTCAAAACTGGAAGCTACCAAGATGAGTTTTTAAGGCAGTAACATTTTTCTGATTAATGTATCAATCTAGAGTTGTACTTTGAAATATAATGAATATTTTTCCAGCTCTAATAGAATTAGCCAAAGCTCCTGAACGAGGAAAAACACTATACCCAACCACAATTGATGAGATTCAAAAGACGAAGACTCACGTTGCATGGCTTAATCCTTCTGTTCAAAACAAAAACTTATTGTTCGGACTTTCATCAATGAACCTGTCGCCTGCTGTAAGATACGATACCCTCGGAGAGGTTACATTAAGATATCCGTAATGGACTGGTACCTCACTTGCATGCTTCGGAGGTCTGCACTAAAACTTACACTTAAGGTCGGCTTGACAAGCATGGGCAAGCAAATGCAGCTGTTTCAGAGGAAAGTCTTTAAAAACTGCATAAATATCTGCTTAAGTGAGAGCTCCAAAGCTAAGGGCATGAACCCTAGATGTAAACAAGCTAATGGACATCATAATTCACTGAAATCAGTGTCCCGATATTCTCTTTTTTTTAATAACTTTTCCTTATTCAGAATCCACAGGTATGCCATCAGGCAGTCCTTTGATCACTCACGTATTCACATACTGACAAAATGAAAAAAAAAAAAAAAAATAGATAGGGATTATATTTTCAAAATCATATGTACGTAAAAATGTTTGTAGGGAGTACATGCAACGAGAATTTAGACTGTAAAATTCGACTGTCTAGTGTTGATATGAGCAGCAATGAGAGGTTCAATATTTCCATCCAGAACAGAATTTAGGTCAGGCAATTCAAGGCTGGTTTTTACATCTCGCACCAACTTTCTGGGGTGAAATATGTACCTTCGAGTCTCCTTTTGCCACACGTCCACGATGGCATCTACTTTGATGCTACTTGGACTGAAGGCTCCTTGCTCATTTGCTATGACAAGAAGTTTGGCCTTCAACCGATTGAGGGCTTTGATTTGATTCGCAAAGTAGCTCCTCTCACCTGCACATAAAAAGATTATTTACTTTCCTTTCCCTTTTACAATGTCAAAAGAAAATCCCGGAAACATTGCTAAATCAAAAAGAAGATACATAAAAATAAGAGAATAAAGTAAACAATGCTGGAAGCATCCATATCAATATCTCTCGTGGGCGCTGGGGATGGGAGGGGGAGATTTTTGAAGAAGAGATCAATCTTGCATATCATGTATTCATTCCTTTTCATGCAGAGAAGCTCATAGACGCTCAGTGAAAATTCTTTTAATCGTTTTGGCCATCATCAAGCACAATTTGTCTCAAGAACAAGACATTTCCTAAAAGTATATCCAGAATCATAACAATTTGTCCTGAGATTGAGCAAAACACCTTCTGCCGTTGTCAATGGCTGATGCGTTTATGTGTGTCTTCATTTCATGATTGAAACTCGAAAGCAACTATTGATAAAATGATTTTATAGCTATACAGAGATTTTCCAGCAAGCAATAAGATTTATTAGTTCTGTTTTGCTGGAATTTAAGGTTAGGGAAATAGTGCAACATCACTAAATGCTTGCAGCAATAAACAAATAAGTTAGTTATAGAGTTAATATTTCTTCAACATTACCGGCTGCTAGTGTTATCTAAATTATACTACATTACCGATTTCTACCTGCATATGCTATTTTCCAAACAATGTATTCAAAACAAATTAGAAAATCCTAACTAAAACGAGATATACAATAGGAGTTGAATAAAAACAAAGCATGGATAATAACTTCTGAATTCTGATAGAAAATTAAGCACCTGAAGATTGAAAGGTTAAGGCAGTAGGGATATGCTGAACACAGACTGCATATCCAGTTCGGGTATGTTTTTCTCCAAGTAACAAAGTGGATGAAAGAATCAAATCTTCATCACTGATTTGGAGGTCAGGAGTTGTTCCAAGGAACAGAGGAACAACATCGACACCTACTGAGCTAACCTGCAAGATCTCCCCAAAAAATGAGAAGGTTTGGTAAAGACAGAATGAGCTCCTAATAATGGAAAAAAAAAAAAAAAAGTGAGTAAATTCCTTCCTCAGAGTTAAGCAGGTGCGAAATTCAGATGACCTGAATCGAAGGTCACAGGTCAGTATAAAACTTACCTCATTGTGAACAGAACCATTTTGAGAACTTATCATGCAATGGACACCTCTCTCTCCGGAAAGAAAACCATAAGCATACTCGAATTCAAACTCAATAGTCGCTGACTTGATACCACCATTCGCATAAAGGTTCTTCTCAACCACTCTACCCTTATAGCCTTGCTTGTTTGCCCACTTGATATACATGCTAAGAAGTTGTTCAGCCCACACCTGACAATAAAGATTATTTCTCAAGACCAAGTTAGACAGAAACAGTATATAATTCTGGATCACAAACAACCAAAATACCCAATGAAGCATCATTCTAACCATATGTCTCAGGATCCAAGCTTGTTGCACGAACAAACACTTTTAAAATGATTGCAACCATCTTAGCTTAGATCCATAACCTAAAAATGTGATCGTCCTCAAAACTCCAAAAATTTCTACACGCGAGGGATATAAATGCTTACAAATGACATGGGATGAACCTCACAAGAGCTAATTTTTTTTTTTTACACTAAGTTTGTATGTCAATTTATGGATGACAAACAATAATCTAAAAGGTAAATTTCCATTCTCAGCGTGTAATTATGAATAAGTCTTCATATAGATTACTCGACAAAAATTAGAAGTTCTAAAAACTAATCATGAAACTCCATCTGACTAAGAAGTCTTGCAATCCAAGAATTAAAAAACAAGTCTATTTCTATGCTAAGGTTTGCCTATTTATCCAGCCAACTTGGCAATTAAAAGCATTAACATAAAACCAGTAGCAAAATCTCGAAGGCATGTGACATTTCATTTAAGAAAGATGAGACATTAAATTAGCCACAGTTAAAATTTGAGAGAAAAGAAAAGGAACAGTGGAAGTCAAACCTCAGATTTGTTGCCTCCTGAACCAGCTTTAATAATTACACATGCCCCCTCCATTTCATATGGCCCCCTAAGGAGCTTAGATACCTCATATTTATCTAACAAATCATTAATAGCCAAAGATGCATCATATGCTTGCTCAAAGAGGCTGTAATTGATAGCATCTTTCTCCGCCAACTGTGTGATCAGCTTTGCTTCTTCAGCCTGCAGAAACAAGCAAAAATTGTTTTATAATTTCTGAAAACCTTCAGTTCATCCATTGAAAGACCGAAAAAAAAAAAAAAAAGAAAAAAAGCTCCAATAAAGATAAGTTATGGAGCAAAAACAAACCATGTGTGCATTTGTAAAAGGGTGCAAAGAGGGTTTATTTTAGATGCTAACAAAATCAAACACAGCCCTATATGATGTTTCTATAAAGTGAAAAGTGGAATTTTCATATCGAACTCCTAGTCTCTAGTGCACATCACCTTGTATTTTAGATCTTTGAGAGCATTGACCACTTTGACGCTCTCGGCCAACTTGACAAGAATTTCATTGGATTTATCTGGGTCGTTCCATAGATCATAATCACGTATCATCTCTTCTTGTTTTATTCTCCTTGCTTCTTCAAGTTCCAGGGCAGTTGGTGCCAACATCTCAGCTCGGACAATGACATCTTCAATCTTCTTTTTCTTTGAAAATAGACCTAATGCAAGTAACGATAAAAAGATGTTTACTCAGAAAATGAAAAACAAAGATTGCCATGAAATTATCAAATTGCAAATTCTTCCAATGACTAGCAACTAAAGAAACCATAAATTGATGGCCTGCTAGGAAAACTTATATGCTGAAGGGACAGCATCAGATTAACAACTTCCTTTCAGTGTTCTGTTCCGGCTTGTTTAGTTACAAAAGACATTTAGAATATTTACGTTTATCCACTCATACTCCAATTAGCTAATCAAATAGTAAAAATCTTTAGATCCTCTAACAGTAGCTATGCATGTTTCAAGTACCTCTCAAAGATGCCAAAGTTTCAAAAGCATCGAGGTTTAGCCTGGTATATTATATCTAAAATTCCATTGACATTCTATTGAAGTAAGAGGCATTATATAAGAAAGCTATTAAACATGCACATTAGAAGTGCTTAAAACAGTCCTAATCTCTGTTACTCGGACTCGGATGAGTGTCGGATACGGGTAAGTATCCGATACCAGTATGTTTAATGTTTCCTAAGTTTTTTCATGTATTTGGAAATTCTATGAAAGGTCATATCTCTATACCCATGTCTGAATATGTGTAAGACACAAGTGTAGGTACTCCAAGTAGAATAAAGAGTCAGAGCAACATAGGTCCTAATATTTGATGTTTTAAAATCCAAGAATGCAACATGCTATCATTCTGGTAATATGAAAATACTGTGAGGCATCAATTTGGTAATTGTGAAATCACAGGTACAGCATCTAACTTAAGAAAAAAATCGAAAAGTCACAATTAAATAGTTGAAGTTGTTTAAAGTCACTGAAACATCAATGGCAGCATTTGGATATTTTAATATGGCATCATCCAGTAAAGCACCAAAATCTCTATCATTGCAGCAATAAGAAACATAAATCTAGCTACTATAACCATGAAAAATAATAAGATTCTTTTTTCTGTTTTGCAAAGAAGATAATCTTCCAATAAGCCAAGCCATAACGTTTCCATATATACATATAATTAAAAATGAAATTTCTCATTTCATTCTCAGTTTTTTCAGCTTCAAAAAACTCTCTATGGAATTTAGAAAATCAGATTTTAAAAGCATTAAGGAAAAGAAGGCAAAATCAATCAACGTTGTTGTAGGATTAACTCCGAAACCCATTTCGAATTATAAAGCAAAGAAGGTAAATTCGTCAACAAAGATGAAAGAAAGAGAGAAAGAAAAAAAGAGCTAAAAAGGTGAAGGAGACCAAGTTGCTTGTAGGCCCTGTTCTTGTCATCAATGGAATGAGAAGCCCGTATAGTGAAGTGTAAAAGCTGACTGGTTTTCGACCTTTTATTTGTTAAAGAAGGATATTTCCATGCAGATGATGCAGCAGGTCCTCTTCGAAACACAGCTTCTGCCGCCATTTTGACAGACAGATAAAGATTTGGTAAAGTAGAGAAGAGGTGCGGTCTTGGTCCTGGCAGAGACAACCATAGATTAGGCTGGTGCTGTATTGTTCATGTTGTTGGTTGGAAGCCGAAGACCGCGCGCGTCGTTCTGCCCTGTCTGTGCCTTATCTTTTCAGACGTACAAGTGGGCGAGTGGCTCCTAGTGAAAGTGCACATGAAATAATTCGAGTTAAGTTGATTGAGTAATACGGAGGAAAAATTCTGAAAGACCCTAATTAAGGTTTTTATTTTATTTTATTTTTAATCTATCAGTGCTCATCACGTCAATTAAAATTTCATTCTTTCAATCAATTTTTATTTTATTTTTTTAATTTTTAATTAATTTTTATTAAAATATTTTAAAAATTATTATTATTAATTATTATAATATAATTTTTTATTATTTTATAAATTATAAAATTTAATTTTTTATTAATAAAAATATAT